>JAWNNO010004782.1:0-14865 GCA_035044985.1 Lordiphosa fenestrarum | reverse complement strand
AGGCGCACTTCCTCTCTAGCCCTCTTTGATGTGCGCTTAATCGTCAGTCTGTGAACAACAGTTGTGAGCGAAGCACCTCCGCTGTCCAATTTTTTCGTGTTTAAGCATTTTTTCGTGTTGCCCATATTCGACGGACCCATGTTTTTTTTAAAAAAATCAAAGAAAAAAATAAAAATTTGGCGGTTGGCAATCTTAATCATTTAATTTGTTCCAAGTAGATTTGTTTACATCAATTTTGAATATGATATCTCTCAAATATCCGCCTCTGGCGTTGATGGCGTATTGTGCCCTTTTTGCAGCATTTTCCATCGTTTTCGCCAACATTTCGGCCGGAATAGCGGCTATTTCTTCACGAATGTTGTCCTTGAGCTCTTCTACGGTCCTTGGCTTGTTAACGTAAACCTTTGACTTCAAATATCCCCACAAGAAGAAGTCAGGCGGCGTCAAATCGGGCGAACGCGGTGGCCAGTCCAAATCACCACTTTTCGACATCAAACGGCCCGGAAACAATTTCTTCAGAAAATCGATTGTTATGCGACTTGTGTGCGGTGGAGCGCCGTCTTGTTGAAACCAGAACTGCCTCATACGCTTTCGACGAATAATTGGCATCACAAAATTGGTCATCATGTCGCGATAACGCTCCTGGTTGATGGTAACAGCATGGCCATTTTCATTTTGGAAGAAAAACGGCCCAATGACCGTTTTCGCACTAACGCCGCACCAAACTGTGACTTTTTCGTCATGAAGAGGCACTTCTTGAATCTCCTGAGGATTTTCAGTGGCGTAAATACGGCAATTTTGCTTATTTACGGTCCCATTCAATGTGAAATTTTAATTTTTTAAAAGCACGTTGAGTTTTCACAATTGACTTGTTCTGTTGAATGTAAATTTCAACTATTTCAGAGCGCTCGCGTGGCGTGTATTGTTCCATGTAAAAATCTACTGACGCTTCAAACGCGGTATGTCATTAAGCGATCTGACATCTCTGTCAAAAGTTATGGCGTTGCCAGATGGGTCCGTCGAATATGGACAACCCTGTACATGAGAGAGGAAGTGCGCCTACCTAATATAATTGTATCATGGGTGAACCCATATTTTCGTGAAAGAGGTGACAAGGGACGATTTGTCAAAGATGTAAGTTTTGAATTACTTAAATATTCTTTTATACGATCATTACAATATCTTGTGAACATTATAATATGATCTTAATATGACGTGCAACCCAAAAGTGTTCTATCTTTTATGTGGTCAAAGTGTTTTTAGTCTGTGATATCCCACAGACAAGGTCGGAGCTCAACTGCCTTTAAAGGAGCAACTTTGTGCTCGCGGTTGAAACTTTCAGTACGCTTCCTTTTCCGCTCCTGCTTTTTACCCTCCGTTGTTTCCATTTTTGACGATACAATAATTGACTGCGCTTTATTTTGTTTCTGGCAACAGCTGTTTTACAGATGTGCATCAAAATAGCGTCGACTTTTTAGCGTCGAATTTGGAACGGTGGAATGCGGAACAAACCTGATTTAAATATCTCAGGAACTACTTAACTTTTTGGCCCAAATTAAATTGCAAAATGTTAAGAAAAGCATAAACTATTGTTTTAATTTAAGTTTGGGTGGATTAAAGAATTCCAGGTATTCGAAATATCAAATTGAAAAATCGCACATCCACTAAAAGCTAAATATCTCCACTCTCAGAGGTCGTGCAGGTATGCACGGTATACTGACGTAAAGAAGACATATTCAAGAGTGTTTTAAATTATGAAAATCGTCCCCACAGTTTTTGAGAAAATCAGTTAACAGTGGACCAACCTCGAAATTTTCCCATACAAAATTTGCAAAAAAAATTGAGTTTACGAGTTTCTTCCAATATCTCAACTCTCAGAGGTCGTGCAGCTATGCACGGTATATTGACACAAAGTAGACACATTCAGGAGTGTTTAAAAATTATGAAAATCGTCTCCACAGTTTTTAAGAAAATCAATTTACAGTAGACCAACCTCGGAGTTTTCCCATACAAAATATGCATAAAAAATTAAGTTGACCAGTTACGCTTAATATCTTCACTCTCAGAGGTCGTGCAGCTATGCACGCTATATCAACGTAAAGAAGGCACATTCAAGAGTATTTCAAAATGAGAATTATGAAAATCGTCCCCACAGCTTTTGAGAAAATAGCTTATCAGTGACCCAACCTATGTGAAGCAATTGACACTGATAAGGCCAGCCATGTTAAGCTAGTTGAGTGTGACCAAGTTACTCAAATTCGTTGCTATTTCTCACAGTGGTCGTGCACATATGCACGATATGTCGCCTGATAGGGAAAAATTCAACCTATTTTCCCTAATTTTCCCACAAATTTTCTCCCCACAGTTTTCCTGAAAATTAATTTCAAAGTTTGCATTCGACATAACCTCATTCGACGCTATCTCTCACAGAGGTCGTGCACATATGCACGATATGTCGCCTGATAGGGAAAAATTAAACCTATTTTCCCTAATTTTCTCCCCACAGTTTTCCTGAAAATTAATTTCAAAGTTCAAAGTCGACGCTATTTTGACGCACATGTTTTACAGTCCACTCACGATCCAAAGCGCTATCGATATGTCAACTATCGATAGGCTAATTGTGTATTTATTTTTGCTTCCTCAGAACATAGAAAAGATTCCGTCGCTGCTTTTAATATGGAGTTCGTCATAAAAATGTATTTTCCGCGGTCCTGGGAACAGGCCTTTATCAAAAAAATCAAGCCAGCAGCATCAGCAAGCCCGAAGTTGCCCAAATTGGCCTTTGAAGAGAGTTATTTCTTAGATTATGGTCAATTTTTCAAATTTGATCGTCATGTCGAATTTTTATTTCAACCACTTTAGCATATAGCCCAAAGACCCTTTTATTTTTATAAATTTCGTTGCATTTATATCAGCTTGATGGACAAAGCTACAGGCGGTAAATCCCCAAAAATGAATTAAAATTTATGGCAGGCCAACTAGATTCATATACGAAATGATGATCTAACATGGACTTTACATTTAAAGTCAATCAAATGTACAATAATAGCATTCAGAAGTACTACTAGATTCAAACAATTTCAGCCAATTTCGGCTTTACTTGATATCAAATCTCCCCGAGCGAATGCACGGAATGGGTTCCACACTCACCAGCCTCGTTCAAACATTCAAAAACAGCTATTGCGAACACTTTATCGCATGATTTCGAATCGAGACGAGTCTTATTAGCCGTGATATTGTCATCGACATCACGATTAATCGAAATGTTACGGTCTTGCATCCATCGAATACTTGATATTGGTTAAGTTTAAATTGTAAAAGAAAACTTGATGGCAATAAAATGGGCTTAGATGATGTTACTCTTATTTTCACACTTTTTCCTTTTTTAATAAATAATGAATTATTTCCCATAATGTTTAAGTTGATTAAGAGATCTATCGAAGAGCATTAAATCTGGCTATTAGAGATTTTAGTTTTATGAATTGGTGGACAAAATATCACAGTGCTACCTGCTAGCCTATCACTTCTTTAATATATTGGAAAAAGTCTAATTTGTAAATTTCAAAAATTTCGAATTTATTGTTAAGCTAAGTTTGATTTGATCTCGACCTTTGTTTGGATCATGTAAAAATATATATTATCATGCTTGGATCAAGAATGATTGATGTGAGTTGTTCGATAAGAATGAAAATTCTTGTTCCAAGTATACACTTTTTTCCCGTTATTCTTGAACCAAGAACTTCAATACCTGATCCACAACTTGAGGCCGAAAAACACTGAATTGAGACGAAATTCTTGAAATTTTAAGATCGAATATATCGTTTTTTTTTAAGAGCATTCGTACTTAAGTTGGTCGTTCTGCTTTTTTCTGGGTGTAACATAAAATTTGAATATCAAGGTGAAGACAATCTCGGACATTTTTGAAGCAATTCCTTATCGGATTGAGCCCAGTTCGAATATCGAGTTCAATTTAATTTGGGACAAACTTGCATCAAGCCGATTTTAAGATCAAATCAAGTACGAACTACGAGCTTTAATGGGGCATTGTTGATTTAGGGAACAAGTTGAGTTCGAATAACAAGCTAAAATCCATCACTTGTGTGATTGAACTAGGCCTATATGGCCTATGGGGATCACGACAAGAACTCCGAGACAGAAAAATCCTTGGATTAAGATTACCTTGCATTTCTACTGCAATACTTCAATCAAAACGGTACAAATAAGTCAACAAATAATTTCTAAATATCTTGTGCAAGCTTGGCAAGCATTAAAAGGGTTAAAAACAATCGCAGATACGTTTGCCAATTAAACTGATTTGTTTTGAATTTTTAACGGTTGGCACCGTCTCGTCGCTGTTATCTGCTACAGAGTGCTGTTAGCTCAAAAAAAGGCAATGTTAATTCTCCCACTGTTCTGTTATCAGAAAATAGTGGGCTTGGCATTTTTGCAGCTAACGGTCACACCGTGAATGGAACAGCTGTTCTTGTGGGACTGACTAATAATTTAGTTGGCAAATAATTTTCAATTTTGCATAAACAAAACCGCAATGCACGGACGTGTAAAAGTGCGTACCACGGAGGAGGAGAGGGAGCGCAAAAAGAAAGAGCAGGCGCTTAAGGTGCGAGCCTACCGAGCGGCCATGGGCAGAATACAACAAAAGCGGGCGGCTGGCGAGCTGGATGATGAAATGCTGGGTAAGTTACCAGAGATGAGCGCGTGAGTCACGAAGTCAATATATATAAGTTTATTCAATTTTGGTTAATATCTAGGCCTGACTGTTCAGATTCTGCAACGAAATCCGGATGTCAGCACCTTGTGGAACATACGCCGCGAGTGTGTGCTGGAGAAGATCAGGCAACTGGAGGAGAATAAACCTTTAGAGCTGGAGAAGAAAGAGGAAAATGAAACCCAGCAACAATCGGTCTACACCCACGAGCTGGAACTCACCGAGCAGTGTCTCATGGTCAATCCGAAATCCTACAATGCCTGGCATCATCGCTGCTGGACATTGGAGCAGAATCCCCAGGCGGATTGGCAACGCGAGTTGCATTTGTGCAACAAATATCTAAAGTATGACGAGCGCAACTTTCACACCTGGGACTATCGACGCTTTGTGACGTCCAAGGCTGCGGTGGCTCCCGCCCAGGAGTTGGACTTCTGCACCGAGAAAATCAAGGTGAATTTCTCCAACTACTCCAGCTGGCATCATCGCAGCCTTTTGCTGCCCCAACTCTATCCCAACGAGCAGCGAAATCGACCCATGAGCGAGGAAAAACTGCAGCAGGAACTGGAAATGGTGCTCACCGCAGCCTTCACGGATCCCAACGATAGCAGTGCCTGGTTCTATCAACGTTGGCTACTGGGCGGCGGTCTTCATTTGGATCAGCCAGCTACAGTTGCTGCTTTTCGTCTGGAAGCAAATGGAGTTGCACTGTTAGGTCTCAATAAATCCTGTCCAGAATTTGAGCAACTTAAAGTGGAGGTGACTTACAATGAACAGATAGAGGAGCTCAATTCCTGGAGTCCTGTGAATGAAGCGAAAACCATATGGAAATGCCTTCACCACTTGGACTACCAACCACTTCAATCTTATGAGTTGCAGTTTATGAACGGAAAACTTCATCTAACTGCTTTACCCAATGGAAACGGTCTTTACTACTTTGTGGCCCCCCATGCTGCTGCCTCCAGCTGCAGTAGGGAACTAATGACTGAACTGCAGACCCAGCTACAATCCTGTCTAGATCTGCTCGAATTTGAACCAGATAGCAAATGGACTCTGCTGACCAGTGCACTACTTATGCGAGCCATTGATGCCACCACACATCACGAGCAGAGCTTAAAACATTTATGGCAATTGGAAAAGGTGGATGCATTGCGTCAGGGATACTACAAGGACTTGTCTGCACGCTGGACGATGGAGTACGAACTAGCCAAATGGTCGCTGTCCACAGAGTTTCCCACAAGATTTAAGCTGGAGTTGGATAATCCTCTGGCATCGTTGCCCTATGCACAATATTTGATCATAGCCGATGAATTGGATTTGCCGGAGAAATTGAAACTGGAAGTGAATGCCGCCGAGGGATTGCCTAAAACGTTTGCGGCATTAAAGTTATAAAAAAAAACTTTGGAGGAACTTTTACTTGAATTAATTGTGAACCATAGGAGTTCTGGGCTCCAATTGGTTTTTTTTTGCTGGTCAAAGATTAACTCGCCTTAAGTTTTGGTAGAACGGAAAACATTCGATTTAGCATATACCATAAACCTATTTATACACGATTTTTATATATTTTATAGCAATGGCTATTCAATAAATCATTATACACTATCAGAGATAAGGACTTTGTCGATTCAGTTGCTCGTACAGTTTTGTGAACCATCGTTTGGGTGTATAACACGGTTTTTGAGGCTTCCAGCACCGTGGTTCAGTCTGGTTTTTGGTTTCCGTTTTTGCAGAAACCCAAATTTTTTCCTCAAATCTGCGCGAAATGAAACTTTTTTGAACTTTTAAGGGTAGGTCAGCTTTTTGTTGGTTTGAAATTCTATCAAATCTCAACATTTGAAGCTGATATTTTCCTGAATCTGCAGGGAAATCTATTACGGAAAGTTGTAAAAAGCTCCAAAAACTCATTTTTGTTCTAGGATCGCTGAATCTGAACCCTTTAATCCTGTTCTTAAGTTTAAGGTCCCAAATTTTGCTGAAATCTGTTCGAAAGTTAAATTTTTGGGAATTTCAATGTGCTTAACTTTGAAGAGGCTCAAGCCTTTTAACCCTTTTGGAAGTATAAAGTATCGCTTTGCCCTAAAAATCTGCGTGGAAAGGTGTTTGTTCAAACTTTCGAAGGTAAAGCAGCTCGAAATCGTTTCAAAAACTCATTTATGTTCCTATTTCACACTACCTCAAGCAGAGCTCGCAAGCAACTCTCAACACTTTCCTAGTGTCGGCAAAAAACAGTTTGGTTACGGCCACAACGAAAAGAGGGAGCGAAAGACACCTTCAGTTCTGTTTTTGCTTAAATCTGTTTTGCTCAGAGCAAAGACACAGTTTTTCGTTTCTGTTTTTCTCGTGTCTTTCACTGACCGTTTTGCTGTTCACTTTTCACAGACACTTATTGTGTTCTGCTCATTTGAAAACCGTTGTTTGATGAGCACTCGCTCAAAAGTGTTTCTGTCACTGGTTGTCGGCAAACCGACTCGTTTGTTTTGCTCAACCGAAAACACGTAACAGAAAACAAGGGAGGCGAGAGAAAAAGTGTTGCGCTCAGTGAGAAACAGTTTGTGCTGCGTTTGTTTCTGTTTTGTTCTGAGGCTAATCGTCTAAGTGTTGTCTTTGCTTAAAATCTACTTAGAAAGTCCAATTTTTGGTATTTTGAAGATCAATTCCGCAGATTCCACAGATTAGAAAGACTCTACATGACCTCACTTTATTGAAAGATATTGTGTACTCCTTCTCTAGGGTTTCATGGTATCCTCAATCCAGTCCATGTAGCTCGCCACGTGCGTATAAACGCCCGGATAGCCCTCAAAGCCACAGCTTAAGCCAAATGAGACCACACCCTCCACATACCAGGCACCGTCTTTGCCACGACGCATCAGTGGCCCACCGGAATCGCCATCACAAGTATCGCGGTTGAATTCGCCGCCGGCGCAGAATTGCGAATCGAGAATTCGGATCCGGTTAGTAGCGAATATTTTGACACAGTCATCCTGATCGGTGACTGGCAGCTTGAGGCTTTGCTTGACGTTGCTCTTACGGGCTGGAAAAGGAAAACGGAAAATGAAACGTGTAACTTGTATTTCACTTTCCCCGGAACTGACCATTTAAAGTGCGCCCCCAGCCGCTGACCGTCAGCTGTTCTCCTATACCGAATGACCGTCTCGTGCTGGCCTGAGGCAAGCAAACCGTCTGGATGTACTTATTGAGCTGCACCGGTTCACTTAGACGCAGTAACGCAATATCATGATGACGATCCCTGTTCTCATCATCAAACTGTGGATGCGGAATCACTTGCTCAATTCCCCGCTCTACAATCGGTAGGTTGCAATCTTCCTTCAGGCAATCCCTATCCTTGCTTGTGTCATACTCGCCCAACCGTACCGTAGTCCTACACAAATTGATCGTTGATTGTTGGAAGTGTTTGAAAACAATCAACCTTTACTCACAGGTGTCCCACTTTCTTCTCTATTTTACCCTTCACACAATGGGCAGCGGTCAGCACATAACGATCGTTAATCAAACTTCCGGCACAATTGAGCACCCGTTGTCCAGTGCCTGGAAATGTGCCCAAAATTAATCAATTCTTTGCAAGGCTTTTAAGCATTTACTCACGATTTACATACTCCAACAGAACCATCCAAGGGAACTCATCCAATGCAGTGTCCTCGCCACCGTAAGAATGTATAACAACCAGTTGGCTTTCTTCAATCTCACTCCGGCGCCCACCACATGTTGATCTGGGTGTTTTTGTTCTACTTGGTGTCGTTAGTTTTTGTTCCACATAGTTCTTTTCAGTTGTATGGGCACCGCAATTTCGATTGGGATGAGATCAAGCTGAATGAGAAAAAGAGGTAGGATGAGATAAGATCCTAGAAAGTAGCATGGAACATCCAGAAAGAGAATAATAAAATGATCTTATACCAGAGATGGGCGCGTCGCGACGTTCCTATGCACACAGCAGGCAGCGTGTGCATAGGGTCTCTGCCGCGGCCGACTGCACAAAATCACACGTACGCTATAAGCATTGAAAGCTATTTATAGAACACGAATAAACGGTCGTCGTCGGTGGTGCTTGTATGCGTGTGAAAAGTGTGACGATATGTGTGCATGCCCATCTCTGTCTTATACTAAGCACAGCCACCAGACCAGGTAAAATTCTGATTTCAAACTGAGAACTTAAGTGCTTTACAAAAATTATGTTATAATCCAGTCTGAAAGCCTCTGAAATTTATGAAGCAGGTTCGGTTCTTATACTGGTTACCTTACCCTTCTTACAAATATGTCTAGAGATTTCTGGGACACCCTACTATACATCTTTTTTATACCCTTGAAATTGTCCAGATGTTTGTAACGCATAGATGGAAGCATTTCCGACCACATAATCTATACATATATATAAAATTAAAAGTATGTTTGTATGTTTGTTCCTTATGGGCGTCCATTTTTCACAGTATGTTCATGTCGATCAGGAAATTGTCATAGGCTATGTCTCAATGTCTGAGACTTGGTCCAAAAACCGCTAAAATCGCAAAATTCGACCGTTCATCCGATTGTGTTGATTTTAAAAAGTGACTTTGCCATTTCTGTCAAATAAATTTGTGATAAATTTGGCAATAAATTTGTAAAAAATGCCTCCAAAAAAATCATATATTGGGCAACGTGCTCCAGGAGCTTTGAAACGGCAATCTCAAATAGCCTGAGTGGGGTTCGAACTCGAGCGTCCACTGTCAGAGCAAGTGAAACAGCTGAGGAGCGAGAGGTACGTCTCCGAGGTCTTAGAACTCGAGCTTCCACTGTGAGACCAAATGAAACCACTGAGGAGCAAGCTGTCCGCCTAAACGGTGTTCGAACTCGAGCTTCCACTGCCAGAGCAAGTGAAACAGGAGCGAGAAGAACGTCGTGAACATAACCGAGAACGCAATGCAGGTCATAGAAAAAGGAATGCTTTAATTTTAGAGGCATTCAATTATGATAAAGACGTTTAGTATTCCGTTCACCCGAGCGTTATCAGAATTTTGATTCGGTTTTGTGATAAGTAATTAAGAACCTTACAACTTTCACTGACAAAAGAAAGCATTATAGATGTAAACATTTGATTGGGCATATGGGACATTAAAAGTAAAAGAACAAGCAAACTAAAGCGCATTTTTAATTCGTTCTTTACTTCATATTAAAGGTCATCGCTAGCACTTTAATTATTGCTAAAAGAGAATAGCAAGTGAAGTCGAGTTAACAAAATATAGACAAAATAAGAAGCGATTCGAACGCGACAAAAACAGAAGTGATTTTCGTGCCTATCTACTAGGCTTGTTGATAATATATCAAAATATCAATATTTTTTACAAAAAAATAAATATTTTTATCGAAATATTTTTTTTCCTGATATATCGCATATCGATAGTATTTGGAAATATATTTTTTGATATTGTGGTTGGTCACACTACACTTAGAAATCTTAAAAAGAGAAGATGAGCGCGGCAAGGAGCTTTTACACAAACATAAACTCACATAATGCCACCTGCAGCCTTTGTGCAAAAGTAATTAAGTCAAGTGGCAACACCACTAATCTCCTGTCATATTTGAGGAACAAGCACCGGCGCAAGCCGGTTATTATTACGTGAAAAGTAAGCATGAGAAAGTACATTTTTCATGATGAAAAGTCCGACTGGGAAGCCTTTTTATTCTTATGCATTTGTATGTGTGTGTACTTTTCGAATTTCGGTGGTTTGTAAATAATTTTGGAGGTAAAATCATGTTAAATTGAACTTTTTCATTGTTTAAAAAATGAAATGAAGTCTTTTAAGTTTTTTCTTGTATTCTTACTTAAACTATTCAACCTTAAGGCCCTATTCTCTTTCAGCAAAAAATTTTTTTCGACTTTTTTTTTTGCATTTTTTTATAGCTTGGACATTTAAGAATATAACCCTAAAAGGGTTTTTTGAAATTCGAAATACTTTAGAAGATATGGCCATTTTTGTGGGGTCATGTCTTCGCTAAAATGAGTAGTTTTTATGTTGTTATGTTTTATGAACGCGTTTATCTCGAAACCACGTTTTTCGAGCTGGCGGCCACGATTCCGCCAGTTCTACTGAACCGATTTGGATGAAACAAAGTTTAATCGACGTAGAATTGTCACCATTCTGGCCCGTAGTAAAATAAATAATAATTTTCCGATTTTTTTACTATTTTTTTTTTACACTAAACTACAAAAAAATGGGTCCAAATTCGATTTGTCAATTTCAAGTGGCCGCCATTTTGTCAAAAAAAATCGCAAAATTTTTATTTTACTACGGGCCAGAATGGTGACAATTCTACGTCGATTAAACTTTGTTTCATCCAAATCGGTTCAGTAGAACTGGCGGAATCGTGGCCGCCAGCACCATGCCTTTTTTTTTGAGGGCCAACTTTGACGGTGCCATCATCTATGGATTTTATTTTCTTTCATTCATTACTAATTCAATAAAAAAAACAAAATTCAAATATCTTTTTGCGTTTTCAAATGAGAATTTTTTCAAAAAAGGTCCAAAAACAGCAAGCTGAAGGAGAATAGGGCCTTAAGATCTCTGTTCTTTAATGGAAAAAAGTTTATTGTTTTATTTTTAATTAATAAGAAGCTCAAAATAATTATAATGCATTTAAAGTTAATGTTATTTTGGGGGGTTTAAGATTTGTATATACTGAAATATAAAAATATCAAAAATATTAGATATATCGATATATTTTGGTGATAAATATTGCAAAAACCTGATGATATTTTTAAAAAATGATAATCATCGATACGATATTTTTATTTCACAACCCTACTATCTACATAAAGACAAAGTTTAGCGAATCCTGAGGCCTCAACAAAGCCCAAATTGATTTAATATCTTATCCAATGAATTGCTCTTTCAAATGTATTTTGTTTGATTTGGAAATCTTCTGATTTTTTTTTTTCTTTAAATATTTATAGATATTTATGTGGTTTCTGATTAATGCAGAGCAAAAACTTACAGTTAATTGCAATTACATAGTGTGATATAGCCTCTTATCCAACCTTTTTTAACCCTTCGGACCCTTAGAACAGTTTTAGATATCAAAAGTCAATGAAATCTATAGGCAATTTTTTAGGAAAAAACTTGCCATAAAAGTATAAAAATGAGAAAAACTGTGATTGCGCGAATTTGCGTTCGAAAATCACGAAACGGGCTATGAGCAAATTTGCTACTGGCTTAATTTAGTTTAATTTAATTTTTTCCCTGGGGAAAATGTGACAAAATATAGTGTTTTAGTGGACCTTTTTGCGGAAATGCCCATATATGTATGGGATGAATATTTTTTCTGCTCAAAGCCGGTTTCAAGGTTTATTATTACAATGGCAAAAGGCAGACGTTTTCAAGAATAGAATATTAAAGGTTTGTAAAAACTTAAAGTTCTTAGGAGCCGGGCAAGGCCGGGTATTCAGCTAGTGTATATATATTCTTGATCAGCATGACGAGCTGAGTTGATTTAGCCTTGTCCGTGCGTCCGTCTGTTTGTACGCTATCTCCTCCGTCAGGTTTAAAGCTATCGCGACCAAACATTGCCCGAAGTCTTTTGGTACGAATACGCTGCACATTTGTTGGAACCGGCTGGATCGGATGACTATAACATATAGCTGTCATAGGAACGATCAGTCGAAAAACTAGTTCTAGTTTGAACAACTTTTTTGTTTTCATTGCAAAAGCCTACAAACTCAGTATATACTAGTTTTCAATGCTTCTCCATGATTCCATCAAGTTTGGTCGAAATCGGACATTTATATGGTATAGCTGCCATACAAAAGTAAGGTTAGAAAAATAGTCTTAGTAGGAAAAACTTTTTTGTTTTCAATGTAAGCCTCTTTAAAATTGACATGTATTTATTTTATAACTTTTCACACAGTTCTTCAAAGTTGTGTCAAAATCGGTTGACTATAGGTTATAGCTGCCATAGGAATGATGGGTCGAAAAACTAGTTCTAGTGAGAAAAACTTTTTTGTTTTCAAAGAAAACGCCTCCAAACTTTGTATTTCTTAGTTTGCTATGCTTTTCCATAATTCCAATTAGTTTGGTGGAAATGCTCCAAAAGTTTTCTAGTTCTTTATGCAAACCTTTGCTTATGCTTTTCAATCTATCACTCGATTCTTCTGTCTTTCCATATCTTTGGAAAAGAATCTTATATTATTCCTCTCCATAAAAAGGGTGGGAAATCGGATATTTCGAATTACAGAGGCATTGCTAAGCTATCTGCCATTCCGAAGTTGTTTGAATAGATTATAACCGCCATATTGCAGCATTATTGTAAATCTTCTTTAGTTAATTATGGATTCCAACTGTTGTCATTTACACCGAACTTGGCACAGCCTTTGACTCTGTCAACCATGATCTTCTCCTCTTTAAGCTTAATCGATTAGGATTTCCCTTCTCTGGTCTGCTTTTGGGCCTCGTCCTATCTAAAAGATAGAACTTAACAAGTTCTGCTTTGTTCTAAGACTGTAACCTCTGGTGTACCTCAAGGTAGCCACCTAATTGCTTTGTTTTTCACTCTTTTTATACTCTGTACCGTAGGTACATAGAGTATTATAAGTTTGTGCAAAAGTATGTAACATCCAGAAGGAAGCATCTCCGACCCCATAAAGTATATATATTCTTGATCAGCATCAACAGCCGAGTCGATATAGCCATGTCCGTCTGTCCGTCTGTCTGTCCGTATGAACGCACAGATCTCAGAGATGGTAAGAGATAGAGGTTTGACGTGTATGGGACATATGCTTCTTATGTCTGCAGGCAGATCAAGTTTATTTTCAATTTTGGCCACGCCCCCTCCCGCCCCCGCAATTTAGAAAAAACGTCATATCTCCCACAGTTTTGAAGATAGACGGCTTGTTCCTTCAGGACATATTTAGTTATTAGAATAACTTATCGATCCGCCAAAGGAATGAAGAAGATCGGATGAACGGTTTTCGAGTTATGATCAAAAGACAAATTTTCTTGGTACAGAGTATGTTACAGTCGGGCTTGACCGACTTTCTTTCTTGTCACTCTTTTTATACTCTGTACCGTAGGTACATAGAGTATTATAAGTTTGTGCAAAAGTATGTAACATCCAGAAGGAAGCATCTCCGACCCCATAAAGTATATATATTCTTGATCAGCATCAACAGCCGAGTCGATATAGCCATGTCCGTCTGTCCGTCTGTCTGTCTGTCCGTATGAACGCACAGATCTCAGAGATGGTAAGAGATAGAGGTTTGACATGTATGGGACATATGCTTCTTATGTCTGCAGGCAGATCAAGTTTATTTTCAATTTTGGACACGCCCCCTCCCGCCCCCGCAATTTAGAAAAAACGTCATATCTCCCACAGTTTTGAAGATAGATGGCTTGTTCCTTCTGGGCATATTTAGTTATTAGAATAACTTATCGATCCGCCAAAGGAATGAAGAAGATCGGATGAACGGTTTTCGAGTTATGATCAAAAGACAAAATTTCTTGGTACAGAGTATGTTATAGTCGGGCTTGACCGACTTTCTTTCTTGTTATTAATAATCTCTTTACAATAGCAAACTATTCTCGGATCATTCAACAACCCGACTCATTCTATTGGATTGCAAGTTGATCTTAACAACTTGCAGTCTTAGTACTTGGTTAATCAGTTGCACCTTAATTGCTCCAAGTGTATGTTTAAGACTTTCCATCATTGCAAACCTTCACCTGGTTTCCTATATCATTGGTAATGTACCGTTGCAACTTATTTCATCTGTCCGTTGATCTTGGAACTCCTTTTCAAAATATCTCCTCTATTGTTAATAAAGCGAATGGTTTACTTGGATTCATTAAACGGTGGTCGAAGTAGTTTAATGTTACCTACACCACTAAACTCCTTTATACTGCTTTAGTTCTTCCCGTGCTCGGAAACTGTTCATCTGTAGTATAAAAAGCATGTTGATCGTATTGAATCAGTTCAGAAACAATTTTTGCTTTTTGCCCTTCGTGGCCTAAACTGGGACTCTAACCTTCGTTTGAAATCTTATTTCTTGCTTTTCGGCCTTCTTCGCTAGCTAACCGTACACTCAAAAAATTTAAATTCGCCCTAAAATAATTTCCCTTTCTTGTTTTTAAACAATTTTTTCTTAAATTTAAAAAAAAAAC
>JAWNNO010004781.1:0-10016 GCA_035044985.1 Lordiphosa fenestrarum | reverse complement strand
CTCGTAGAGTAAAAAGGGTATGCTAAAGTCGTGCAAATGTATGTAACAGGCAGAAGGAAGCATCTCTGATATCATAAAGTATATATATTCTTCATCAGCATCAACAGCCGAGTCGATATAGCCATGTCCGTCTGTCTGCTTGGTTGTCTCGTTCGTCTGCACCAACACCAGCACTCAGAGACCAGAAAGACCAGAGCAACCAAATTTTATACGTAAGCTAGTATTGTCTCTAAGCAGATCAAGTTTGTTTCAAATTTTGGCCAGGCCCCCTCCCCCGCCCCCGCAATAAAAAAATATCTACAATCTCACAAATTTTCAAAAGGATCGGATAATAAATGGCCGAGTTAAAAAAATGTTGCATACTTATCCGAGCTGAGCTGAGTAACGGGTATTTCGAAGTCGGGAGGGCCGACTTTAACTTACGCTCTCGTTTTAATTGCGGTTGCGAGAGGGGGCGTGGCCAAAATTTTAAACAAACTTGACCCGCTTGCAGACAATACTAGTCTACATTTTAAATTTGGTTGCTCTGGCTCTTCTAGTCTCTGAGATCTAGGTGTTCATACAGACAGACGGAAAAGTCTATATCGACGATTCGACTGGTGTTGGTGATGCTTCCTTCGACCTGTTACACACATTTGCACGACTTCAGTATACCATTTTCACTTTACGAGTAACGGGTATAAAAATATACCTGGTTGCTGTCTTTACCCTAAATTTCTGGTATTTAGGTGAAGATAAACGTCCAAAATAGTTACGTTTTAATGAGCCTTTCAAAGCATGGTGAATTTACCACCACCTACCCAAAAATGTACAGGACTTGAACTATTCAAGGAAAACTTTTTACAAATTTAATCAACTGCAGTATTTTTTTAAAATTTTATATGAATATAGTCTAAATGGGTAGTAAAGCGATATGGATAGGTGCGTGGTGCTTCTTTAAGCAGATTGATTATTTCAAAGTCCACTGGTGATAGGGTCCTTTAATATAATTTCATTTGTCATCTGTTAAGTATTATTTATAATTAACTCTGAATATTTGTTGCATATGGAACCTTTCTAAGAAGAGATTATTTGTTTTCTGTTAATACTGTTGGACCCTCTAGTTTTCTGTACTTCCTTAATTTAATGCGTTTTAAGGATCAACACAGTCATAAGCTCAAAACTATGTATTTGAATGTCTATCTGACATGTTCCGGATTTCACTTTAGTGAATTCGAATTTAATACATGTGTCATTTTTTGGTGAACAATCAAGGTAATCTGTATCAAACCTTAAAATTTGTACTTCCTTTTAATGAAAGGTTTTATGCCGAATTAATTTATAAATTTTATACAACAACCAATTCACCAAATTCGAATTCGACAAATTTTGTCGAAATTTAAAACCGGATCAATCCATCAGCATAACGAAAGTGGTGATTCGAGTGCCATTGTGTTTGCGTGAAAGAATTTGGCTGAGGTATTTCAAGCTCAGTACCAGGACTCAGGAAAGCGTCTCCAAATATCTAGCATGGTCTCTCAAATAGTGTCACCGACATTCCCAATTCCGAAAATGATTGAATTAGATTAGTTTGATGAATATTTGAACCTATGTGAGTTAAGAGGTACTCGAATTTAGAAATACCGAGGTAAGGTAAAAGGTACACCAAATATTAAGCTAGGTGACAAATACCGACTTGGGTCTTCCGAAAACTGTGAATAAGATGCATTTAATGAAGGAAATGTATTACTTGCCAATTCTATATGATTCTCCTATTTGGATTTTTGTTTGAATAAATGTATGAACTGGCACTCACCTTAGACAAATAGGAAGCAAAACGTTTTAAAAAAAACCGAATACCATTCACCGAAACAGACTGACAAATAATCTAATTAGCCGCCAGTACGATGAGTTTCAACTGTCAAAAGATGAATGCGAGTAATTTCAACGCCCCAAACGAAACTACAAGATACATAAGCGAGTGTGCGACGGATAGAGAGAAAGACAGAGCATCGAGCGCCAAGACTTTATGTCAAAATGTCAAAGG
Organism: Lordiphosa fenestrarum; assembly: GCA_035044985.1. NCBI lineage: Eukaryota > Metazoa > Arthropoda > Insecta > Diptera > Drosophilidae > Lordiphosa > Lordiphosa fenestrarum. The sequence continues at coordinate 7,990 of JAWNNO010004781.1, read as the reverse complement.
GAAAGGTAATAAATTGCTGCCACTACTGGCATCTCCACCCCAAGTCAGTGTCTCCGCCTCCTCCTCCTCCGCAGCACGGGGACGGGGCAGCTGGCGAGGCCTATGGATAGCACCGAGCCACTGGGTGCATTTTCAATTTCCGTGGCGGCGTTTTTCAATATGAACACGAATTCCTTGGAGAGTGCCCGACGACATGCGTACTCTCTGGCCTGTCTCAGAATCTAATTAGCTGGATACTTCATTAACCACAGTCGACAATCAACAAATGAGTAATTAACTTGCGCCTGGGAGCTCATCTCTGAGTCGTCGTCGCATCGCAGGCTGCGTCAACGTGTGCAGTTAATATTTCATAATTGAGCAATTTACTTTCGCCTCTTTGACTTGGACAGGATCAAAGATAATGCCGACACTATGAAGGCGCATGCAAATTGTATGCTCGGTTAGTTGACAGACTGTGTGTGGCTCCTGGAAAAAAAAACGCGGAATAAGTTTGCTGGAAGCATCGGAAGCCCTTTTGTCACGTCAAACTGAAATGAAGTTGAATTCTTTAAATAGATATCGTTCTTTGGCATTGGCTCAACCACAGGAACAAAGATCCATTCTGTGAGGTATTATGCCTTTAGCTTTATTTCTTGTAACCTAGGTAGATATTTCGGAGTAATAGACAGATTTAGTTCGTACGGGATACGAGAGTACGAGATTTTTTATGGCAGCGTCAATAGGGGTTCTTAGGAAACTTTACCAACTAGTTGAGTTATAACTTTCGAGGTGTTGAGACGACTCTATATAATTGGGGGGAACACCATTTTCAATGTTATGAGTTGCAATAACGGAATATCGACCTCTGAACCTAACAAAAAACGCGTCATAATCCACTTTATAAGCATAACTTGAACCCCATATTAGAATTGGAAGTTGATTTTTTTAAATCCGCTCAGTACAGTACTGTTGTGGTGCAGTTGGTAGTGTGTGAGCCTGCTGTGCGAGCGAGGTCGTGGTTTCGTTCCCGTTTTGGAACATCAAATAAACAAGAAAGAAAGTCGGACAAGACCGACTATAATAGCAGCTGCTACTGCTCTGCAGCAGCAAATAGTCTTTTGATAATAACTCGACAACCGTTCACCCGATCTTTACCAATCCGTTGGCGGATCGATAAATAATCCCGATTACAAATTATGACTAGAAGGTACGAACCATCTTTCTTTAAAACTTTGGGAGATATGACCTTTTTTCCAAATTGCGGGGGCGGGAGGAGACGCGGCCAAAATTGAACATTAACTTGATCTGACTGCAGGTATAGGAAGATTTGGTCCCATACACGTCAAACCTCTATCTCTTAACATCTGTGAGATCTGTGCGTTCAAGCAACAGCAACTACTAAGTGTGTCACTAGGATGGAGCGAGATGTGTCTATAAGGAATGCCAATCACTTGAAAAGAAGAATTGGTTCGGTTCACACAGTTTTTGAACCGCCGATTCGGTTCATTATATGTTTTTTAGAGCTAACTGAACTGCGGTTTCGGTTCGGTTCAGTGTTTTATAAAGGTGCATTATGAACTATTATGACATCTGTCGTAGTGCGACTTTTCGCACACTTTGAAAATTAAAGTTCTATAAACCATTTGAATATCTTTAAAATCCAAAATGTATACTCTCCGATTTGCACGATTCGTCTATAAGTTGCTAAAGGAATGCTCTTCCAAATCAGTGAATGTCAGCAATTGTCGGGCAATTGCAGATGGCTTACAGGAATACATGTTGTAAAATTTGTGTTAAGTCATTTTCAAGTCCTCAAGTCATGTAGAGGGTGGGACGAAATGTCGTATAAGAAATATCTTGGGAAAACGATTCAAATTCCCATAATAATATTTATTACGTGATTCACGTCTTGAAACTCGTCAAAGAACTAAACCTTGTGGTTTTCGGTTCGGTTTGGCATTTTAGAAAAGAAGCCGGTTTGGTTTGCGTTCGGTTGACCAGCTGGAATGAGCGGTTCGACTCGGTTCAGAGCCGACTTGCATCCCTGATCTGTAAGGCTATTTCATATCCCTGTCGTTCCCTTTCTTTAGCTGCTGTGCTATGTTGCGATTATCAAGCTCAAAGTCGAACAAGAATGCCTAAAAAAGCTTATGTAGGAAATGGATTCGTACCTTATGAGCAAACGAGTGTTCTCTGCTACATTGTAAGCATTCTCTTTCGTTGGTACAGAGTATATTATAGCTGTGCTTGACCGACTTTGCATCATGTTTTATTTAAAATTTGAGCTCTTCAGTTTCTTTCCCAAAACAGACATATACAGCCATGCTCCCGCGTTCACTTATTTCTGCGAATTGCGATATCAGCGAATTCGTACAATTTCAGTTTAGAGCGCTTCGAAATTCGCCAGTTTTTGTTATCGATAATGTTCCATTTCCAACTTGTTTTGTGTCATATGTGCGTCAAAATAGCGTCGAATTTGGAACGGTGGAGTGTGGAACAACGCTGATTTTTTTATTTTTTAAATATCTCAGGAACTACTTAACTTTTTGGCCCAAATTAAATTGCAAAATGTTAAGAAAAGCATAAACTATTGTTTTAATTTAAGTTTGGGTGGATTAAAGAATTCCAGGTATTAGAAATATAAAATTGAAAAATCGCACATCCACTAAAAGCTAAATATCTCCACTCTCAGAGGCTTAAGATATAAACTATGAAAATCGTCCCCACAGTTTTTGAGAAAATCAGTTAACAGTGGACCAACCTCAGAATTTTCCCATACAAAATTTGCATAAAAGATTGAGTTTACGACTTTCTTCCAATATCTCAACTCTCAGAGGTCGTGCAGCTATGCACGGTATGTTGACACAAAGTAGACACATTCAGGAGTGTTTTAAAAAAAAAATTATGAAAATCGTCACCACAGTTTTTAAGAAAATCAATTTACAGTAGACCAACCTCGGAGTTTTCCCATACAAAATATGCATAAAAAATTAAGTTGACCAGTTACGCTTAATATCTTCACTCTCAGAGGTCGTGCAGCTATGCACGCTATATCAACGTAAAGAAGGCACATTCAAGAGTATTTCAAAATGAGAATTATGAAAATCGTCCCCACAGTTTTTGAGAAAATAGCTTATCAGTGGCCCAACCTATGTGAAGCAATTGACACTGATAAGGCCAGCCATGTTAAGCTAGTTGAGTGTGACCAAGTTACTCAAATTCGTTGCTATTTCTCACAGAGGTCGTGCACATATGCACGATATGTCCCCTGATAGGGAAAAATTCAACCTATTTTCCCTAATTTTCCCACAAATTTTCTCCCCACAGTTTTCATGCAAATTAATTTCAAATGCGAAAGCGAAAATGGGAGTATGGCTGATAAAATCAATATTATATTCATTTTAAAATTTCGCATGTAAATCAATATAATTTCATTCTCTTGGGTTAATTCCATAATTGAAATATTTAAGATTTAAGTCCAATGAATGAAAGAATTTTAAATCATCAATGATTTCAAGAAGATTTAAGTCTAAATGATTTAAACAAAGGGTCTGCACAAAAAAAATTTAAAAATTAGACAGATCAGTTTTATTTGGAGTAACCTATTCAATTAAAAAGGAAATTTCAAAATTCCCGTCATTGGGCCGCACCCCTTCCCTTATCGGGCCAGACCCTTTAATGCAATCACGATCTATCAGCCATGCTCCCATTTTCACTTTCGCAAAAACTTTGCGATTTGATCACCAAATCGTAAAAGTTGGTGCTCCGACATTCGTAAATCGCAAAGTTTTGCCGTTTTTAAACCGGCGACATCTGAGTCCGTGAAATGAAAAGTAAATGCAAAATATAGGTTGATGCACAAACAAACAGCCCACGGAACTATTTTTATTCAGTTCTTTAATGTTTTTAGAATTGTGTTACGGACTCATCCACTCAATTCGCATTGAGGCAATATTTTAAACAATTTATTTAATAGAGATACACAATAACAACAATTTGCGATTTGGCCGTGGTATATATCGATATATAGTATGACTATCGATAGCATGAGTAGTGGTGCTCATCAGCTGTTTTTGTTATGTGAAATGACACAAAACAAGTTGGGAATGGAACATTATCGATGACAAAAACTGGCGAATTTCGGAGCGCTCTAAACTAAAATCGTACGAATTTGCTGAAATCGCAATTCGCAAAATAAGTGAAAACCGGAGCATGGCTGTATATACATTTATTACAGCTCTTGATGTAGATTGTATTAATTTTGTTAATTGAGTGGGTCTGAAAAACTTATTCTTTTTTTAATTGAAACAGTATTCTGACGATTCTTGGGTACAAAAACCTAGCTCCAGCCTTCTTCTATTGATTGTATTCCCAAACGATTTACCCCGCTTCTGGAGCAGTCATTTTTAGTCACTTCTCAAACCCAATGGAAAGAGAGCTCGTTCAGTTGTAGCGCTCGCCACAGTGGCCACAGATGATTATGTGCTTTATGATTGTCGTGCTTACTGCATTAAAACTGCATATAAAAACCATCCCAGATGGTACCTGCACCCGGAACGACCATAATAAAATGTAAATTACACAATCAACTTGACATTCGAATTTCCCATTTGATGGCTGGCAGTAGGAAAATCAGCTTGTTTGCTTGTTTGTTTGCTAGCCTGTTGACAATGTCAAAACACCGAATCGAAGTGGCAATCCACAAAGAACTCATCATAAATTTCATTTGATTGTCGCTGCCGAGCAATGCGAGGCCTGTCAAAGTGGAAATTTATGCCTATGCCATTGGGTGTGGGGTGGGCACACAGATCGTGGAGCCAACGAGGCGTGTGAGTGATTTGTTGGGGGGGAGAGATGACAGAGGAGTTGCGCCATTTTATGTTTGTGATAAATTAATTAAAATTAGACAATGACTTGCAACGGGAAGCAGCCTAATTAGCTGGAGACGATCGACAAGGGCAGCCAGCGCTCCCTTGTACAAAATGCCAGCGCAACAAATTTCAATTAGTTCACACTTCAGCTTATTGGCGCTGATAAAAAGAAAGTGCCGCCGAGATTTCCATAGCTGGGAATTGGAGCTGTGGCCGCCATGTGCGGCAACATTAATTAATTTGTACAAAATTTGGTAGTAAACTGTGCGATTGTGATTTAAATTGAACGCCGGGGCTCTTTAGGGCAGTCAAAGGTCTCCAAATCAAATATTGAGCTATTTTCGTGTCTCAATGACACCACCTCGGCTCGGATTACATGTTTTCTGTCATAGATTAGCCGCGGCTCTGCCTGCTGTGGGCGTTTCACTTGCGGCAGCGCACATAATTTCACACCTCCCCCATGAATGTCGGGGTGTTGCCTCCTCACTGTGCTGTGCTGTGCTGAGCATCTGTTGATATTGTAGTAGCATATTTTTCTTTTTGTGTCTTGTTCCTTCAAGTGTGACAAAATGCTGGCTGGGAGAAGAGACCCGAGTCTCTTGCTGGCTGCTGCTGCTGGCTTGCTGTATCCACTTTCTGGCTAAACTGCATATTACTTATGCACAATGATTTACTGTGACGCGTGACAGATTTACAAGTTGCATTTACAACAACATTAATTTATCATAAACTAGCTAAATGCCCGGAGAAGGTCGGGTCTTAAGAATGAGTTGGTTGTTTTGATTTTTTTTGGTGACAACATCCCAGGGAGTATCAAATTGATATTTTTGTTATTAATTTGATACTAGGAATAATCATTTGATACGCAAAAGTATTAATTTAAAGTAGACTCAGTTTGGGGGGGTTCAAAAATTCGAAAAGTCATGCTCGCATATGAAACGAAGCCTGCCGAGCTGGCAGCTCAGTAGGCGTTTGACGATTGACATTTAGAGTTTTTAGTTTAAGTGCAAACACTTCGGTAATTCGCTTGCTGATTGGAAGGCTGTTTTTGGGGCTTTTTAAAAAAAAATCTTATTTGAAAACGGTAATAGTTATTTAAATTCTGTTTTTTTTTATTGTATTAAGAACATATTGAATTAAATAAAAAACAATTTGTTTCCTTTGTACGAGGGCTGTTCAAAAAGTTGTGGGCCTTCAAAGTTGGACGTCGAAAAAAAAAGGTATGCTGCTGGCGGCATGGATAACTCCACTTCGGATCATCCGAAATGGGAAAAGTAAACTGCGTTAGATTCAGTACAGATGTAATACTGGCCCCTACCTCAATCATAATTTTGCGATTTTTTTTTTACAAAATGGCGGAAATTGAAAAATGAAAAATCGATTTTGGGCCATTTTTTTTGTAGTTTAGTGTAAAAAAAAAAATAGTAAAAAAATTAAAATTTAAAATTATGATTCTGCGTCGATTGCACTTTGTTTCATCAAAATCGGTTCAGAACTACGGCCGCAATCACCGCCGCCAGCTCGAAAAACGAGGTTTCGAGATAAACGAGTTTAAAGTTTGAAGTTGTTTTTTTGCATCAAAAAAAAATTTTAATGAAAAATTTTGGTATGCAGTTTTAAAAATTCGACAATGCTCCGTCGATTGCATTTGGTTTCATCAAAATCGGTTCCATCGAATTGGAGAAAAGTGACTTCGAAGTTCAAAAACGTGATTTTGAAGACACTTAAAGAAAATTTTAGGCAATAAAACATTTTTTTGTGAAATACTTTCATACTACTGTGAGCAAAAATTAAGGTGTAAGGGTCAATTTAAACTTCGCGGGCCTAACAATTCGGGCAGGTTTTTTTTTCTTGAGTTGGCAGGACTGTTGATGACATCTGTGCCAAATTTCATGTGAATGTCATTATCAGTAATATATTTACGCTTGTGTTTTCCAAACGACCAATAGTGCATTTTTCGATTTTTACAATGTCTGAGCAGAGAAGTGCCATCGAATTTTGTTTGCGGAATGAAATTTCGGCTGCGGAAACGTTGAGGATGTTGCGGAAGGCCTTTGGTGATTCTACCATGTCACAAAAAAATGTTTATAAGTGGTACAAAGACTTCAAAGAGGGTCGAGAACGTGTGGATGACTTGGAGCGCTCCGGACGACCATCGACGTCAACAGATGACCAACACGTCAATGAAGTGGAGGAATTAGTGCGCAAAAATCGTCGGTTGACTGTTAGAGACCTTACTGATATGATCGGAATATGAGAAGGATCTGTGAAACCAATTTTGAAAGACCATTTGGGCCTACGAAAAGTCAAATCTCGTTTGGTACCGAAGTTCTCAATTTTTATACCCGTTACTCGTAGAGTAAAAAGGGTATACTAAAGTCGTGCAAATGTATGTAACAGGCAGAAGGGAGCATCTCCGATATCATAAAGTATATATATTCTTGATCAGCATCAACAGCCGAGTCGATATAGCCATGTCCGTCTGTCCATCCATCCATCCATCCATCCATCCATCCATCCATCCATCCATCTATGAACACCTAGATCTCAGAGACTAGAAGAGCTAGAGCAACCAAATTTTATACGTAAGCTAGTATTGTCTGTAGGCAGATCAAGTTTGTTTCAAATTTTGGCCACGCCCCCTCCCGCCCCCGCAATAAAAAATATTGAATAACTCCCACAATTTTTAAGATATCGAACTCAGATTTTGCAGTGTAGTCTATGTGGCCAAAAGGATCGGATAATAAATGGCCGAGTTAAAAAAATGTTGCATACTTATCCGAGCTGAGCTGAGTAACGGGTATTTTGAAGTCGGGCAGGGCCGACTTTAACTTACGCTCTCGTTTGCAAAAAAGTCATCAAAAATTCGACGCATATCGTTCCGCAACCACCGTATTCGCCTGATTTGGCTCCGTGTGACTTCTGGCTATTCCCAAAACTAGCGAAGAGACCACTTCGGGGAACGCGTTTCGAGTCGATTGAGGAGATAAAAGCAAAATCGAAGAAAGCGCTGATGGCTATACCGAAAAGGGACTATTTGGCATGTTTCGAGGATTGGAAAAAACGTTGGCATAAGTGTATTTTATCGGGAGGGGATTACTTTGAAGGGGATGAAATTGATTTAGAAGAATAAATAAAGA
>JAWNNO010004778.1:0-165397 GCA_035044985.1 Lordiphosa fenestrarum | reverse complement strand
TACGGTACAGAGTATGAAAATCACAGAAAAGTTGGGGATTGTTTATTTTGTTCAATCAAATCAACTAGCATCACTAGTAACATTTTAATATACAGAAAAGGATCTAATTTTGTTGCCTTTTGTAATCGTTATTGTTTGGAAAATGTCCAGTGGGAATTATAATTACTCAGTCTTTCGCCAAACTAAAATATTAATGCACGCTAAGTTATTCTGCTGAAATATTCATGTGTTTCAAACTGCAAATTTTAATACAACTATAACCTTAAGGGCATCATGCCGAATCCAGAACCGGAAGTGACCATCAATTTTTTTTTTTGTGATCCGATAGTTTAGAAACTACGTGTTCTTTGGACCGAAACCAACCAATGTTTTATACCGGTAGTGTTTCGGCTCAGAGTTTCCAGATGCTAGACGTTAAAATACAGAAGTAGTATGTACAGAAGTCATTCTTACAGACCTGCTCCCATTTTCACCTTAATCTTTCGATTTTGACACGTGAACGCTTGAATTTTGAATTCAGAAAAAAAAATCTGAAATCAATCCGAAATGGGATTGAAGACAGGGTAATCCCGGAGCAGGCTTAAAGTGATCCTGTTTTTTGGGGTTAAAAAAAAAAGTGGGAGAGAAATCAATCTTTTCCGGGATCGGATCAAGAACATTTGGGACTACCCTGTTTTCAATCTCGTTTCGGATTGTTTCTATTTTCAGTGCGTGTGTGACATAAAGTTTTGTGATAACTAGATAAAGTCCCATAAAATTAAGAAAAAAGGTTAACGGGTTCTCGTTCTAAATTTGCAAAAGTAAGGTGAAAATGGGAGCACAGCTAATAAGCATTTTATTTTATTCTCGCTCATTTGACGAAAACTGATAAAAAGCATTAACAACCAGCCTAAGTCTCCAACAAAAACTTGCTAGTGGTATTGAGCTAAATTCAAAATTCTCTACCGGCCATAAAGCAAATCCTTAAGCATTACCAGACATGTCGCCTATAGACACAACTCAATAATACAATTGTTCAATTCCAGATAATAGAATGATTCCCTTTAATTCAAAAAAAATTGTTTGCCTAAATAAACTTGCATTATTAAAATTGATTTTCCAATAATCGTAAACAAAATGGTGAAAACTCCAAGTACAAGAATATTATTAAAATATTGATCAAAGTTCTAGAAGAAATGTCTCATTTTGGCTTAGAACTTTAATAATTAAATGTTGTGTAATTGGTTGAATAAACATAGCGCAAGCTCAAACAACGAATATTTTTAAGCATTGTATGATATATCTGTTACCATAAATGTTATATTTTCCAATATATTAAAGAAATGGTGGTGATTCTAAATAAATTTGGTGTGCTAAAAATGAATATGTTTGCTGATATGGTGCATCACGCTTTGATCTTGGTGGTTTGTGCTTATAGTTGCTTATAATGCAAATTTTGGCCCTTTAGTGCTGTAACTTTTCGGCTGTTTTAGGCTCACTTTTATATAGTCGAAAAGTACATTTTCTTAACCTAAAAATAAACTATCACATATATTTCTACGATTTTTATAAGCGAAGCTATATCGTTTGACTGGGCAACTCAAGTGATTTGGCATACCATATTTTTGGGCATTATTAAATTGAATAATTTTGAACACATGTATTTTAAACGGTATATCTTCGCTTATAAAAATCGCAGAACTAAGCAATAGTTTGTTTTAATGCTAAGTAGTAATACAACTCAATTATATTAATATCAATCAACTGAACTGTGGTATAGGTTTCCCAATAAACAGCTTTAACCCTTTAAACCCCAATTTAAAATGGGTGGACCTAAAATATATTTCACTTCATATTTTTAGTGGTACGGCCACAAAGGTTAACTAATATGAATTTCAAAGATCCACGAATCCTAGATCGTCCTTACTGAAAACGATTCCTAAAAACCTTTCTAAAATTCCTGAAATTCAGCTAATCAATTTTTTCTCGTGAAGTAGCTTTTTATATATTTTTTTAACTATTCTGAAAAAAAGCATTAACAACCAGCCTAAGTTTGTTTTTTGCAAATCAAACCAATGGATTTCATAGAAATGATTAAAATGTAGATTAATGAGAAACTGCGCAACCAATTGAGTTTACCACATTCACTAAATTGGCGGGAAAAGTGATCAGCTGTTGAGTTATCGACATAATTTAGGGTTACCAACACTTTTAATATAAAAAAGGAATGTTGCTGAACTGCATAAAATTCATGATTGACAATTTTACAATCCACACTGGAAAATAATTGTATTAATTCGGTATGATGCAGATCTGCATCACCACCATGTAAAGGGTTAAAATGGCAAAAATAGGAATTTCATCGAACTTTATGTTCAAATTTCCATAAATCTTGATGTGATGGACCATTTTCGAAAACAGATTCGTGTATGGCACACAAATAGCATCTAGAATCTGTAATTTATCCTTAAATTAATCGATATAATTTACAATTTATTGCTGGGTATATCCTAGCTTACTTCAAGAGAAAGATGAGTTGTAATTGACTAAATAAGCAAATGAAGATTAGCTAATAAGTTAGTTAAAAAATCTTCTTTAAAACCTTATTCCAACTATATTTCAAATAAAAACACCACATTTTCTTAAAAACGGCATTCAAATTCAAAGCTTACATGCTCTTTTCGTATGACCAATCACTTGTGAACGAACTCTGCCCTTTCAACAGTTCCCACACATTTATATTCACATGATAAACATTAACATTCGTCACACATGCGACATAAAGTCAAAAACTCTCTTCGCGCATTTGTTTAAAACATTAAAACATTGACTAAACATTAGCTTTATGCCCCCGAACCCATTAAAATGCATGCCACGGTTAACAGCGCTGCACAAATCGCCCACGCTTTAACTGTTAACAGATGTAAGCTAACATAAATCAGGGCCAACCGCAACATTTGTTTATCTTTTTAACATGCCGCAACCGAAGCCGACACGACGAACAGCAATGGAACTCCCTTTCGTTGGATGCTGGGCGGTTCGGCACTTGGTTCGCGTCGTGTCAGTGCCACATCGGCTGTCATAGCGCGCGGTTGTCTAATTGCAGTGTGCCCCGTACCCTGTCTCTGTGTGTGTTTGTCCTTCGTGTCGGTTATTTCTATGAAGAAGTGTCCGTTTGAAGTTGCGTGTATTTTGAAGTCCTGTTGTTTCAATAGTCAATGATAATATTATTGTTTTTGGGGCAAATGTTGGTCCCATTAATTAATTAAGCACAATCGGTTGTTGTTTTGTAAAAACAATTGCTGTGCGAAAGTGTTTATTTTGCAGGCATTTGGCAACAGTGGCCAAAGTTGTTTGCCGGCATCGCAGTGTCTAATTAAATTATGTTGCAAACCGAAAAAGGAAAACATCATTAAAGATGAAAATGCGATGTTGTGCGTTTGCTGTCGTCTGGTTTGTCTATTTATAAATTAACTTGCTGATTGCCACTGACACGGGGGGAAAACGGATAGGATAGCTCCAGCTGGTCTTCAACTTCAACTCGTTGGCTACAATTCAAGAGACTTTGGCAGGGTGAGTTATTGGTGCAGCAAAAAAAAAGAACGAAAAAAGAAGGGGAAAGAGGGGAGATTACAGTGATCTTATAATATCTTAAAGGATTTGGGTGCTAGGGTAAATCAAAAAGAGCTGAATAAATCCATTAATTTACTTCTTTGTTCACGGGATGATCTTAAAGACATTGAACTTTCTGCAGATTGCCGAAGTTGATAAACTTTTAATTATTATCGACTAAAAGACTAAATAGATTTTCAAAAATGTAGGTTTGATCTCATGATCAAATTTAGAATGCAATCGTTTATTGTTAAAATGGGCACAGCAACAGTTTTTCGATCTCGATACCGATCTACCCAAACCAATTAAGTTCTATGGGTTCCGCCGGTGCCAAAATTCTCAAGGATTTATCATAATAATGCAAGTTTATGTGTAAACCGAACTCAAAATGCTTTATGATTTCTAGATTTTCGATAGTGATGACAGGGTTTTCATTTCCAACAACGCTCGCACATTGTGGGCAACCCAGACTCATCCTGTTTGGACCATTATTTTAGATGTTATATGGAAGAACCGGGTGATCGAGTGTGGTGCAGCTTGTAGTGTGTGTCACTGCTGTACAAAAGATTGTGGGTTCGACACCGTCTTGGGAGAAAGGTTTTATTTTTAAAAAACTTACACACCCGCTTATCTTTACTAGCTAATGGCTCCTTCTTTGAAGTAAAGAGAAATGAAAATGCTTCTCAATCTTTGGTTTCGGTTCGGTTTAGAGCCAGTTTGAAAACCTGATGTTAACAGTTACGATCATCACCTACAAACCACAATACTTTTGGGCCACGAAACATAATTACTTTGGGGTTAAGTTCGTCTACAAACAGCACACAGCAAAAACACATTAAAGAAAAGACAACACTTTTACAAAACAAACTCAAACGCAATTTCATTAAACATAATTTTAACATTTTACACATTTCGCTTGAATGGTTTTAATAAAATTGAGCATATTTTTAATCCAATAAAAGTGCAAAAAAAAATGTCAGAAGCAAATCAACGAGTTGAGTAAGTAAATAGCACACTTTCAGGGTTTCTCAATACTTTTTGGGATTGATTTCGATTTTTGTTTGCTGTATTTCCAAATGAATTAATACCAAAAAATGAAAATTTGACACTGATTCAGTACCAAGCAGAACTGTGTTCAAATAAAAATGACATTGAAAAAAGCATTTGTATATTTTGGTATTAATTTTGTTAATTTTTTATAAGGCACTTTTCCAAAAGCCTCTGTGTTCGGCTAGAGTTCTGGTTTTGATAGCACAGGTCGACCAAAATTAACTATTATTCTTATTCAAAGATTGGGCAAGGATATTCTAATAGGATTTTCATTGCTGAATACGAAACATCCAAAAACCTTGTTCTAACAGGTTTTTAAGGGCTTGATTGTAAACGGGCTTCCAGCTTTGGCACTGCGTTTATGTTTCAACGTTTTGCAGTTCAGCTTGTTACTAATGTGTTGGCATTTTGTCAATTGTTCTCTTATGCAAACGCTTTAAGTTAATTTTTCATCTATAAGAAAGCTTTAGAAATTCGGTAAAATGCATGCAATGCATCATATCCACCACCAATGATGTATGTTCAGTGTACATTTGTAGAAGTGTTGGATAACCTGCACCAAATTGGCTCTGCATTAAAATTGTCCTCTCAATTTGAAAGCTGTATTTAATGTTCCGTCTGCGATTTGTGTGCCAAGTGATGCTATTTAGAAGCACGAGTTCGAGTTTCTCGATGCTAGATAGGAAATTATTTGATTTAATATCCGCCAAGCAAACTTTTGCTCCAGGTTGTGGCATATTAATTTCTCCGTCGCGTCTCTTTCGTTTCGGAATTAAGTTTGAGAGATTGGCATTGACTGGAGTCTAGATAAACGCAAGTGCTTAAAATTTAGCATTCATTTTGGTGAAATCGAAGAAGATCTGAGCCTGCAGATCTCGATCTGTTTTGTTCAATTGCTTCCTCTAATTAATTCAAAAGAACTTGACATCAAGTGTACCAAAAAGAATCAAAAAGAAGAGATTTACACGGTGAAGCAAACTCTAGAAAGTTTTTCTATAAGCTCTTGCTTCTAGGAAAGAGTCGCATGATACAACTATAAAGGCAGTGTGTGCCTTCAGCAAAGTACTTAAAACGTTTAATGTTTCGCTTAAAGTGGGAGGTTCGTCGCGCAAAAGCTTAGTTCTTAAGAAAACAAGAAAGAAAGTCGGTCAAGCCCGACTTTAATATACTCTGTACCAACGACTCTATACGCTCAGTATATATTTTGATGTTGCAGTAGCAGCAAAAAGCAGCAGGGAACAGTCTTTTGATCATAGCTCGACAACCGCTCATCCGATCTTCGCCATTCCTTTGGCGGATCGATAAGTTATCCTCATAACTAAATATGTCCAGAAGAAACGAACCATCTATCTTTAAAACTGTGGGAGAGATGACGATTTTTCTAAATTGCGGGGGCGAGAGGGGGCGTGGCCAAAATTGAAAATAAACTTGATCTGCCTGCAGACATAAGAAGCATATGTCCCATACATGTCAACCCTCTATCTCTTACCATCTCTGAGATCTGTGCGTTCATACGGACAGACAGACTGACAGACGGACAGACGGACGTGGCTATATCGACTCGGCTGTTGATGCTGATCAAGAATATATATACTTTATGGGGTTGGAGATGCTTCCTTCTGGCTGTTACATACTTTTGCACAAACTTTATATACTCTATGTACCTACGGTACAGAGTATAATTAAGCGCCTTACCTTCTTTGTTGTATCATGAAGAATCGTAGTGGTATTTGCTTTCCCCTCTACCAATCTTTCTTACTCAAAAGCTTTCTCCAAAGCTTCATTAAGTTTGCTTCATCGTGTAAGTCCAGTGTAAAAATGTCGGTCAGTCTTTAGTATGCTCTATACGTATACCATTAACTTTCAAGAGTAGCGCCACACGAACTATATGAGTGCAGCCCTTATTTGATATATTCCTCTCAATCTCTTGGCTTGTGTGCTTCTAGTTTTCTCACAAAAGAAAGGGTCCTACAGTTAAACGCCTAATTCGAATGGCTAAGTATTTGTAAGAAGCTTTTTTGTGGCAACAATAACTGGTAAAGGTGAGCGGGTGTGTATGTTTTTAAGAAACAAATCTTTTCACTAGATGCCCCGAGGCTGGATCGAAATTACGACCTCTTGCACAGCAGGCACACACATTACCCGCTGCACCACAGCTAGCCACAATTGCTTTATGTCTACTAATTGCTTGAATATAGTTCTTACCAAACTTGGTATATCGAGTAATAATGCCAATTGCTTTTTATGTTCAAAAGATTATGGGAGAAATAAGGGTTATTCCTGAAATCAGGGAAAGACAGAAATATTGAAAAAATTGAAAATATTTGTAGGAAGTTCAAGTTTCAATTTCTAGCTAAACCTATGTACAAATGGCGGAATAATGGACAATAAATTTCTAGAAATTTTCGTATAAACTGTAAGTGATCATTGTGTTTTCTGTGCAAAATCGAATGAACATTCATAGAGCAAAATCTGATTTTATCTGACACATTAATAGTGGTGTTTTCGTTGCCTTTGCGCAGTCGTCACCTGTACGACTGTTTTTTTGTGATTAAACTAAGTTGTATACCAGCCAGTAGAGCGCAGACAAGCACGCCTTGTTACAATTTCGCATGGCCAAAGTGTTTAAATTGATAGTCTCCCATCGTATAAACTATACATAAATCCATACCCTCATCACTGGCCAAATGCAGATCATCGTCCATAAGTACAATTGCAAATGCAATTGCCACAGCTGCCTTCGTTTGGGGATATTTCTGTTGATGACACACACCCGTCCCCGAACCAGCTGGTTGCACTCCCACCATAACTTCGCATTCGCCCGCTACTATTACACTTACCCCGAGTATTGCCACGTTGAGTTATTAAACACTTTTGCTGTCTTGCTTTGTTTATTTATGTTTCGCATAGAGCGGAGCAAATGGCTGCCTTTGCTCAACGCTTCGGCTTTGGCTTCATTTCGTTGTTTATGCGCAGCTTCCGCTGCAATAGCGGGTTGTGGGTGGTGGGTGGGGCAAAAAATACATCGTCCAACTTAAGCAGTTTTCTATGGTATAAGTTCATCCTTACCCTTTTGGCATATCCAGAGTATTAAACTCTTTGAGAAAGTTTCACCGTTTTTGCAGAACTATGCGCTTGAAAAATCAAGTTTGGCATTGAGCAAAACTTTCGCTTTTGTGAATAAAAGAACATAAAAAAATGATTTTAACACAAGAATGACCAAAAAGTGTTAAAATGCAGTAGGAAATTGTATTATGATTGTGTGCGGTTGTTTTTATATGAATTACTTTTGGCCATTGCTTTTTAATGGTAATTGTCCTGAGAATTGCCATGGAAATGATTATTGTTATTTGATTTGGAAATTAAGTGCTGTCTGCATTTAAAGTACTTCATTTGGCGAGCTTTTTGTAATTGAGATTGTTACGGGGACTATGGATTAAGAGAGTCAGTTATTGAAAAAATGTAGTTAACAGCATTGTTATAGTAGCAGATAATGATCGCTTGCTGTGACCAGAATTTGGGGAAGGACATGTTAGTCTAAGTACACAAATCTAATATTTATATCGGTACTAAGATTACACAAAGCATGCTTCTAAGATTAGTTTTAATCAGAAATCGGAAATTGTTAATCAAATTTATGGAAGAACTATTAAGAACTTTTCAAAAGCTAAGCTTTTGGAATGTTAAATAGCCACTTGTCTTTCAAACGATTCTAGAGGATCATCTTGACATAGCTGGCAGGGGTTTGGCTTATCAACACCTAAAAAGTAAAGATGTTTCTTTTTTAAATCTTGTTGCTTTGATAAAATCTAATTTCCATATTCTATCGTGTTCCGTGATGCCGTTTCGAATGCCTATAGCTGCCACAGAAACGATAGTTTTGAAAACAACTTTTATATACTTTTTCATACTTAGGGCTGATTTCATATCTTCTACGTAGCTGCTATATGTCAGATAAACATTGATTTTGCTCTGTTATTTGTAGATTTATGCGACAGATAGCTCTATGTAGAAGATTAGAAATCAGCCCTTAGTATTTATTAATATGATATGTTCTCACATATTTATAAAAAGATTTATCTCAGCTTGCTTCCCACAGGGTGTTCGCAAACATCTTCCAAGTTTTTTCAGCTTTCGACCAGGAAAAACTGAAAATTATCCACAAAATCACCAAAGCCAACTAAGCAGTTGCTTAGATAAAGTCTTTGTCATAAGAGAAATTAAATTATGATTTAAAAAAATGATTTAAGCCTTTCTATAACCATCTATAATCTAGGCGATTTTCGAAAATGTTTCTAGTATGTATTTCGGAACGAAAGTAATATGCTGGCTTTTTATACCCTGTTCCCATTGAAAATGGGAAAAGGGGGATCATGAAGTTGTGCGAATGTATGTAACAGGGAGAAGGAAAATTTTCCGACCCCATAAAGTATATATATTCTTGATCAGCATGAACAGCCGAGTCGATATAGCCATGTCCGTCTGTCCATCTGTCCGTCCGTCCGTCCGTCCGTCCGTCCGTCTGTCTGTCTGTATGAACGCGTCGATCTCAGAGACTATAAGAGAGAGAGCCACAAATTTTTGCACGAAGGTAGATTTATGCTGTACGCAGATCAAGTTTGTTTCATATTTGAAAAATTCCACCCGTCCCCCTTTTATCCCCAAAAAACCTAGACCTCCTCCATAAATCCTAGACCTAAAAAGCCGTCAGATCCACAATTTTCTATCTATTCTGAAAAGTACAATCAGATCGGACCAAAAACACCGGAGTTATAAGCGAAACAGTTGAGCTGATAGGAGCACCCCCCAGTTGTTGATCAGGACTACAAAAGTGTTGCCTACATTTAGGATGACATCTTCAAAAATTCCAAAACAAATAAATGAAAATAAATGAACAGGGTATTTTGTGGTCGGGAAACTCAACTGCAGCGCCCTTCTTACTTGTTTTTTTGATAATTTATTAATTATTTAGTAGTCGAGGAGGAAAGGAGTTGAAATATTTTGGGGCTTTATACTTAGGCTGAAGAAGATAAATATGGTAAGAAAAATGTTGGAAGGATTTAAGATTCCTACTAGATTCATTCAAATCTACCTTACTTAACAAGAAATTACAATCAGTGCCCCTAAAATAAGGTCTTTCAAAACCATGATGATGATATAGTTTTCCGATCTTCTACGGTTGAGAGATGCATGAGGTCTCACCTACTAATAAACGGTGACAATCGATCGGAAACGTAGACGGGCAGATTGTAAATTTTTAGATATTTTTTTCAACTCTGTCTCTTTATGTGTATTCCACTAAGGGGATTCCAAAATACATAACAGCATATTCCAAGTTGGAACGGGCAAGTGCGCAGTAATGAACTAAACAAAGGTGCTTAAAGGGTTGTTCTATACCTATATGGATGCTACTATGGGACAGATTAGTCCAAAAACTAACGGTAGGGAAAAAGAAATTAGTTTTCAACAATTTGGGCATTTATTATTTTCTTATCCTTCCACATAAATATATTTAAATTTCTTAAGCCAAGCACCTTTGTCTTTTGGCTTGCGTGCTTCTTATTTTCGCATAAGAGAAAGGGACCTAGATTTGAAAGCCGAATCGCAACGGAAAGTCGGAGAAGCTATGTCACATCAAGATATATGAAAGCTGATGTCAGTAGCTAGTGAAGGTGACTGGGTGTGTAAGTTTAAAAAAGAAAAGGATTTTTTTATTAGAATTCCCGGGGCGGGACCTCTTCTAAGGCAGCCACTCACACCGCTGCACCACGCCCGGCCAGGTAATTCTACTAAGTTTGATTAAAATCAAGCAGATGTCTCTTAGCTACACAGATCCATTTGGACTGTTTAAAAATTAAAATATCAAATTAAGTAAGAAAGTAGGTCAAGCCCGATGATGATGTACCAACATCCGATCATCCGATCTTAACAATCCTTTCGCGGATCGATGAGAAATCCTGATTACTAAATATGTCCAAAGGGTACAAACCTTTTATTTAAAAAACTTTCAAATATTTAATGGTTTTTTTTCGAAACTGAAAATAAACTTGATCTGCCTGTAAGTTTGATCCCATTCTTAACAATTCGGAATCCACCAACATCTCCTTTTCATATCTGATTTGATTTTATGTAATTTCTTGTTCTTGTTGAATTTAGAAGCACTAAAATTTCTAATTTTGGAACCAAAATATCTCGGTATTTTGGTTCGAACTACTAAGAAATAGGATTTAATTGAGTTTTTCTAAAAAAAAAGAAACCAAAGGAACTTGTTAAACCGTAGTACCTACATACAATACAACCTACTCCTAGTAGCCAAAGTGGAGCCCCGACAGCCAACCAAAATTAATAAAAAATTTCAATGCAAAATATTAAACTGAACTTAGCTTTTGCTTCCGCTTCGTTTCTTGCTGTCAAGCTATTCCATTGCATCCGCTGGCCAACTGTCATCATTAAAATCCTTTTGCTCTGGCCATGGATCCAACGGGCCATTGCGCGCAACTGTTGATTTACATCAACGCTTTTTTGCATAATTCCCCAGACTCGCTTATTGTCAGGTTTAAGTAGCAACAGCAACAGCAGCGGCAACAATAACAACAAATACACTTATTTAGCATATTTTATGCTCATTAAGTGGCACATTAAGTGCATCTTCCGCACTTTCCTGAAAATAAGTCAGCTGAGATCTGTGACATGGCAAGAAGGAAGCGATTGCTTCTTCAACTGCCGCTGGCGCCCCCATTGATGGCGATCAATTCTGGTGGCTTCTGATTTAAGTGCGCGTAAATCTCTGCGGTGAAAAGTGGCGCCTCCAGTTGCCCTCACCTCGTTTTCCGACTGCTGCCGTTCATGGTTTGTTGCCATTATTTGCATTTCATTTTTTGCGTGTGGCGAGAGAAAATGTAAATTGATTTATTATGCACAAGCGAATGAATGTTGGGTGGGCTGGCCCTCCTTCTGGGCTCCTTTGGCGCAGTCGTGCGTGCATTATATTTTACTTTTTTCTCTGTCCGCGTCGTCCAGAGCAGGAAAAGGTAAAGCTGCTCTTGCAGTTGCATCCTTTGCCAGCCTGCAGGGCGTAAACATTGCTATTAATATTGATTTAAATGCGAACAGAATGAAAGCGATGTTGGTTGAGTATGAAAGAGAGGGTAGATATAACAGTGAGTCGTTCCCGAATAAAAAATTGTGCATTACTCATTGTCAATGCAATCAAAGCCGGCGGCGTTGACTTTTCGCTATTAGCCAAATTGCAAAAATCAAGCGCTTTAAGTTTAAGCGAAGCCAAAGTAAATACAGTGAGCGAAAAGGGGCACAAATATTTGGGTTTCAGTGTTGAAAGAGGCCTTAATGCACTTAAAATTATATATTTAACGCACAAAAGGAAGCATTCTTGGAGACTTTAATTCATAGAATTAGAAAAACCAAAAAGAAAAGAATATAAAATAACGTCAACACGGGAAAAGGAAGCTTAAAAGGTGCCATCCCCTGACTTTTGGTATTAGCGTTTTTAAAAAGAAATTGTACATTTTCCAAATGCTCGTTACATGCCTCATTATCCGTTGAACGTACTCGTCCTTTTCTTGCGATTGAAACAAAAAACTTTTCGCAGTCAGCCGCAAAGTATGCAACACAAAACTAGAAAAAAATTTGGAATGCCTCTCCATAATAACTTTTGGCAATAATACAAAAAGCATGCTTGTTTTCCGCCTGCACGTGAATAGCTGGATGGGGGAGTAATCTATATATCTATATATATGCGAGGGGGCGTGGAATTTGCCTTGTACCAAATCGTTGGGGCGTGAAAAAATATGTAAAATATGCATAGACAACAGAGAGTTGTGTTGTTGGGAGCGGGAGCGGGAGCAGCTAATAGACATGCCAAACATGTAAAAGTAGATGCCAGCAGGATATGTCCTGCTTCCTTTTAGACAAATTGCTTGGCAAAACAAAAAACTTTACGAACGTCAGCTTTAAAAAACTCCCTGAGCAAATTCAATTAAGTTAACAAATTGATTTCAATAACTTTGCAAACGCAAAAACACAAAAACAATGAGAGAAATCCAAAACAGCTGCCGTTAAGGCAGCAATTTGGCATTGCTTTTAATTGAAATGCATTCATATTGCAATAGAATGAAGACGACTCAGTTAGAGATGGAGATGGAATAGAGTGTGTGGAGCAACAGCTGACAGAGCAAATTGCTTTGCGCTTATGACACGAAACGGCAAAAAAAAAAACAAAAAATAAAGAAAATATACATACCAAACCACAGGAGGATGCTGCTGCTGCTGATGATGATGATGCTGATGGCCATGGCATTTGAATGTGCCAGCTGTAGATGAGCACGATGCGGAGCGGGGAACAGTCGAGTCTCTAAGCGGTTTAGTTCAACTACATCGTTCCGCCTTCCCTACCTCAAGGGAAGTTTATAATGTGTATAGACAGAGCTTCATTTAGCAGTTTTTAATAGACTGAAAGTGGCTTAAAGTTGAATGGGTTTTAATTAAGTTGCCTGAGATTTGGCATATGGAGTTAAGAGTCATCAGTCAAGGATTTGACGCCCAACGACTGCTTATTTTGGAAATTGATAGACTTAGCGTTTGCATAAAAGCGATTTGCAAAGCGCAGTGCCAAAATGGATTTACAAATGGTCGTTGCTACAGGATTGGGATCTATAATAAGGAATTTATACAATTTAAAAGAATCATAAGAAAATTAGAAAATTGGCGCCCAACGTGGGTCTGCTTGAATTTAAATTTGTTTACTACACTCAGCAAAACAATATAAACAAAATTGAATTAAATGCAAACGGTCTAAATATTACTGTAAGTACGAAATTCTTATTTCAAGCACTTTTTAATCCCGAAATAGTTGATCTAAGACTGGTTGGGTGAATATTAAGTATAAATCAAGACGTTTTAAAATGGGTAAGGTTGTTTCAGTGATTAGTACAAATGAAAGTGCACAGAATCTCAGTTTAAGTTTAATAAATTCTAAAAACATTCTTGAAACAGAAAATGAGTATGTCAAAAAGAAGAGCTTGTTCTTGTCATATGACCATAAGATCTTAAAGTTATTCCCCATTTATTACTTTAAATAAGATCAATTGATTGACCCAAAGACCAAGATATTATTAGTGTAAGTCGGAATTCTATCATAGTTCAATAAGAATGGCGAGGGTATCGGCTTAAGTTTTAGAAATTTCCTACTAATAATGCCTGGTGTTAAAAAAGTCCTGTATATAAAAGGGTTGGAGGTGGTTCTTGTTGATTTTTGTGCGCTGCTTACGAGTCTGTATTCGGAAACGGTTCTTCATGTCTATATTGGTATTTGAACTTAAATTTGCTTAAAAATCCTTTTTTTTTAACATTTTTATGTGCATTTTGTGGAGAACTCATTGTTGGGTTTGGGCTCTCTTTAATTTTATGGGATATTTCAACTCCCTCTTGACAAAACTAAATATCTCGAACAATTCCACAATTTTTTTAAGGAAAGATATTTGCTTTTTAACACTTTTACTTGAAATGTTTAAAGAGTGTACAGCCCAAAGGTATGCAATGGTTAACTAGTACAGTCATTTCATTAGTATTGTAATGAAATTGTTCATTGCAGTTCAGATTGCGTATATCTTCTCTTAGAAAATCATAGAATTACTTGAGGTAGTTTATTGTAGAGTTAAGAAGTAGTACCTTCCGATAATATCAAAGAACTATTATCTAACTGACAATCATCTAGAATCACCAGCAACGCTTTTTATATGTATACTCAAAAAAGTCTTATTTTGTTGCCTTGTGTAATCATTTGAAAAGTTGATGCTAAACCTAACAGCGCATTTCTCTGGGCTTCTGGCACGTGTCCGGATGTCGCTGTTAAATAGTCTAGAGGAAACACTGATTTACTTTGTCCTCTAGTTTCCCCCAGCGAATCTGGGCGTCGATTCGCCTGTCTGCGCTGCGTTTTTATGACTTGACCGTTATATTTTGTTTTATGCTTCTGTCTGTTGTTGTTGTTTTTTTATTATTATTTTTTTCATAGAATTTTTTTTTAATCCGCTTACGTCAGGCGAAATTCAATCAAGAATTTGCACTGCTGGCTTTGTCTATATTCTTTTTGTATACTGTCTGGGACAGCGTACTTCTCATAAATCAGCAGAGATTGTTTTTAAATACATATAAATCTATAAGCAAATTGAAAACGTATTTATTTAATTTGCTCTTGACAAATTTCCCTTACATTTCAGGTCGCCCAATAAAGCAGAAAACAACCAATTAAAACCAAAAAAAAGAATACTCTAAACTGTGCAATTAAAAACAATGACAACAAATTTGTATTTTTTGCGTCGTTAATTAAATAAGTTCATAATTTTCTTGCATAATTGAAATTGCAAATAGATTTGTATCATAAAGTGAAATTAATGGTCAATATGTTTAACAACTTCTACGCAATTCCAACGATACCGTTTGTGGTACTCGGATGCATGCTGATGAGGACCCTGACAATGGCAATGAGCACCGATATGGGAAGTGGTAATAGCAACAGTATGGGCAGTGTGGGCGGCTCTACGGTTAATAACGGTGAGTACTGCATATATTTAATGCTCAATTTACTTAAAGATGAAGTTTTTCTTCGAAAAGTAGTCGAACTAGTTTTTGAAAACATTATTTTTAGTGTTCGAGCTAAGAATAGATATTTAGCACATATTTTTACATATTTTTGTAAGTACTTACTTAATCGAATTCCAAGGAGTGTTGGGTGGAAATCTGTAATCCTGCATAGAATCGCAACTTACAGAACTGGTTCGGCTTGGGTTTTTAAAAACTCCTAAGATAAACCATGAACCGAACAGTTTGAAATTTATGACTACCCCGAAGCTGAAATTAAACCAGGCCTCATTGGTTAAGTTAAGTTAAGCAATTGCTCGTATAATAAAGCCTAGCATAACTCTATTTTTAACAATTCATTCTCTGTACCCAGGTACAGGAACCGGTTTGCGAGTCTAGCCTTACTTTATATTATTAATATTTAGAGGTAGGGCCTTACCATGCTTGGGAGGTTTGCAGCCTTGGTTAAGTTTATAACATATACTCCAATTCCAAAACGAACAATCGATTTCAGACCCCTAACTTGTATATTTAAACAACATAATAAAGTATAATAAATGGATTCTGTATTATTTTCATACCAAGATCAAGAAAGCAGGCTTCAATTTAAAAACCAGTAGAAGTTTGTATACACTTGCAGCACTTTTTTCTAACTAATTTGAAGAACATTTTCACTGATAACAATTCAGTGTTTCTCACTAAGACTACTTTGCAGACTCTACATTTCTATGACATCTATACTATATAGACGTCCGACTACGACCAAACTTAGTGGAATCATGGGAAAACATAGCAAACTAAGAAATACAAAGTTTGGAGGCGT
Organism: Lordiphosa fenestrarum; assembly: GCA_035044985.1. Lineage (NCBI taxonomy): Eukaryota > Metazoa > Arthropoda > Insecta > Diptera > Drosophilidae > Lordiphosa > Lordiphosa fenestrarum. The sequence goes on along the minus strand of JAWNNO010004778.1, from coordinate 149,334 downwards.
TTTCTTTGAAAACAAATAAGTTTTTCTCACCAAAACTAGTTTCTCGACCGATCATTCCTATGGCAGCTATAACCTATAGTCATCCGATTTTGACAAAACTTTGAGGGTTTTTGTAAAAGCTTATAAAATAAATATAAATATGCCAATTTTAAGGAGGCTTACATTGAATATCGACTCAGCCCGTCATGCTGATCAAGAATATATATACTTCATGTGGAAGGAGATGCTTCCTTCTAGGCGTTACCAAAATCTGAACAAGTTTACTATACCCTCAGCAAGGGTATAAACATATCGCTGGGAACTAAACTTTCTCCCGAAAACCCTTGACCTCGCATTTTTAAGCAATGGGGATTTATTTTCCGCAGTCAATAGATCTTTAAAATTGAGATTGAACCAGAGCGTATGATAATCAAAAAAGTTTAATACAACAGTTTTCTATGTATTTGCCGCATGTTCAGACAGAATTTTTTAAAATTTGAAATTAGTATTCACTTTCAGCCTAAGATAAAACTATTGTGAAAAATGCAGCTTCGTTTGTTTTATGGTTTTGGCTGTGAGACAGTCAACTTTCCGTGAGTGAGAGACATATTACACTATTTTATACATATGTATAGATCTAACATTCTGTATCGATCTTTCTATTATAAGACCACATTCTTCAGCCTTTCATTCCATTAACTTAAGTGACCCATTGAATCATTTCTTTTTCCCTTAAATATTTATTTGATTTTAAATACAAAATTTTAAATTTTATATTTCAATTAAAAGCACACCAAAAACTTTGCTTTAAATGCGCGTAACAATATATTTCAGAAAAAAGAAAAACAATTTTCACAAATTAATATTAATTTCATATTGATAAATATGTAAAAATCATGTTCATATCAGATTTCTTACATGGATTTTATTTTTAATTATTCATTTAATTGCATTACAATCATTGCGTAAGCACGCACGTGCTGAAAAAATATAATGTAAATCACTTGTTTAATTTGTTAAAATGTTACATGACATTTTCTAGGGGTCAGTAGGTGGGCAAAGAGAACGTGGGACAGTTAACTAAGTTAATGGGAATTGTACCAGACGAGCACTGACAGCGTCAGGACAATTAAATTGTGACAAGTTAGCGTTAAAATGTGGTCAGATCAATGCAGCTATGATGAAAAATATAAAGGTTAGACGAGATGTAGGAAAGCAGCTTGCGGCAGGGCCTGAAAAGAAAACTGAAAAGGATGGAAAGGTAGAGCTAGTTTGTGTTTACGACTATTTCGGAAATTGTGGATCATTTATAACCACTTTTTCTTTCAGTTACTTTTATATTTGTATCTTAATCCTCAACCCTAGCTGTACACAAATTATCTTGTTAATATCTCTCAATATCCTGACCCCACTTTATTCCCCATTTGTTATGGCCAAACTTGATTAGCCATTTTGAGGCTGTGTTTGTCCCGCCCTTAGGGGCTAAATCAAAATCACACCAAAAGTAAAAACTTTTCAAGCTAATAAATGGCAAGTAAAAGTTTTTCGCCCGCTCGTTTGTCATTTTGCCACTGGTTGGTGGGGGGTCGGCCCCCTGCCGGCCGGGGAGCGGGTAGCAGAGAATAATTGTCAATTTGTTAGCAAGGCGCCCAAAACAAAAGGAAGACAAAACGACAACGACAACGTATAATAAAAAAGCCTGACAGCAATAAAATTTATTTAAGTGGCCTCATAATTGTTAACAACAACAAACAAATATTAAAAAACATAAAACAAATAAAAGGCAGCTGCAAGTGAAATGAGCAATTATTAAGCCATGAAATATATATAAAACAACAACAACAACAAAAACAAACAAGACAAACGTCATAATAAAGTTATTATTACAGTGGATGGGGTGGCGGAGGGAGGGGCCGCGGGTGGTGTGTCTGTGTCTGTACTACAAAATGCTCAACAATGAAAATATTAATAACGTTAATGAAATTCTCATTTGCAAGTGGCCCAAAGTGAAAGCGAGAAGGCGCGAGTCAAGCCGAGCCACCAGACAATAATGCTAATGAGTAAATGGTAGCGGGGTGGCGGGTGGTGGCAGGGGGTCAAAGGGATGCCAAGTGACTTGCTGGGGTTAAGTTAATGTCATACCAGACATTCCTTCTGCCTATGTGCGTGTGAGTGCTTGTGTTTGTATGACAAACCAAATATTTGACCCCTCTAAGTAGGCAACAAAACTGAGTCGTGTGAGTGGTGCATTTTTTTGAGCGTTTGAATGAATTAGTTATGAGATTTTGATGAGTTTTAAGTGCCAAAACTTTGTGGCCTTAGTTTTTGTATGCATGTTTTCAAATTGCCCCTAAAGTAGACAATGAAAAGTTTTTATAGTCCCTGAACTTTTACCGTCCTCGTTTTTGTCTAGTTTAAAAGCATGTCAAATACACCTAAGGTGATTGGTAGAGCTACCAAGTGGCTGGCAAAATCACAACATTCCCACAACTTCTATAAAAATAAATTAATTCGAAATAAACAATAATATTTTTCATGCTTTTGGGCTAATACTTGCCAAGGTAAGGTAGCTTCTACACTAAGGTCCATATTTCTCAATGTCTGATTAGTTAAATACCTAAGGTTAGCAGTGTAGTTAAGCAACAAAGTCAACCACAGTCTCATATTCACTTATACGTTTAAACTCCTGAGAAGTGATGATAGATATTCATCGGCAAAATCATCGACAGTCAATCGCTCATCCCACGCTACCGTGGTTTATTTTGTGCTTCGTAGAAGCACTGAAAACTGAATTTGAATTGTCAGATCCATCCAAGCCCGTACCCAGCTTTATAAAAAGGTATGGCTACGCCCCTGAGATTTAGAGTTGCACCCTTGACGTGAACTTGAACGATAGTAAACAAATAGTTTCGTACTGTAACATCCGTGATCCGTGCGTGTTTCGTGAGTGCATTATGGTCAAACATCGTGAATATAAGTTATGCTGATACGGCCTACAAATTTATGTATGTATCGCGGCGAAGTCTCACCTGTCGAGGCGAAATCTTTAGGAGCATTACGATAGCTGATTGGTTTCTGAGAACCAGGGATATTAACAAGGATCTTGGAGTTCCTATGGTTGGAGATGTCATCAACAATATAGTCGCCATATACCTTGACAAGCTTTCAGACCACACCAACAAACTAGAGAAAAACTTGCTAAGAAGACGCAGAAACCAAGGAGTACTTCAAAGGGAAATGTTAAAGAAAGTCCTACCTTGGGACCTCATCACACGGTGCCTCTTGAGAAAACCATTCACACAAAAAATATCCTTACACTAACGCACTAAATACTTTATCTAAAACAATTTTACATTTACATAAATGGACACTGCCAAGTGCTGCTGCTAGTAATTTCAAACTAAATACTAGTACACATAAAAAAAAAATTTCTATTTTTTCAAATCCTTTTTTTTCTCTGTGTAAAATCGGCCAAATAAAGGTAGCAGGAGGCTAGCTAATAAAACACGCTTACAAAAATACTGCTATTTTTAAAAATTTGCTTAATGAGTTATTAAATTTTGCTTGTTGCAATTCAAGCAGTGTTCTGATGTTACACTCTAAGTGGCGCAGGCGGATCGGTGTGACACCGGTGCATTCCATAAGAATCAAGGGAAGTTGGTGATCTTTCACAATCAAGTTTTAAAAAGTTCACAGCAAAAGCATTGTCTGAAGAAGATCAAGAGAATATTGCCGCAAAGCGGCTGCAATTTATGGCTAAGGATATGGGTTTAACTGCGTTGTAGTTTGTTAAGTCCATTTTTTATTCAAATGAATCTTTATCATGCTTGGGCATTCGTGAAGCGTTCTTACATCGTGCATGATTCGTAAAAGAAGAAGAGCTTCATTTCGTGAATCGTTCGTGACGTGAAAGAAAATTTGCTCAAGATGCACAGATCTACTTGTAATGATTTTAGAATGTTACAGCATTAGCCTAGAGGCGCAAAATCGGGAACCCGCCACAAACAAAATACAAACAATCTGTTTCCACCATTGCAGCATAGCATTATATCGATATCGCCATTCCTTTTGTGGATCGATAAGTTATCTTGAAAATAAACTTGATCTGCCTGCAGACATAAGAAGCATATGTCCCATACATGTCAAACCTCTATCTCTTACCATATCTGAGATCTGTGCGTTCATACGGACAGACATACGTACATGGCTATATCGACTCGGCTGTTAATGCTGATCAATAATATATATGCTTTATGAGGTCGGAGATGCTTCCTTCTAATTTTGCACAAACTTAACACACTCTATGTACCTACGGCAGGCAAAACGTCAATGGCCAAGTGAAAGGCCGGGTTATGATCCGCAGAAACGCCGGAGCAGGAAAGCAATCAACGCCAGCAATTTGCTCTGCACATCGCTTCCCAGAGACCTGCTGAGTCAGCAGTGTAAGCAGAAGCTCTAAGATAGGCTGTTGCTGAAAGGGTGGCTCATCGCAAAATTAGCCAAAAATATATTTGAGTTTTGAGTATCATGCAGACGAAAGGTGTAATTCAAACGATCCAGAAAGTGGCAAAGTTCTTAATTAGGTTTTGATTATGAAGAAGATTTAATAGATGACAAATATAGACGACAAATGTAAATAGCAGGAGCAGATGGAGTGGTTAAAAAATCGCGATTTTTGATTTATTTTTGTATGAGTTCAGACTATAATGAATACTCCCGAGTGGTACGTCTGGTAAAGATAATTAAGAATTGATAGATGGCAGTTCAAGTGATAAAGGAGACGTAGCTACACCCGCCCTGTAGCTGCTATTTTGATTGTTTACTATTGTTTATTGTTAGACAGTTATTGACATATTTAGGTCCTACTAATTAAAGTTCGTAAAACTATTTGAAATATTTACCAGAGGAAAAAACAATGCGGAAAACATTCCTAACACTTCACTTTCCTTGGAAGAGCTTGCAAATCAACATTGGACCTTTATAATCCTTTAAATCTGAATTCTAAGTAACAGTTGAAAATAAGCAAGAATATGTCGTATAAATAAACTTGTGCTTCCAAAGAGAATCAAACAAATATTTGCACTGCAACAATTTGTATTTATCTACTTCAACATTTGCCTGCCTGTTCTTTGCTATCTCAAATCTTTCGTCACCTCTCAATGTTTAGTGCCAAAAGTCGTAAAACCGTTTTGATTCAATCTCGTCAAAATGTTGGCGCCTTGCCTAGTTCCAGTTTTGTTTTTCCTTTCTGTTTATTTTAAATGACGCTCGTTCACATCATGTGGCATATCCTTCAAATCCTGCACTTAACTTCATTAAGCGGCAGCCAAATGAGTTAACTCAGACAGACGCGTCGCCCTTCCGCCCTTCCTACCCCCCTCATACATATGCATAACATAAGCAATTACAAAACAACAACAAAAACTAATGACACTCACGAGTTGGCAGTCAAGTTGAAAGCGGAAGACGACAATGTCAGTCAGGAAAAATCAAATTTGTCAACTCCGGGTGAGAGAGTGTATGGGTGTGTGTGTGTGTGTGTTTACACAATAAAAATTACACTTAATTTGGCATTTAAGTGGCGACAACAAAGACGAAATGTTTTCCCTGCCACTTTTCCGCTTCCCCTCGAAAAGAACGGAAAAGAGCCATAAAAAGGCAATGTACGTTTCGAGTGTTAAGTGTTAAGTATCATTATGTAATGTGACATTTAAACAAAGGCCGGATGAGATTTGCTGTTGACGTGTGAAAAAGCAAATGGAAAGCCAAATACAAAAAAAAGAAACACAAGAAGTGACTCAAAGTCAAGTGGTTGTTGAAACTATAACAAGCCAGGGCGATGGGGGATGGGCGGCGGGAAATCCATTATAATGCCAGATGACAGATAAAACACAAAGCATAATGAGTTATTTCCATAAGGAAAAATCATTTGTCAGCCTGGCAGACCATTTTAATGCCCTCCCCGAGGGGGGAGAGAGAGATTCTCTTCGTGTCATCCCACATCAACTTAAATCGGTGATTATGGAATAGGAAAAAGGCCACATTAGCTTTGTCTGGATTAGGAGGAAAGTGTCGTTAAAAGTTTGCCTCCCAAAGATTCCAGATAAGTGAAACATTCTCTGATGACAACAATAAATTATTTCGAACAACATCACTCAAAATTATCTAGCCCTAGATTCCCCTTTAGTTATAAAACTACTTTCAAACAAAAGCCACTAGCTAGGTAAAGGTGAAGGCTGCGTAAAATCGGCTTTATTTCCAAACTGTACATTTGCAACCTCATTGGTTTATTGGGCACTGTTTAAGCCACTCAATGAACCTGGTTTACAGCCTCGACTATTCGCAATTCTGCCGGTTAGTGTTCCATTCTGTCCAGTGTGCAGTTCGCCTTTTAAATGGTCTCTCTAGTTCATTCCTCTCTGTCACATTTTAAAGACTCAACCCACAAAACAAACTGAGCAGCAATAAAACTAAAATAATATTCACTCCAGCTCAACGCTTAATGGTGCAAGAGAAATATGGGCGTGGTTTGAGGGGCATGTCCTTAGCTTATCTGTGCTGATTAGCAATTAGCACGTGTCTTTTGTTTGGGCCACGGCGGCAGAGCAGTGTCACACCAACAACAACAATAACATTGAATTATTATGGCGAAGGTCAGTCAGGGCAATGTCCAGGGCGGGTTTTCCCATGTCCCGCATGGGGCGTCAGGCCGAGATTAATGATGTTGCCTGGAAGAGTAAAACAGCCACAGGGCACTGGGACAGGCAACGGCAACGTTATTAGCGTATTTTGGACATGTGGGTACACGGGATTTTAGGGTGGAGGGTGGCGGCTCTGTGCAGTGGCATAAATCAAGAAGATTATCAGGTAGCGATAGTCGGTGGAAAGGATTTGCATATGAAATTTAGTTGACAGCGACAAGCAGTTAGGCTTATGTGTTTTAACAGCAATGGGAAAAATGCTCATTAGTTGGATGTTGTGCACAAAGTTTGAAAAGCAATTAGTTGCTCCCCAAAAGGGTGAGGAAAGGTAATTGAAATTTTGTGGAAAAATAATTCTTTTAAGATTTGCTCAAATGTATCAAACTGATACATCAGACTGTCTCTGATTCTGTGTGAACCCGGAAAATTAATACATCTTTGTTTATCCGAAATCAATTTTGAGATGAGTTTTCAACTAATTGGCGTTTAGTCGAAAACCTAAATAAACCGAACCGGTTTGGAACCCAACCGAACCGCTTATTCCAGCTGGTGAACCGAACCGCAAACCGAACTGGCTTCCTTTCAGAATTGCTGAACCAAACCGCACGGTTTGGTTCGGTTCAGTTCGAGCTTTCTTATAGCCAATAATACTTATTAATTTGTTAATTTAAAACGCTTTCTTCAGATTATTTTTATACATTTCGTTCGACTTGCTTCATCCTTAGCGATGCTGGATCGTTATATTGATTTAAGGATGACTTCATGAAAATTTAAGAACATGTAATCCTGCAAGTCTTCTGTAATTGCCCTTCGATCTCTTAATACACCTGCCATCAATTTACATACTTTCCTCTAGTGGACAATATTATAAATTTTCTGTAGTACTCCTTGACCTTAATTCCATCTTACCCGGGAGAGTTTTTTATTCTTTTCTATTCTACTCTAGCCGATGTTCCCTGCTTTCGAATAACTTCTGCTTACATCTCAGGTAAGATGAGGTTCACAGTTCTGTCCCCCCTTAACCTTTCCTTAACTCTCGCCACGCTCACTCTTCCTTGTGGTGTACTTAGTAACATTTCCACCGTCTTCCTTTTAATTACCAAGTTTATTTTTGCTAACCTTTTTGTTTCTGACACACCTTGTCGGCCTGTCTCAGACTACCCACTGCTCAGTTTGTTGGTAAACCTTATTTTCTTGCCAAATTTTGTGCCAAACTGCCTGCCATTTGCACCAGTCGAGGCCTTTTTCGCGGGCCAAACCGCCGCTGCTTTTAATTAAATTAACAACACGAATTGTCAAATGCAGTCAATGTTGCTGCATGGACAGACGGCAACAGCTAGTTGAAGAGAGAGAGAGAGGGAGCAGAAGAGGATGAAGAACAACCTTATTAAAAACGTGTCAAAAACATTTTCATAAATATTTCAGGTAAACTTTTTCCCTCTCTCTCTCTTTCTCAATTTCGTTTTGCGGCTTGTCAAAATTCCAAAACCAAAGTGTCAAAGTGTTTTGCTGTAAAAAGGCTACGAAATCAATAAGCCCAAGAAGTTTGTTATCAAGTTGGGACACAGGGGTGGGGAATGTGTCCGAGAGTTCGTTTCAGAAAGCAACAAGTTTATAAATATACAAATAAAATGCAAATTCCAAACAGAAGCACAAGTAAAGGCTAATAAAAATGCCAGACGACAAATGAATATTTATGTATATATAAATATGTATGTACGTATGTATGTCTGATGAAGAAGGGGTGGAACAAAAAACAAAAACCCATTTAGGGTCAAATGCTTTGGGGGAGTTTGTTGTTGAACGATTTAAGTGCTCATAAAATTTGAATTGTTTACATGGACATTTTTTTGCATAGAAAATGTAATAAACTCAAATTTGTGAAATTGTCAAGATTTGCCATATCACGTTATTGATCGTTTTTGGAAAACGGTTATGTAACGAATTTGCGAAGTTCATAAAGAATATAAGAAAACGAGTTCAACTTAAGAATCTCTCGGGAACAGGCGACTGCACTGGTTATTTGAATTGAATTTTCGTGTATCATGTAAAATATGCTAGAGAATTGCAGGGAAAAACGTTAAAGCACTAAGAAGTAGTATGATCTGGAGCAGCAGTGACCATAATACTTGCCTGAGAGAATCAATCACCTATAAGGAAGGGTAAAGATCAGATGATCGGTAGTCGTGTTATAAGCAAAAGAATATTCGCTGCAGCTACAACTGCAGCATCAATATTCATACTGAGCATCCACTTTCATTGGTGTTAAGTGTATTACTGTCGGGCTGGACCGACTTTCTTCTATGTTTTTTTCCGGTTCTGCCTATCATAGAAATTTAAGCATTTATCAGGGTTATCCAAGGGTAATCCCTCAAGGATTCCTACGCTCCTATACAGCGATATAAATCAAGATGTTTTGGGATTGCTTCATAGGTCCAATTTATTGAAGGATTGTGAATGATTTCGTGTGCGGAACACGAATCGTGGCGGATCATTTCCGAAAATACATTTGTGTTCAGTACACGTAAATCATCTAGAATAACCTACAACCTTTAATTAGGAATTCTTTGTGTTGTAATCGTGGTGCTGGGAATTCGTTGATTAATATATACAATTAATGAGTCAAGAGTTTTTTTGAAAACCCATAGCTAGCTGCTTTCAAGAGCGTATTGAATGTGCCGAATATTGGATGGGTGTCACGCCTAGAATTCTAAATTTAGTTATTATGTACTTATTGATTGAAGGAATTTTTTAGAATCACTTAATTCATGATTAAAGCATTCTTTTAAAATCTTTTGCAGCTCAATAAATGCAATCCTTAGATTTAATTAAGTACTTTCTGATAGTGCTTAAATAAATAACTTTAAGTCCAAATCTAGAACCATACATATATGATTCAAGCCAATTAAATTCTAAATTGAATACTTTTATGTTCCTAGAAAAATTATTTTTATACCCTTGCAGATGGCATATTTAAATTGTCCAGATGTTTGTAATGCATAGATGAAAGCATTTTCGCCCACATAAAGTATATATTTTCTTCATCAGCAAGACGAGCTGAGTTGATTTGGACTTGTCCGTCCGTCCGTCTGTCCGCCCGTCAGTCTGTTTCTATGCTATCGCCTCCGTCAGTTTTAAAGCTATCGCCACCAAACTTTGCACGAAGTTTTCTGCTACAAATACGCTGCACATTTGTCGGAATCGGCCAGATCGGATGACTATAACATATAGCTGCCATAGAAACGATCGGTCGAAAAACTAGTTCCAGTGAGAAACACTTTTTTGTTTTCAATGCGCACGTCTCCAAACTCCATATTTATTATTTTTCTATGCTTCTCCATGATTCTGCCAAATTTGGTCGAAATCGGTCATCTATATAGTATAGCTGCCATAGAAAAGTAAGGTTAGAAAAATAGTCTTAGTAAGAAAAACTTTGTTGTTTTTAATGTTAACCTCTTAAAAATTGGCAAATATTTATTTTATAAGCTTTTACACAATCCCTCAAAGATTTGTAAAAATCGGATGACCTTAGGTTATAGCTGCTAAAGGAATGATCGGTCGAGAAACTAGTTTTTATGAGAACAACTTTTTAGTTTTCAGAGAAAACGCCTCCAATCTTTGTTTTTTTTTTCAGTTTGCTACGCTTTTCCATGATTACACTAAGTTTGGCCGAAATCAGAAATATATATGGTATAGCTGTCATAGAAAAGTAGAGTCAGTGGTGGAGTTTAGTGGAAGTGTCCTTTAATTTAGTTAGAGAAACGTGCTGCAAGGGTATAAAAGCTGCAGCCGAGCCGAAGTTAACTTTTTGTTGTGTGCTCAGATCAGACTTATTTTACGATTCGATGCGGAAAACTGACTGACACTTTTCTTATGCAGTGAAGGTAGATTTCTGACCAACTGTAAATCCATCTAGGACTTTGGTTAATCCATGTTTTCAACTTTCGCTGATTTAATTAGAGACTTAATTTCAAGAAGAAATTTGTTGTTTTGTTGTTTATTTTTGTGTATTTTCTTGGAACGACATAAATTATTCTTATAAGTTTCTGTGCTTGTCACTATTATAACAGTTTAAAATCATATTTTACATTAAAGGGAAGAGAGATCACATTTTAAATTAAGTTAATAAATTTAAATGTCAAAGTTAAAAAAAAACAGAAAATCAAAAGAAAGAGTTTAATTTAATTTACTTGTATTAAAATAAATGAGATTTTAGCTTAAAAACTATAATATTATATACTACTTTAGATTATTTTAAATTATTTTGGCTAATTGGCTTAATATTTTTAGAAGTAATTAGCCCCAAAACATTTTAAGCATGAGTAAGCTGTGGTGGAGCTTAAAATATAAAAGACGTCATAAAAGAATAATTTGTCCTTATTTTGAAACTAAAGTGGTTTTGGGTTAAGACTACTACAACCTTTAATGTATTATCCTATACGTTTGAAGTGTACAGCTTTTAATCTAGAAACAGCCGTTCATCAAGCATTTCTAGATTGAATTAATCCTAATTGAAATAAGAATTTACTATTGAAACCGATCGAACTTAAAACACTACCGAACAGCAGTATGTGAATTATTCATAAATTTTCACAAGAGAGCTTAGAGTATGAAGAAGTGAAAACATGTTTACTTGTGGTAAAATATTTCAAATTATATTCAAAATTAGCTCAAGCTAATTTCGCCATCATCTCAGTTCTCATATGTGTCGCTCAGATAATGGTATACCAGTATCAGTTGCTCATATGTTCTTATAAGTTTTTCTGCTGATGACAAGTGCGAAAAGTGCCAGCTGGTCGCGAAAAATATGGCTAAGATATGTTAAGCACTCATGAGCCGGGATAAGCCCATTCCGCTGCTTAAGGCCCGTTGACAATGGCAAATGCTGCAACTGCCAGCGTCAAGCAAAAATCGATGCCCTAACATTAAACAATAAATTTATATGTGTGTATTTTTTTTTTTGGTTTTTGGTTTTGCTCGTATCAGATTTGTCCACGTCTAAATCCTGCAATGTCCCCATTTTCCTTTTACTTTGGAGAACTTTTACCCTAATAAAATCAAAATAACACACGATATCAATAAGCGAGGCAAATAAAATCAATTGTTATGATGCCATAACATATCACGCCCCCAAGTCACCCTGCAATGCAATGCGCGCCAAAGTTTTTCCACTCTTTTCCTATCATCATTTCGTTTTGTCTGCGTTGGCGAAAACTTCTCACCCATAAGGGAGGCGAAAGCATTTTTATTTTTCTTCTGGTACGACTTTTGCGACTTGGGATAAACAAAGCCATAATTCAAGCAACGCTTTACCCGCCAGCAGAGCCCACGACTTGCATAAACAAATTGTGCTCAAGTGTGTACCGAGCTGCCCGGCGGAACTCAGAATCTTCTGCAGGCCATGTGCTCGTCAAGCATCAGCGTAAACATGATAGATTTATAGTTGGCTTTGTTTTCTGCGGCGGCGACATTGCAGTGCACAAAACGTGTAGCATACTTAATGGGGCTGGCACTGAAGCCGGAGCTGCTTAAGCTTATCGCAGCTCGTAAACACATGAGTGCAAGGGATGGGGGGCGGGATTGAGACTGGACCGCACAGATCTCTGCGGCTGCAATCTCAGGCTACGGGTTTCTCAGCACTTGACTTTGTTTTCGTCAATAAATTTCCCACAAGTTTTTTTTCCTTCTCTGTGACTTGCTCTTTTTTTGGCCTTTGCGTCCGCAGCCAACCGCAAGTTGGGCGCCTGTTGGTATGCCATAGTATTTGCTTTTTTTTGTGCGGCTTTGACGCTTGAATCTAGGCAAAAATGCCCTGTGCAAATTTGCGTTTAAATGGCGTGTTAACATTTAAATGTTATTTTTACGCCTAATAAAATGGCTCTATAAAAATCAGGCAACAACAATAAAAAAAGTTGGTTTTACGTAAATGTTGAATGAAATGTAAAAGTTTGTGCTGTGACTTAGCCATTCAACTTCATGGGGATTGGAAATGAGCTTAAAACTGATTTGGGGTTTCAATTATATTTTAGTATTTTGAATACTTAATGCAGGGGTCATAGGTATATTGCATTTTAGTACCGGGTATCTAATACAAATTGGTTTGAAGGATAGCTTTTCCCTCTCTCATATTAAAATGAAAAAACTGTATAAGATGGGGCAAAATATACTGGAAGCTATATAAGATATAATGATCACCATGGAAGAGAGGGAGAGAAAACATTCATATATTTGGCATTGATAGAAGATGACTTCTAAATTATAAATTTATTAGCCACTCAAGTTAAGATTTCTTATCTCCTAGATAGCCAATATCTTTTGCCAACTCTCACCTCTCAAATAATGGGTACATCCTAGTCGTATGTTTGCAATCCATCCATACCCTCATCCATTGATTCATATTTAAACCCTTTCCATATTTAAGCCTACCCAAAAGTATGCTAGACATTTCTGTTTATGTTTTTCATTCCTTTTGCTGTGGATTCGCTCTCAAAAGTACGCTTTATTTTATTGCTTATGCAAATTGCTTTGGCTAATTTTGTAACAAATCCCTTCACTTTGGTTTCCTTAGTGAACCTTTCTCTGGCTTGCAATCTTCTTTATCTAGTCTGATTTTCCTTTTGATTTCACACACAGATTCAGAGTCGGAGGCAGAGTCAGAGACAGAAACAGAAACAGTCGGAGAGAGACCATAGAAAGTTCTTCAGTTTTGTGTGGAAGTAACTTTGTTTTTCGCTTAATGCGCTTGAATGAATTGGGCGTTTTGTGTGCTGTACGATTGTTGTCCTTAATATTGTTAAAGCATTTTTGCTTTCGCCGTTTTCTGTTTGTTAAAAGATTTCGTTGCTTTGGCGGACTGTTTTGCTTTTAAGTTAGACTTAGCTAAAATCCTTGGGGCTTGGCGTTTGTAATCGGAATTTTTTCACTCTTCCTCCTTCCCCTCCTTTTCTTTAAAATTATGAAAAGACGGCGGTTGAAAAGCTCAATTAATGTGTTGGCAGTCATGTCAATATTTCCTTTATTAGCTCAATTTTGGAAAGGAAAATAATTTTCATGGAAATCTAAAAATAAACAGTCGAAATCGCCCTAAATAGGCGGCCAAGGTCGACTCAGCATATATATTTGAGAAAAATAATATTTTAACAAATGTCTGAGGTCTTTCTAAAACTAAAAAACTTATTTCATAACTCGAATGTTTTCTTATAAGAATCAGAAAATATTTTCCACAAATGTTAATACATTTCCCATAAGCCCCAAAATATATTCTTGATCTAAGAAAAGCTCTTCCAGATTTTAGAAAGGAATACAAATTTTCTAAGTACTAAACTCTGAATAAAATTTGCTGAATTTTCTAATAAACAGAAATAGTTTTCTGAAACGAAGAAAAGTGTTCCAAAAATAAAGAAAAAATTTTTCTTTTTAGGGTGAATGACAGATTCATAGAAGAATTTCTAATTTTCAGTGCGTATTCATTTTAGAGAAAGGCAGTGCGGGGCAGAGAGGAAGAAAAGTAAGACGACACAAACACGCCTAACTTCTTAAATGAAATGATCCATACATATTATATGTTTTTAGAATATTTTTAATCTGTTAGTTCACTAAAGCCTTCTTACCGAAATCACTTAAAAACTAGTAATAACTATTTTTATTAACATTATCTGGTTTAGGACACGAAGTCCGTAGTTCGAGGTAACTTCAAGACTTAAGTCATCTTAAGTGCTAAGCACTCAGCAAGCAGAGTAACAGTTGCCACTTGTATATTCCCAATGAAGGAAATTAATACTTAAAAAGTATTGTCTATTCTATCTTTTTTATATTTTCCTAAATTCTTGGACGAATTTGTAGATAAATTTTTCGATACTTTAGGACGAATTTCTGAACTAGCTTTTCGAACTAGCTTTGAGAAAAGTGCTTTCCTAATATAAGGGCGTCTTACTAACATAAATGGTCGCTCTATTATAAAAATCCGTGTTTTGTTTAACAATTTTACAGAAAAACTACCCTAAATTCTTCTGTTGTTTCGATTCTTCACTCATCCTTTGCCGGATCCATTAATAAGGCTAATTATTAGAAGGAATCACCCTGTGTATTTACGGACAAAGGCTAAGCTAAGAAAACATTGTGGCCATTTGGTATCAACTTAAGTCAAATCTGTAAGAATAATAAGTTGATCCCGGAGAGCTAAGGCACAACTCGATTGAATTTTAATGTTTAAAAGCGGATTTAGCCTTCCCGAGAAGGGAAGACTGTTCAAAGATATTGAACAAGTGCATTTGACTTCGGGTACCTGAACAGGCTGCCTTGGAATTCATATTCATAACAACTATTAAAAAGGACACAAGTGAGCATTCATAGCCCCCACACTCAGAGAAAAAATAGAGAATTTTATACTTGGATCGAGAATGTTTGATGTCAGAAGTTCGACAAGAATGGAACTTTAGAATTTTTGATCTGGCTTTTCTTGATTCAAAAGCTTCAATACTTGAACCAAGTACTAAAAATTCTCAAATCAAGTATACAAATTCTTGAATCAATTGCTAAACATACTCAAATTCTAGGTTACTCATTCTCATTCATCAAGAGCTTTACAGACTTCAATAATACAACAATTAAGAATCAGTTGTTTATTCGACTTTGTTTAATTTTATTTCATAAAAAATTACTTGTTAAACCATGTAACAAGTTTTAGCCGGCTCGAGGAATACACAACACCACAAAGCAGCATCAGTCTTTGGTTGTCAATTGTCATTCGAACAGTCGTCTCTCGATGCCAACATTGACATAACTGGTTGGGAATTTCAAAGGAACATAAGTGGAAATTCGACTGCACTCTCCGCTCGATTGCTTCCCAACACACCCCTCTCCCTTAAAAACGAACTTTGAGAGCGGACCTAACGCTATTCTCTCAAATGAGCTTGTTCTTCTCTCTCAGTTTTTTTACCCCCCTGCCCTTCGCCAAAGAAACACTAAACTGAGAACGAATTAAGCTCGATTTCAAGAGCGAAATTCTTGAAAGTTCGAGAACCAATATATTTTTTTGTAAGAGCGTTCGACATAAAGTTATTTGTTCTATTTTTTCTGGGTGCAATTAACATATGTATATTTGTAAATGTTGCCTAATCAACTTAAGGGTCATTCATTTTCGAGCATTAAGCTTGGCCAAAAATTTGTGTTTTGCTTACCGACCACACAACCATCCAAACTCACCTTTTTTCCAAGCTTTCTTCCCTTAAGCTTGATAAAATAAACGTAACCAAACCATTTTCATTTCCGTTTTGCGGATCGGTTCAGCATATTCCAGCAGATTCAAGTTCAGTTCTCGGATTGGCTCACAACCGGCTTGCATCTGTGATAATAGTTTTATATTTTTCCAACACACTTGGCAATTTATCTAATAAATAAATAGATTGAATTGGTGCTCAATTATTTAAAGTATTTCCTGCAAAGTAAAACAAATTGAAGTCTTTACTAAAGATTACCCAGTCAGCTGGACCCTAAGCGTTTCTGATGCAAAATTGAAGCGAGCAACTTCAAATTCCTGGTGAAGCCAGCTTCAAAATAGAGAGTTCTCGATTTGGTTGCTCCCCGTCTCCACCGGCTCGAGATAAAAATGATGTTGCAGAAATGTGGTTGCAGTTTAAAGCCCTGAAATGTATGCTAAGGGTATGCGGGTGTGGTGGGGTGCCTCTTCTGGTATTTTTGTTTTTGTTTATTTGTTTAGTGTGTTATGCCATGTAACTGGGAGCACGCCTGGGTGCCGCTTAAAGGACTCGACTCGACGCCAAGGTCTTTTATCAAAGCGAAAGTTGTTGCACAGTTGCATGGCCAACATACACAGACACACGCACACCCACACGCACACCCACACCCCATCGTGGCCTCTCGCTCGCACGCTCGCTTGCAGGTCAATTATCGCGCTTTGCATGCCATGAACAGTTGTTCTACTCGCTCTGCCCAACTGCCTGCTGGCTATGGTATCTGCTGCTGGGAAACCGAAAGCCAAACAAATTTGTAGCTTGAAGTTGGCCCATTGAGTTGGCCTTGTGTCTGTTTGTTGGTTGGTTTGTTTGTTTATTTAGCCCGCGGTTAGCCGTTGCAATGAAAAATTTGTGTTTTTTTTTCTCTCTGGCAAACGCTAATTAGGCATTACGTGTCTTCAAGCCACACTAAATTGCGCTAATCATAAAGCACGCACACCAACTCAACCGCACGCACACACACACATACACACACACACAAGTCGTAAAAGTTTTGCGCTCTTTGAATGTGTTTCAAGTGCCATGCTGCCATGTAAATTATGCCACCAGCAACAACAAGTGCAACGGCAACAACAACAACACTCTAAGAATTGTGGCAATGTGCACTCAGCGTCATTTAGTGCCACGCCCCCCATGTCCTAGCATTGTGCCGGGGCATAGTTTGGGGGCGCGTGCAACGAAGTGACTAAGTTCTAGGCAAGGGTGTGATTGAGTGGGTGCGTGCGGGATGGAAGTATGCCAAATGTTTCTCTTACTGCTGGCGGTTGAACTCTGGTTAAATGGTTCTAATATGCATATTAATTGCGGTTGATTAAATGGTTAATTGATCTAGTTAGAAACAGAACCCAATCGCATTCAATTTGAATTCCACAGAAGCATTTGTGTAGGCTTAATTGAAATGTAATCGGGCCCGACTACTTAACTTTGCACAATTGGACTCAACAATTAGTACAAATTAAAAAGAGCCAGAGGCTTGGGCTGCGGTTATTTTTTGATCAAAATCAATTTCGAACTTGGATCAATCAAAATTTGGCATAGTCCAAAAACAAAACAGAAAGCAAATCAGAAAAAATAAATAAACTATACCCAAATGACCTCGACAGCCAATCAATACAAATAAACTTTGAACTTTTTGTGTGTGTGCGAAGGCAAAACTTTGGCCAACTAAACAAAATGCCGACACAAAAAACTGAAAATGGCATAGGAATGAAATCAAATAAAGTGAAATAAAAGTTCAAATAAAATGTGATTATGTAGAAAAACGTGCCCACATACCAGACGATGAAATCTCCGACTCGAGGTTGCATGCAATGCAACAATGGAAATGGACGATGTGAAAAGTAGAAAATTCATTTTCCGAGAGCAACACAAAAAAAAAAGAAAAAAAAATCACATATGAACAGGAAAAAATAGCGATAACTCAAATTGAATGCCAATAAAGTAACATATGTGGCCCCAGACATGGACACCAATGCGTTTGCTTGAAGGACACGCCATAGGGCAACATCCGAGCACCGCCGGAAGTCGGCGAACGTAACGAAACGCCCTGAGCAAAACTAACGAGCTTGTTGTATTTAGCAGCAGGAACAGCCAGCGCCAAATAGTAATGCCAATCTGAAATAATAGAATGTGTGTGTGTGTGCAGGAGAAGGTGCCACCAAATAAGGATGATAACGAACTGCCAGCGAAATAAGGGCCAAAAAAAAAGAAAACACAATCACAGTAAGTGGGGAGGGGGTGTGAGTGGAGGTGTTAGTGTACAGGGAGGGGGCAGGCAGTCCTGTCAACTGCGATTCGTTGACAACTATTGACGCTTACATAATATTACTTATGCATAAAGTCGTACAAGCATGAAAAGTATGCAGCTTGGAGTGATGATGCGGCAAGCTAAAGTAGGGCGATTGAGGAGTTTGAGGGCGAAAAAATGGTAAACAAAATTTTGTATATTCATAAAAAATGTTTGCCCTTCTTGGAACTGTGAACAGTTTGGTCATGTTTGATGCAAATTTTGCAGTTTTTAAGTTAAGTAAAGTCTTATGATTGTTCAGTTTAGATTGTTTGGTTTTTAAATTCACTTTCCCTAAAGAAATCGAACTCAGGACCTCGCAACTTAACTTAAATACAGCAGGACAGGCCAGCACTTAGCCACCTGTACCCAATATTATTCGTGTTTTTCATTTAGATACGAGCCAAACTTGTGACTTTTTTAGTAGCTAAGCACAGAAGTGCCAGTAAATCGTCTGCAGTTTTGTGTGCTCACCAACACAAGTGCATTTTTAAGTCCTCTGTATTTCACCAGTAAAGACTTGGAGCAATTCAAATAGAAATGTCTTAAGACGCGGTGCTATTTCCAGTATTGATTCCGAAGTGACATGTAAACAGAGCGAAGTGGAATGGATTGCTAACAAAGTTATAGTTTACATCATAGAACCGTCGCGAGCACTCTCGCCCACCCTTGCTTTAAATGCGAGACAAGTAATCGCAACACTTGGAGTTTGATGAGCCTGGTCCAGCGGCATATACAAAATAAAGCACTCATATATTGGCGGATCATTGCGTTTGCGAATTCGACTAATTCCCAGTAAAAATGCTCCCGTTGACTCTTAGCTTCGGCAGCGAAATAATAAATTAAGGAAACGCTTGCGATAATTTCGTGTATGTTCAACCAAGGCGCAGGTAGAGCGGGACGATATGAAAATTTTCTTATAAACAGAAATAGTTTTCTGAAACTTAGAAAAATATGCCATAAACTACACTCAAAAAAAAAAACAAAAATCGCCCTAAAATTTAGAAATTTGCCTTAAAAAAGGGGTCAAAGGCGTTTCGCCATATATTTTAGAAAACTTATTTCTAAAAATAAGCCTAAGACTTTCTGAAATTAAGAAAATATTTACCATAAGCTAGACAATATTTTCTTAATTGTAGAAAAGCATTTTCTAGACTTTAGAAAAACCTTTCTAGATTTAAAAAAAAAAACATTTTTCAACTATTATGGGCATGGTAGGAAAGGGAGTGAGAGGGGGGACTGGAGACAGAAGAGAATGAGACTACAATACTAAGAAGAGTATATTAAACACTTTTATATATTATTTTTATATTTTCTTTCTGTTGGATTTCACTAAAGTTTCTTTCTGAAAATCACATTGTAATTAGTAATCATTATTTTACTTTTTAACTTAACATTGCCTGGGACTTTGAACTCGGGACGAAAGGCATCTTATCGCACTCGACCAACAAGCACGCGCGTGAGTCACAGTAAAGAACGCAGTCAAATGCTAAGCACTCAGCTGCCTCTTTTATTATATTCTGAATGCACGGAGAATTCGTACTTGCGAATTTCAAGGGGTGTCGTCTTTTTAATATTTTAATATTTTTTAGGTCGGTTTTCTAGATTATTTTTCTATATTTTAGGACGATTTTCTCAGCAAGCCGAATATCAGTTGCCCCTTTTATATTCTGAATGCACGAAATTCGTACTTGAGAATTACAAGGGGTGTCTTTTTAATATTTTTATATTTTTTAGGGCGATTTTCTAGACTTTTTATACCCTGTTCCCATTGAAAATGGGAAAAGGGGGATCATGAAGTTGTGCGAATGTATGTAACAGGGAGAAGGAAAATTTTCGGACCCCATAAAGTATATATATTCTTGATCAGCATGAACAGCCGAGTCGATATAGCCATGTCCGTCTGTCCGTCCGTCCGTCCGTCTGTCCGTCTGTCTGTCTGTATGAACGCGTCGATCTCAGAGACTATAAGAGATAGAGCCACAAATTTTTGCACGCAGGTAGATTTATGCTGTACGCAGATCAAGTTTGTTTCAGATTTGAAAAATTCCACCCCGTCCCCCTTTTATCCCCAAAAAACCTAGACCTCCTCTATAAATCCAAGACCTAAAAAGCCGTCAGATCCACAATTTTCAAGTTAGAGCCTCGTGGTTTAGTATACATCAAGCTAGGCCCAATATCTATCTATTCTGAAAAGTACAATCAGATCGGACCAAAACACCGGAGTTATAAGCGAAACAGTTGAGCTGATAAGAGCACCCCCCAGTTGTTGATCAGGACTAGAAAAGTATTGCCTACATTTAGGATGACATCTTCAAAAATTCAAAAACAAATAAATGAAAATAAATGAACAGGGTATTTTGTGGTCGGGAAACTCGACTGCAGCGCCCTTACTTGTTTTTTCTATATTTTAGGGCGAATTTCAAAATGGCTTGTCTTAATTTAAGAAATGTGCTTTCTTAAATTTAGGGCGATTCGCCCTATTTTAAGACACAGAGCAATGTATTTTTTTTCTAAATTCAAGGGCGAATTCGCCTTTAACTTAAGAAAGTATTAAGGAAAAATCTAGAAAAATTACCCTAAATTTAAGAAAGAATAAATCGAATTTTTTAAACTTAAGAAATTATTTCTAAAAAATCTTTTTTAGGGTTGTTTTTTCAAAGTTTAAGAAAAAATTGTCTAAAAACAAGAAAGGAATATTATTTTAGGGCGAATTTCTTAAAATTAGAAATTAAGTTTTTTGAGTGTGCTTGCGATAATTTCGAGTATGTTCAACCAAGGCGCAGGTAGAGCGGGACGGTGTGAAAATTTTGTTATAAACAGAAATAGTTTTCTGAAACTTAGAAAGTATTTTTCTTAAATTTAGGTAGAATCGCCTTAGGACGGATTTCATAGGAGAATTTCTCATTTTCTGATCGAATTTAGGCCTTATTTTTATGAGTGTAGATAACGACTGCAAAATTGCAACTTAAATCTCTTAAATGTTTCTAAAACTCTTTAAGGAACAACTCAGCTTGTAGAGATAGCTTATAAGCTTTCACATAGATAAGTATATCTATATATTGAACGTTTTTAATATAATTCTGTGCATTGTGTGGAAGTAATATTATAAGTTCGTTTGCCTTCTCCACTCCACTTGTATATTCAAATAAATTTTCAAAAAATACGTGCCATTGTAAGATCTTCTACCTTACCAAATGAATCAATTAAACCTGCACAGTTTGTAATATCAATGAACATTCTTACCGTAGGCTTTTCAAATTAGTCTTGTATGGCATTTTGAAAAACTTTTCACACCGCCCTTGGCCTCACACATAATAAAATTTCTTTGGTCCTTCGGTTGCCTTTTGCTGGTTTGGTCCTTTTGTTATTATTCTTGCATATGTTCGATACGGTACGGAATAGTATGTACATACATATATTTTTTTTGCACAATTTCTCATTTTGTATTTTTTGTAGAAATTGAAAATTTCTCAGCATAATGATGCCAACAAATGCCAACAAACACCCATCTCTATTGTATGCTAGGCCAAAAAGGTCCTGGAGGCTGAGACTCGGGATTGAAAGTTTTGGGCTGTGGCTTTTTATTAACACTCTTGGCCATTTTCAAAGGCATTATCATAAGCTTTGCATATCGAACTAGCATATAAATATGTTCAATATAGACACACTCTGTGTGTGTGTGCGTGTGTGTATGTATTCTGAGGCGTCTGGCATTTATTGTTACTTGGCAGGGCAATTTTCTTGCATTTTTGTTTATTTTGTTTATGCAGCAAAACTCTTGAGGCCACCTGAGGGCACATTTCAAAGTGTGTTGGAATATTCTCGCAAGCATTTCCGGGTTTTTCTATATTTTTTGTATTTTTTTTTGGTTTGCTTTGACTATGCAATTTTTAATCAAATATTTTATGTTTATTTTATAGGTTTACTCTTAGGGTAGAAATCAGAGATGGTGCGAATGAAATTTGAAATATTCAACATTCTGTTTTGCGGGAGGGTGGAGACAAATAGTTTGTGGTTTAAAGCGAATGTGAGCTCAAGAATTTATGGGTAACATACACAAAACGTATTATTTTTCTTAGTTATAATTGAAAGGCCTGAATGCAGAGAAAGAGATGTTGCTGAGGTAAGCACTCTTCATGGCCTCAAGCTAAAGATTAGTTTATAAATAATTTCTGTAACCAATTTTATCTAAAAACCAACAGTCAACCATTAAAAATTGAATTTTTAATGCAACTTTTTAAAGGGAATCCTCCATTTGACTTCTTCAACGCAAGTGCTCGACTTCTCATACCGAATTTTCATCATTTTTTGTTGTTAAATTGTTTTCAATGTCTTGCATAATTTATGCCATCTTCCACATTTTCTATTGCTTTTTAATTTATTTGTATTTATTGAGGCATGCAGCTCGCCGTCACACACACACACACACACAAACACCTGCACACTCAAACTCCGCCCCATTTACCCCCAAATTCTCATTAATATGCAATAATATTTATCAGGTCTTGGGAGAGTTTACTTTACCCAAAAGTGATGATGCCGGAGTCTGTTGCCTTGCCCATTCTATTAATTAAACACAAGTGGAGTCCAAAATGAGGGACACCCGACGAGCAACCAAAGCCAGGCAGCACGTCAATGTCCTTGGGGTGTAAACAAATACGCAACTGCCACGCGCCAGTCATTAAATTTTTGCCGAATCCTGTTCAACGCTCGACGGGGGGGTTGGCGACTTTTGAACTTTTGTCGGCGGGAGTTACAACTTCCTTCCACTTGGCAAAAGTTCTTGCTTTGCTACCTTCGGCAGAACCCTGCCTAATGAGATGCCTTTCTAATTAATATAAAATCTACACATGTTTATTACGGAAATTGGCAATTAGGTTAAAGCGGAAAGTGAGAGTTTTGCAAAAAGTTGTTTATACGCCGCTTGTTTCCGCCAGGACCTTGTAGCTAAGGTGGTCGGCTTCCTGCTTGGCATTGACATCGTAGGCCAGGAGTGTGCCTGGCTGTAAGTCCTCCAATTGATGCATGCGCTTGGCCTGGATTTGTAGGCGGAGGATTCGGTTAAGCGGAATAGGTGCAAGCTCGACAAGCAATTTGGTATTTTGATGCACGGTGCTGGCTTGCTGTGGACAGAATGAGATGAGACTTAAATTAATGTGCCGAGGAACAGAGATGCGTTGAGTAGTAGTAAGTATTTAAAATCAATCTGGAGCACACACCCAAGTAGGGAAAGTGCAATCGAAAACGGAGATGCACTCAGTAAAAATATAAGGAAAAAAAATGAGGCCTAATTTCTTCGCTGATCTGACAAATATGTTGAACGATTCAGCTGGACAAAATCTGCATGTAAAATAATTCTTACTATGCTTAGATTTCGACTGCGACTTCATTTATTCTGACTAGGATTCTTAAAAGGAATCATGCATTGTTGTCAGAGAGCTCAGCTAATGGTGGCGCTGCATTCTCTTTGTCACTAGAGGTGACTTCTTTGAAATCAGCTTTCCTTTGGTATGACCTGCAGCTTAGCAAGTGTCCCCCCAAGAAAATTGTCAGCGACTTTCAAATGCATTAATAAAACCAGAAAAAAAAACACCTAGTTCGTTGACAGTGTCTGGCCACACTCTGTATTGATATCGGGTGCAACTTTTGTTGAGAAAACCAAATTACTTAAGCATTGGTAATCTTTAGTAACAAATTTATCCGGTGGTTAGGTTAAGTAGGCTGTTCGGCCCATGGTGATGCCTAATAAGGGGGTGGGGTTTGGAAGGGAAGGAACCATTTTGAGGAACCCACAAAAAGGGTCAGGTCTTCTAGGGGCACATTTGCAAGACTGGCCAGGTCTTCAAAGAATGGCTTACCCAGATAGTCTGTGCGTTTCCTTAGAAGTGCATGGCAGTCGCATAGTTGGATGCTTTCTATATCCCATACCACAGTTCTTATCCTGTTCTTGCTAAAGTGTCTGAGTTGCGAAGTTCTTTTGAGTAAGTTCTTTTGGCCAGAGTGATCGAGAGATATGACAACCGGATGCGAGGTCCCATTGTCGTTCTGCCCTAGTTCTGGCCCTCCCAAGCACTTCCGTCATGATGTCCTGCAGGGGTCTTTGCTTGGGAAAAGTGCCCCATTCGGCCGAGACGAAGCTATCTTTCCGTGTTATAAAACCAGATATTTCACTGCTTATGTTTTCATATTACTTGTCAACCAAAAGACCCATTGACTTAAAATTTGAGGTCCTTACTCTCCAAGATATTAGCTACAATCTCTAAGTCAAAATATTCAAAAATCTCCCGGGGCACTTATCCCAGGCGTATTCGGCTATGCCCTTTACCACACTTAGATTTTTCATATAAAGAATATCTAAATAAAAGGTAAGCATGAAATATACTTTGAGCAGTTTAAAATTGTAATTTTGTGATTTTCTAAAATATACCTAGAAAGCACGCGCAATCAGTGGTATTAGAAGTCAAGTAACTTCTTCGCAAGCGAAGCTCAGCAGCAATCTCAATAGCGGTGCAACAAATCAAATGGAGCGGAGCGCTGAAGCAGACGAGCAATCGACGCCAGCAGTTTGCCTAAATATCGCATCACAGAGGCTGTTGAAAGAAATTATCGAACTGTTCAAAAATCGCGAAATTTGCAAACAATATATTTGAGTTTTGATTATCATGCAGACGTTAAAAGAGAAGGATGTAAATTAAATGGTCCTTAACCTTAACGAGTTATTTGAAAACTGTTTATAAAAGCTTCGACTATGACGAAGATTAAATAGATGACAACTGTAGATGGTTAACGAGAGCGTAAGTTGAAGTCGGCCCTGCCCGACTTCGAAATACCCGTTACTCAGCTCAGCTCGGATAAGTATGCAACATTTTTTTAACTCGGCCATTTATTATCCGATCCTTTTGAAAATTTGTGAGATTGTAGATATTGGCCACATAGACTACACTGCAAAATCTGAGCTCGATATCTTAAAAATTGTGGGAGTTATTCAATATTTTTTATTGCGGGGGCGGGAGGGGGCGTGGCCAAAATTTGAAACAAACTTGATCTGCCTACAGACAATACTAGCTTACGTATAAAATTTGGTTGCTCTAGCTCTTCTAGTCTCTGAGATCTAGGTGTTCATACAGACGGACGGACGGACGGACAGACGGACATGGCTATATCGACTCGGTTGTTGATGCTGATGAAGAATATATATACTTTATGATATCGGAGATGCTTCCTTCTGCCTGTTACATACATTTGCACGACTTTAGTATACCCTTTTTACTCTACGAGTAACGGGTATAAAAATAAAACGTAGACTTAATGGTTCAAAACTTGAGTAATTTTCCCTATTTTCCAATCAGTTCAGTTAATTATAAAGAAACCAGGGTGGTAACTGCGCTAAAGATCGAACTTAATGGATTTCATTTGAATAAAAAAGCGTAGCCACTTCGTTTTGAGAACTAAATGATGTAAATAAAGGGATCGAATCTGCCAGTTATTGTGTGTTAACCAATTGCATGTGTTAAAGGAATAAGAACAATGGCAAAGCATTCATAAAAATTCAAGTTATTTTACTTTATGACTACTTACTTACCCTTACGGTAGCCTCCCTGAGCAATAGCTCGACTGTATTCCTTAGTAACTCATATCCCGTTGGCAGTACAATTTCCAGTATACTGCCCGCATACTGATCTCTTTCCACTTCATTGCGCTGCACAAATAATTCCAATCTCAAATGTCTGGGATCTATAATAGATGCTTGTTGAATCTCCAATTTATATCGTGGTTTTTCATGCAACCGTAGCTGACCAAAAGCTTCAGCTTTCTCTGCAAAATATCCACACTGCATCAGTAGCTGACCCAAACCGTGGGTTTGAACAGGCAAGGCGTGGCTGTTGTATTGACTTTCTAAAGAAATCAGTTTCAGATACTCAGAAATGGCTTGTTCAGCTAGAGAACCTTCGTAACTGTATGCAGCACTTTGCCTGCCATAGAGTTGTGTAGCCAGTAAATTGAAAAGCTGAAGTTGCTGTTGACGGTTTCCTTTTCGATCAATCAGCAAATAACTAGCAGTTTCTAGTTCCTGACGACTTTTTTGCCAGTTGTCGTTGGAATCTTGTACAGATGGTAGCCATTTTCTGACTGGTAAATGAAAATCTGTAGCTGTCGACATTTGGAGTGCACGATTGACCTCTGAAGTAAGCTTCAGCTGGCTTAACGTATTGCGCGTGGGTGTCTCACAGGGATCCATAAAGTAGGTATTATTTCTACGACGAGCCAATAAAAATTGTTTGGTTTCATTTAAAAGACTTGGACTTAAGTCAAATTGAGCGAGCTGTAACATCTGCATAGCTCTTAAGGCATACGCACTTAACCAAGTGGAGCTACAGGTGGTGTTTGCCAACTGGGCATAGTAGGCAAATCCTCCATCAGATCCTTTCAAGCGTAACATGGACTGAAAACCATCGTTAAAATACTGCTGAAATCTGTCATTCCAATTGTCTTGAAGTTTGTGTGAGGATTGCAGATAGTCCCAAAGGTATAAGCTAGACATAAGTTTGCTTATCAACTCTTCGCCATTGTCAAAAGCATCAAAAGATGCCAGATTGTTTAATATCTCAGTCATATCTTCGTCAGTTATAAGACATGCCTTAGTCTTTGGCTGGGGTCCCTTCATTCGGGGAACTTCTTCGGTGTCACTCACGGTTTGCTGCTTCGCAGTTTCGTTTAAGCAAGATACAACTGTTTCGGCCTCTTTCGAAAGTAACACTGATTGTAGTTTTTTACCAAGCCAATGAAAAATTCCTTGCGGCTCCGTTTTGTTGAGTTGTGGAACTTCTACGGTGCAGTTCCTATTTTCATGCTGAGAAAGCACTTTGTCGATAGGTCCTTGGGGCTGCATTTTGTTGAACTGTGGAACTTCTTCGGTGATTTGCGCCGCAATTTCTTGAGAAAGTTGCTTTTTGTGATTTACTGGGTTTTCCTTGTCGATAAGTCCTTGATGCTGCGTTGTGTTGAATTGTGAAGCTTCTTCGGTAATTTTCGCATTTTGCTGCAGATTCTCTGTGTTATTTACTGGTTTTTCCTTGTCGAAAAGTCCTTGGTTTTGCGTTGTGTTAGGCTCTGGAACTTCTTCCATGATATTCGGATTTTCTTGCGGAAGATTCACTGTTTTTCTGGTTTTTCCTTGTCGACAAGTCCTTGGATCTGCGTTGTATTAGACTCTGAAACTTCTTCGGTGATTTTTGCATTTTCTTGCTGAAGATTCTCTGTGTGATTTACTGGTTTTTCCTTGTCGAAAAGTCCTTGGTTTTGCGTTGTGTTAGGCTCTGGAACTTCTTCCGTGATATTCGCATTTTCTTGCGGAAGATTCTCTGCTTTTTCTGGTTTTTCCTTGTCGACAAGTTCTAGGTTCCGCTTTTTATTAGATTCTGGAACTTCTTTGGTTATAATTGCATTTTCTTGCTGAAGATTTTCTGTGTGAGTTACTGGTTTTTCCTTGTCGAAAAGTCCTTGTTTCTGCCTTGTGTTAGACCCTGTAACTTCTTCCGTGATATTCGCATTTTCTTGCGGAAGATTCTCTGCTTTTTCTGGTTTTTCCTTGTCGACAAGTTCTAGGTTCCGCTTTTTATTAGACTCTGGAACTTCTTTGGTGATAATTGCATTTTCTTGCTGAAGATTTTCTGTGTGAGTTACTGGTTTTTCCTTGTCGAAAAGTCCTTGTTTCTGCCTTGTGTTAGACCCTGTAACTTCTTCGGTGATATTCCCATTCTCTTGCTGAAGAGGCATTGTGTTGTTTATTGGTATTTCATTTGCTTTGACTACCTTTAACTTCCGATGCATTTGATCAACTTCCGTTGAAGTTGTTGCCGTGAAGATTAGTTGATGATTCCCCACCATTTGGGCCCTTATATAGTAAAATGTTGCCATGGAATCATCGGCTGGTATTAAGAGATTTTTATTTGTGTTATTTGAAAGTCGTAGACTTTTATTTAGGATATCAAGACTAGATTTGTCATACTCAAGGTTTATGGTGACATTTCGGCTTTTGTTTCCCTTATTAAAGCAGACTATCGGAAGGCGCAGGATTTCACCTATTTAATAAGAGAAATGAAATTGAAGTTAATGTAACTTTGTTATATGATGCCTCGAATCGACAACCAAATAAAAAGACTTGCCCTTCTTGATGCTAAACGCGTACTTTGGTCCTCATAAATAGTTGCTTGGTGCTTCGTATGGTAATGATTTTCTCAAGCACAGTTAAGCCGGAAGTACGATGGATTGAAAAAGCATTCAGCTGCCAGGTGGCAATAGAGTCAGGAACATATGTTGTTAGCTCAGTCCACCGATCTGTGGTGCTGAAAGGGAAATATATATAATAACCTTAAAACTGTTCGTAAATAATAATAGTTCTTCACATTAGATCATAAGATAAGCTAGTCGTTTGATCTTGATAAAATAAAATATAAAAGAATAACAATTAATTAGTGGTTCGAAGTTTGTGCGAAGTTTACCTCGCCCCCCAATATGAAATATACGTCATATCTTCTACAGTTTTGTCGATAGATGATTTTTATCTATTCGACATATGTATTAATACGGATTATTTTTCGATACGCCAACGAATAAGTAAATGTTGGATGAAGATGGTCAAGTTGTGAGCAAGAAAAAGTTCGCTGCTGCAGCATTGCGTTTTGCTGATGTTTCGCAGCTCAATACATATTGAGCATACTCTTTCGTTGTTACAGAGCATAATACAGTGATTAATTGATTATCTGTAGGTAGGTTTATAAAATAAGATAATTTTTTTTTAGATTTGAAAAATTAACCCTTTTATACCCTTTATTCGCACACTCAAAAAGAAACGCTGCCGGCGTTCAAACGGAATGGAATTGAAACTGTTTTGAACATGATTCGTTATTGGGCGTACCTACAAATGTAACTACGAAACATTGTAGAATCGAAAAACGACTGTTAATATTATTGAAAGGAGTAAAAACCTTCTCGAATGAAGTACATTTTCTCCTTACAGTAAGATATCGGATTCAAGAAAATCGGTTTCTAAGTTCAAGTACAAAATATGTTAGATTGAGTATAAAATTGACTTATTAGCACCCTAAAGTGAGCAACGGAAAATGTGAATGATCTGTATGCGGGAACCGTTTCTGGAACTTTTGTTTTGGAGTGCTGGTAAAATTCTGATCTACAGTAATTAAACCTCGGTCATTAGTGTTGACATGACTCTTGGTTTTCTGCAGCCTTCTTTGGTTCAATACAGAGAACTCGATTTAGAACAAATTTGGAATAGCTTTAAAGTTTTAGCGGCTTAAGCTAAGAACATCTTGTGCTTGTTTAAACTACTCCTACACAGATAAAAAAAAGCGAGAGAGCCAAGCTAACTTCGTCTGTGCCGAAGTTTTTATACCCTTGCAAGTGCTCGCTTAAATATTTTCAAAAAATACTCTTTTCCCATTTTCCGACCGATCGTTCGTATGGGAGCCATATGATATGTTCATCCGATTTGGACAAAAACTTGTAGAATTATGTAAAGCATGAGAAACAAACAAATACAAAATTGCAAAATGCTACCATTAAAAACAAAAAAGTTTTTCTAACTAAGACTGTTTTTTAGACCTATCTTTTGTATGGCAGCTATACCATATAGTTGTCCGATTTTAATAAAAACTAGTAGGATGATAAAAAAAACATATAAAGCCTACGATTACAAAGTTTGGAGACGATTCCATTGAAAAGAAAAAAGTGTTTAATACTAAAACTAGTTTTCCGACCGATTGTTCCTATGGGAGCTATGAGATATAGTCATCCGATCCAGTCGGTTCCGACATATTAGTAGTGTGCAGCAAAAAGAAGACTCTGTGCAAAATTTCAGCTCGATAGCTTTAAAACTGAGAGACTAGTTCGCGTAGAAACAGACAGACAGACAGACGGACAGACGGACGGACGGACAGACTGACGGACAAGGCTCAATCGACTCAGCTCGTCACCCTGATCAAGAATATATATAGTTTATGGGGTCGGAAATGAATATTTCTATGCGTTGCAAGCTTCTGGGCAAAATTATAATACCCTTTGCAAGGGTATAATAAGGCTATCCGGGATTAAATCAGTCAAAAAACGATGTCAAAAGTCGGTCAATCCCGTATTTTCTCATTGCAAGTACGAATAGGATTGACTTGATCTCGGGTCCAGTTCGACTTTTGCTTGAAATTTCGATCCGAAGATCGAGTTAAAATGAATTTTTTTGAGCTTGATTTTATCTCGCCTTTTTTTTCTGTGTATTTTCTTTTTAGAATGTGTTGAGCTTGTCATTAGATATTACGGCACTGCAAGAAAGAATATTTTATACTTTTTTTGAGAGCTAATTGGGCTTGATTAAAACCAATTCAACCTAAAAAAATAAGAAAGAGACTTAAAAATAATTTGAAATGTACAAGTATATCGGTATTGAAAAATTCCTACTTGAACTACGAATATTGTACTTGAATCAAGTATTTTTTACCGTACTAATTCATGATTAATGTACCAATTTCATGCAAAAAGTTCTAGTTCTGAGTGTAGAATAAAAAGGGTATACTAAAGTCGTGCAAATGTATATAACAGGCAGAATAAAGCTTGAAATTATTCTTCTTTCGGTATAAAGTATTTGGTACTTGAATCAAGTTTGTATGTTCGTCTGTCAGTCTGCTTGCATAATTCTCAGAGAGAAGCAGAGCTGGAGCAACCAATTTTTGCTTTTACCCTAAGACTCCTGTTGCCAAATTTTTCCACGCCTCTAATGAAGATGAAGATATCAAGCTCATCTTTTGCTTCTTACAATCTCAGACTTCCATAAAGATAGGATATTAAAAGGCCGAGTTATAATGTTTATAAGACTTACGCTCTCGTTAATTAAGAGCCTCGGTACTTAATCTACAGATAACTACCTATATCTAATTTGTATCGATGCTGTAGAACATGAGAGTGAGTACCAGTTTACATTTCGAAAACTAATGTATAGGTAAGAAAACGACCACAACAGGATTACCAAGCTTGTTCAAATTAAAAGATTCAGAGATGTTATAAATAACGCCTGAGGAACAAATCGGACATTGTTAGCCAATGTTAGCGACCAGAAATAATCGTATTTTGTTTCAAATGCGTCATCTATAATATCTTTAAGTCTTTGGTTATATCAACTTGGTTTCAAAAAGCAGAGCTGTAACGTAATTATTACATCCCGTACTTAAATACTTTTCATTATAATAAACAAGCTTATTGCAGTTAGTGAAAAACCTATTCCTGATAACGATTCTTTTAGTAATCGTTATTGTTACTTGGAATAACGATTATTCAATGACAATTTGAAATTACTTTTTTCTCAAATTTTTTAAATTACTTTTATAATTACTTGAATTGTTCCTGTAAAAGAAAAGTCCCTTACTAACATTGCACTCCTATCGTTGTATCAGTTTCTCAAAAAAAATTCTAGTTTTATCTTTGTTTAATTTGCACTTTTTGGGATATTAGAAAAGAACCCCTCTGAGCCTTTTGATACGAAAACAGTTTATCTTATCTTGTGACTTCTTCAATCTGCTGGTGGAGAATTTATACCCAAATCCCTGTGAACGACTAAAATTTTATTGTCATAGAATGCCTAGTCTTATCTTTAATTTCCCCAAAAATATTCCTTCGATTTCATTTATATTTTCTTTAGAATGATCTATGTGCGCAACTTCCTTTGGTGTTTAAGCTTACGCGTGGGCTGCCGCATAATTGCCGTTTTTGAGACGATTATGCATTCAATTGGTGTCTACTTCATGTATGATAAATATGGTATGGCATGGTTTATCTAGCTGTCAGCTGCACAAAATCTTAACTCACATCTTATTTTAAAGGATTCTATCATATGGTCGAGGCTATGGTACTCATTGCCATGGGTACTTCCGTCCTGATGGGCATCCTCCTGTTCCTAGGCACTGCCAACACGCATGTAAGAGTTCTGGTTGCCTGTTGGTGGCGTAATCATTGTATCATAAAACTTACAGGAATCGCCTGGAATTTTATTCAGTTATATGCTGTCCAACTGTTGGATCACATTATTTCTAATATGTTTCAGTATTTACTCATTCGATAGATTCAAAATTTCCATATATCTATTTGTGGTACTCCTGCTTGTCACTATTAGTAAGTTTTGATATGGAGCCGACTGCGAGTACTTTTTATTTTAATCAGTTCTAAAGGTCTATTGCATATGGGTGGTGATGTCGTTCCATCATTCGCTAGTCACCAGCGACAGTGACGACTCGCTGTGATGGTGTTTGAAATAAAACTTACCTGGGAATGCTGTGAAATAGCCAAACATCAGCAAAGTTTTTACGTATTTGTGGTCCGGTGCGTGCCGAGGATATTGATGGGATTGAAGATTGTACTAAATTGTGTGGTGATCTGCTTCGTTTGGATTTGCGTGTCAAAGTGCGAGCCAAGCCGCCTATGGAAACAGAAATTTAGTGAATAAATATAAGAAATGACCCTGATTGAGTTTAGACAGGGAATTAAGCTAGCTAAAGCGGTTTAACTCTCTGTCTTTAAGCAATCTGTGGTTGGAATTTTAAGATTTTGTGGATGGTTTTCTTTACCTGTGCTGTTGATGCCAACAAGTCTTTTCGCATTGGTTAATGTCAATAGGCCTAGGCTATGACTTGGCAGTTTCTCACGATATTGCTGGTCGGGTCCGTAAGCTCGCAACCTATGGAAATACATTTCCATATGTGCGGCTTTGAGATCATTGCTACCCGTTCGCGATAGTTCCTTATTTATGGCAGTTAAACCCACAAAGGATTGTGGTAGGGTCTTAATCTTTAACTTGATGGCCTCACCGGGGCTAACGGTTTGAGGAGCCGTAATCTTTATCTAATGAAATTAACCGAAACTAACTCATTATCACAAACGAAAAGTTACACAAACTCACGGGCTGTTGATTCCGTTTTATGGCAAATGACTTGGAAGTCATTGACAAAACATTGGAATCCTCTTCCATGCCATATAAGATGATGTGTACATAAGGCCACATGTCCCAACCAAAGTTTAGATGGATTATCATTTTTCCATAAGCATCGGGTGTGACATGACCGCCAAGAATCACATTTCCATTGACCATCACCACATAAATGACATAGGGTAGAACGAGATTCAGTCCAAATTTGACGGACTTAAGCTTATACCATGAGTTGCCTATATCAATGCTAAGTAGAAGAAATGTTGTTATGGTTGAGTTTGTGCTATCAATATGTATTTTCCGATCTCTCAACTCACCTTTGAGCGTTTCCAGTCCCCGTATTTCCAATTTGGGCTCGAGTGCGAGCACTACACGGCCACGCAAACGCAGTGTAGAGACTAACAAGCGTTGTCTCACGCCCTTGTACTCTATTTCAGTTTTGAAATACACTGGCCAAGTTTTAGCTATAGCTGTTAAGTTAACTTTGAAGTAAACAGCTGCCTCCTGACTTAAACGCGACGTAAAGTTCTGCTGGGTAAAGGTCTTTACATTCAGCTGTCTATAAATAAGTTTCACTAGACCATTTTTATCCTTAACATTTTGACCATTTAGTGTTTTAATGCGAAAACCTATCCATTGTGCCTTATTCTTCTCAAGTTGGCGACAATTTGCACTAGCTGCCAAGCATTTAATGATATATGGATGGGTAAAGAGGGCAACTTTACGACTGACAGTCTCTCGATCGCCCGTAAATCGTTCTTGTACCACGGCTGTAAGTTGAATTTGCAGTTGCAGGTCCTTGGGATATTGGTCTACAAATTTCTGTAAACTCACTGAAAATTGTGCATTTCCCTTTTTTAAGCTCATTGCTTTGCTCGAATTTTACAGGTTTATGTGGCACATTCTCATCCAGATAGGTCTCTATACTCAAAGTTACATTACCCTCCAGCGGATCGTAAGAGTCATAAGTAGCATTAACTTGTACCTGAAATGACTTATCCTTCAAGGCCACCTTATTGGGTGCTTTTATAGTGATTTGATACGCTGGCGCCACAAACTCTGACAACTGTATGTGTGCGCACTCCGCCGCCGTTTTAACTCCATTCTGTGCACAAATACTCCAAGCACCCATGACCGGATTTTCTCCCAATCTTAATGAGTTTTCGTATACTCCTTGTATGGTATTTATATTATAAAAGGTCTTGATCGTATTTCCCTTGCCATCTTTTATCCAAACTTCTGATCTCGCTTCTGGCTTGACAGGATTAAGTATTTCATTGAAGTATAACACTCGAAACTGTAAAAGTTCTTTGGGTCTGTATTGTACTTTGGGTGTCTGTACTTTTACATAACTTTTGAAATTCTGCCAGTGTAGACGAGTGCTATTCTTGTAGTAGGGACCACGCAGGCTTTGGACTTGCAGTTCGTAGATGCCTTCTTTTAGTTCGGGCAACTTGAACTTCATAAACCTAACTGGTTCGAACGGAGTAAAATTTACTTGCACTCTCTCATAGAGATTGGGCACCAACCAAACGGACTTCACAGCTGCTGCTTAGTTGGCTGTTGAATACGGCCACAACGACACCATAGGAACGACCTGAGAATATGGTACCAGCGGCGAGATGCCATATAGGCGGGATTGGAAGTGCTGGGATATGGGAAAATTTAAAAAAAAATTATTGGATTGGGAAGACAAGGCACAAAGACAGAGGAGGATAATTAGAAAGGAATTCGTTAAAACTTTTAGCGCAGTGTAACTGACAAAAGAAACAGAAAAAGAAGGACAGAGAGACACAAAATATTGATAGTAATAAAACGAAAGTACACAGATAACAATTATGATATAAAATACGGGTCTTAATATTATATTCTCTCATATTTATACTTGAAAATGACCTGATCTTATCTTTGGCTAAGTATTTTAAACAGGCATGCAAACTGGTTCTGAGTCTAAACAGTTTTGAACCAAACTGAAACGCTTATTCCAGCTGGTGAACCGAGCCGCAAACCGAACCGGCTTTCTTCGGAAATGCCGAACCGAACCGAAAACCACAAAGAAAAGCGGCTCGATTCGGTTCAGTTATCGAACGAGTCTTAAGACATGAATCACATTCCTCTAGCCAATGATATTTATTAATTTGGGAATTTAAATCGTTTCTCTAAGATAATTTGTATACGACATTTCGTTTGACCTTCAACATTCTCAGCTATGCCGGATCGATATAACCTTTAAGGCTGACTTAGCATACATTTTAAAATCCTGCTAGTCTTCCCCAATTGCCCGCAGATCTCTCAACATGCCTGTCTGCATTTAATCTGCATTATTCTCACTGGTGGACAACATTCTCAATTTGCTGTAGTACTTCATTACCTCAATTCAATCTTAGCCAGGGTACGAATTCTTTCTAGCCGACATTCTCTGTTTTTCCAGGGACATTCGTCTTGGAACTTATAAACGAATTCTGCAAGTCCGAACTCATAAATTTTGGACATTCTTCTAAGGCTTTTAAATATATTCAAATGGTTTAAGGAATTCATTTTCCAAAGTGTGCGAAAAGTGACATGCTTGCGGCAGATATCATAATATTTCATTGTGCGTCTTTATGTACCACAGAACCAATCCTAAACGGCGGTTCAGTTAGCTATAAAATCACGTAATGAACTAAACCGTCGGTTCAGTCGGTTCAACTGTGTGAACCACTAAGCCGAACCAGAAATTATTTTCGAGTGGTTTGCATCCCCGATTTTAAATAAAGTTAGAGAATCAGAAAATAACGAATTAACTGTTTTGATATTTGTTTATACTTTACCTCCTTAACTGGGTATCGAACGTAGGACCTTTTGTACTTAACACGAATGGAATGGCGTCTTATCGTACTCAAATGGTTTGAAGTTTCGTAATGTAACACTATTTGTGTCTTTCCATCTTCACATTTTATATATATTCCTTTCTCTTTATGGTAAAAATGAAATGTTTTAGTTTCAAAATGATATGAAAATATCACATTAACTAGCCCATATCAAATTGATATGAATCTTATTTTTATACTCTGTACCGTAGGTACACAGAGTATTATAAGTTTGTGCAAAAGTAAGTAACAGGCAGAAGGAAGCATCTCCGACCCCATAAAGTATATATATTTTTGATCAGCATCAACAGCCGAGTCGATATAGCCATGTCCATCTGTCCGTCTGTCCGTCCGTCCGTCCGTCCGTCTGTCTGTCTGTCTGTCCGTATGAACGCACAGATCTCAGAGATGGTAAGAGATAGAGGTTTGACGAGTATGGGACATATGCTTCTTATGTCTGCAGGCAGATCAAGTTTATTTTCAATTTTGGCCACGCCCGCTCCCGCCCCCGCAATTTAAAAAAAACGTTACATCCCCCACAGTTTTGAAGATAGATGGCTTATTCCTTCTGGACATATTTAGTTATTAGAATAACTTATCGATCCGCCAAAGAAATAAAGAAGATCGGATGAACGGTTTTCGAGTTATGATCAAAAGACAAAATTTCTTGGTACAGAGTATGTTATAGTCGGGCTTGACCGACTTTCTTTCTTGTTTTTATGTGTAAGAGTCTAAAATTATACCACATGAAGAAAAACAGAAGACTGCATTCTTAATGGCTTATCCTTATTGAAAAAGATCGTAGAAAAGATTGTGGTTGTTTATTGCAAAGTTAAGGAGTAGTACCTTCTGATGTTATCAAAGAGAGTCAAAACAAAAACAGTCTAAATAAGCATTTAAATCTCCGAATTGGAAGCACCACCAACTCTCTACACGAAACGGAATCTCTAGACACTTTCGAGAGGTTGATAAGAAAGGCGTGACGAAACGCTTTGGACTATTTCTTATAACTGCTGGGCAATGGCTTAGAAAATGCATTAAAATTTCCTCCTCTTCCTCACACTGGCAGCCGTTGTGAGCGAAGCCCAAGTGATAAGTGATATGTTTCCTCTGCTTTGACGAAAAAGACAACTGGTTCGTTTTAGGTTGAACGTGGGTCACGTGACCCCAGCTACAGCGCAAGCCGGAAGGTTATTGCTTACTTTCAGGAGAAAGACGCCAGGCTTCATACCTAGTGAATAATTTATATGAGGCCAAGAGTGTCCCTGACGTGCTCTTTCCTGGGAGGAGCTGAATGGGTGAGTTTGTCGGCTGACTCGTTTCCCTTCACTTGGCTTTGGCGCCAGTTTCGAAGTAACTAATCATGATAAAGAAGCTCAAACATTGCCGTTTGGATTAGGCGTTAAACTGTAGATTCCTTTCTCTGGTGCTAAAACTAGCAGCACACAAGCCAAGATACAGAGATGAGCTCGGCTTGCACCTTTGGGCTATGATTAGCCAAGTGTTTGCTTTGTTATCGAGCTTAGTATCCAACCGTGTAGATATTGATGGCATTAGCTCTGCTTTGTAACTACTAGGAACATTGACGTCATTAGATAGCAAATAGAAAATTGCATCTGTATTCAGCATGACTCAATCTGAGAACGGTGGCAATTATCGATCTTTAGGGGTCTTGTCGAATATTTCACATTCTAATTCACACTGGACTTAGATTTTCTCAGCTCAACTTAGCGCCATATTATATGATTCGTTAAACAATTTTTGCATTTGATCACTTCACTCACACAATATGCACCCGACACAGCATTACCAAAAGCATTCCGCTTAGCCACCAACTCCTCCAAGTTTCATGTCCAAACATTATGAAATCAATACACTAACTGATCGTTGCCCCAAATAGATTATTTGCCCTCTGCCTCATTTCCACAGCCATGACATTGCCCATTAGCCGCTTCTAATGACATTTGCTTCTCGTAATTATCGCACATAAGCCAATCGGAGTGTAGGACACGGTACAAAGTGCATAATTAAGAGGGAGACGGCAGCAGCATCTTTGCCAGCTGTGGTAAGGAGTTTGCTTGTTTGCTTGTTGCCTCGTCGTTGTTTGTCCATGTCCAAAGACGTACCCAATGTAGTTGGTTAATAAAGCAGCACTTAGTGTTGGCTGGTAAGTAAGTAGACTAGTAGGCAAAGGCAGAAGCAGAAGCAGAAGTAGAAGCCAACATCGTCTTCCATCATTATTGCCCGTTGCCATTGGAAAGGTTGGCTACTTAAGGTCTGTCATTTGTGCACGCGTGTGTGTGTGTGTGGGTGTGTGTGAGGGGGTGTGGATATGTGCATGCAAGTATGTTTGTGTAGTGGCTGTGATGCAGTTATGTGCACTTCCGCCTGAGCAGCTTCTAACTTTGCTTTTGCTTACATATGTATACTCATCCGTCTAGGGACATATTTGTGGACGGGGTGTTCGAGGGGGGCCATAAAAAATGGTTGATATTTCTCATGCACTCAAAAAATTCAAGAATACTTTTTTTTTTTGCTTGCAACTTAGAAAGCAAAGCATGCAAATTGAATTTTTTTAGAACATTATTTCTAAAAGTTTAGAAACTCGTGTAATTTTTCAATATTTTTTCCTAAAAACTTTCTTAAATTAAGTCCGAATTAGTACTTGAATAAAGGAAAAAAATTCTTAAAATAGGGTACAACCATTAATGTTAGAAAAACACGCTTGTTTTGGGAAAGAACATTTCTAAAATTTAGAAAACTACTTTAGAAATTCACTCTAAAATATAAAAAAATTGACCTAGAATTTAGAAAAATATAAAAATATATCACTTGTAATTCTCAAGTGCGAATGCCCCGCTTTCAAAATGTTAAAGAGGCAGCTGAGTGCTTAGTAGAGCTGACAGAAAATCTATGTTCATGGCACCGATGTTTTTCTAACATTTTTAGGAAAACATCGATTAAAATCGTTTTCTTTACATCTCTGAAATTAATACTTAGGGCATATCTTTCATTTTCTTGAAATCACTAGCTGTTTTTAACATGCAGATACCAGTGCAGCAGACTTAAAGAAATGAGAAAAATAAAAGTCAAAATTCCTTTTAACATTATTCAACTTAAATTGAATTACTTTATGTAATTTTGAGATATTTTTCCACATTTTTTCTTTAGCCATTGGTTTCTATTTGAACTTATCGACTTAACTGGGTCTTAAAGATGCGGCCCTATCTGGGATAATGTTTCCAGCTTTGCTAAACATAGGTTCCGACTCAGTAGAGCAAGAGTGGTTAAAATGGCTAATGGCTGACGGATGTGTTCCATTATTATTTATTTATTATTATTATTTCTTTTATTTTAATTGCAACAACGTCTACTGCACACGGTTACAATTTAAACTATAAGGGAAAACAAAGATTAAATTGAAATCCTTCGGATCCGTTGGGAGCTCTTTATTTGTCATAATGACCCCTGCTCGCAGCATTGGTGATCAGAAGAAAGTTAAAAAAAAAGAGTGCTTAAAGCTATAGTATGTAAGGGCAAGATTGTTAAGAATAAAAGACCTAAGGCCTTCATCGGAAATGTTACCACTGAGAGAGGAAAGATCTTATATTATCTTATAATCCCTACACAGAAGGAGCCAAAGGAAGCCTCAAGGGCTTCAATTTGTGCAGTTTTCAACATTTTTGTACTTTGCGTTGACAACTTTGCAACAAGCCAATATTTATCATCCTAATGTATGTATAATAATATTTTTTTTTTAATACACTTACATTTTAATATTTTTACCGTTGATTTCAAAATGAATTTCGTAAACCACAGTGTGCCCACTTCAATTTGAAAATGAAGTATGGGGTTAAAACTTTTTCTTTTTATTTAAAAATTTTGCCAGTCAACTTTTTATACATATTTCTGTAAAACTACGAGTTTAATAAGTTTGTATAAATTTTTAACATACTCTGGGGTGACTCCAACTCGGGACCTTTGGACTTGAGCACATTTAGAATGCTGTCTCAATCAGTTGAGCCATAGCGTATGCTGGCTGCTAAAAAACTACTTATATTGAGTTGCCTAAAAGTATTAATCAATATATTTCTGTCATTTAGCAAAAAATTCGACCGCTTGTAATTCTCAAGTTGGAATTACCTGCATTGGTGTTACTAAAATTCGCCCTTTTTGTATATTTTTAGTCAATTTAAAGTACATTTTATTTAATTTTAACACAAAAGGGGCATAGTGCTATCAAATATGATTAGCTATAGTGCTTAGCATTTAACGTGCGTTGCTGTTTTCCCGAGGTTCCGAGTTTCTGCCCCAGACAAGGTAAATTTAAAACTTGAAATAATGTTTATTAATTATCAGGTTATTTTCAGCAAAAGACTTTAGTTAACTAACAGAAAGAAAATAATCTATAAAAATCAAATATTTGAGGTTATACGCGCCTTTGTGTCGTTTTACTCTTCCGTCTATACTCCATTCACTGTTTTTCTAAAAATCTAGAAAATGTTTTACTACAATACAGAAAATATTTTCTACCTAAGAGTAAACATTTTTTTAGTTTTGGAAGGTTTCTGTCCTATTACAAGAAATAAGATTTCTAAAATAAATAGTGAATCGCCTTTAAGCTCTCTTTTAAGGTGATTTTCTAAAGTTTTCTGCGACTTCGTCTGTTAATGTTTGAGTATGGTAAATGGATTTGATTACTTAAATGAATTTAAAAAAGGATATGATTCCCAAGGTAATCAGAAGAAGTTCTTTTCCACTTATTTTATATTTTTTGGCAGCATTTTGTAGTAGAAAATAAGCTTTTAACTGTATTTAACACCGCTTAATTTGAGTCAAAAGTTCTTTAGTTTACAGTAAATAAAACACAAAAACATGTCGGAAAATGCGATTAATTTCTCTTTATGTTAACTTTTCAAGCACCCCACCCCACACACTTGCATATGGAAATGAATGTGCATAAGCAACAACAGCATGAAAATCAACAGCAACAACAACTGGGATACAAAAACGACAGAAACAACAACAACAGCAACAGCAACACGCTTGCCATGTCAATCATTCACCCAGTCAAACTGTCAATGCTCGTTTCAATCTTTGTATTTTGCGCTTTCGCCTGCAATTGGCAGCCAGGGCAGCAGCAGCATTACATTTGCTTGATTGAACTTGCCCCCTTCGTCTTGCCTTGCACCTCCACCCCTGCCGCGGGGCAGGCATGTGCAAGTATGTGTTTGTGTATGCATGTATGTATGGGTTTTGCAAAGGTTCACCACTGCCGACTGTCGAAAACTGCTTTGGCCAAAAACCATTCGGACTTGCCCATAAAACCAGAGAAGCCAACGAGCCAACGAGCCAACAAGCCAACGAGCCAAAAGCAAAGTCGCAGAGTTGTTACCATTTTACCTATGTTTGGACGACGACGACACGTCTCTAAATGCATAAACACCGACCCGAGCCAACCCTGACCCACATTCCCGCCTTATTCCTGGCCGGAGTCGGTGCCCCAGACAGGCAGCTGCATTTGTAGCATACTTTATGGCGCATGCAATTTAAAGAGCTGCCACGACCGTAAAGTAAACTCGGAAAATATATATTTGTTTTATGCTCTCTCACTCAACTGGCCGTTTCTCAAGTCATCACTTAATCTGCCAAATAGAAATACACAAAAGAAGGAGACGAAAAAGGAGGAGCTTATTGAATGAGGAGGAGTATTTTGTATACCCTTGAAAGTGGGTCACTGTGTTCCGCATTGTTGTATGCGCTTAGCTTCGATAAGTCGGCATTAAAGCGAATTAGCATGAATCGAAATGTGTCTACCAGTTGAGATCTGAGATGAGCTGAATGAATAAAATTTGGGCGAGTGGACACTTTATCAACTGGGACAATTTGAGTGTTGGGAGAACAGTCGCTAGATCGGCTTTTCAGCCATTTCGCTGCATAATCTTTGTTATTAAACCATCTGAAATGAGTAGCCCCATTAGCCTTCCCGTATTACACAATCCAAATGATCAGAAATTCAAGTACAAGATGCCTCGCTTGCTGTCTTATAAACTGCCCCAGAGCTTAATTATATTTTCTCTCCTAGCTGAAGCTAATGCTGTTGCTGTTGTTGCTATTGTTGGTAGCTTGTAATATCCGTCCAGGTTGTGTTTGCACATCGGATGTTGTTTAAATAGCATGCCACCTAAGGCACAGCGCTAGAGTACCATCCTTTGCCGCATTATGCTGTTGCCGTTGATGCTCTCGTTGTTGTTTATCTGATGCTTCGCATGCAACTCTAGACGGGCGGGTCCGGGCGGAGAGCAGGGTGGCTGCCAAACTAATGACTGCTGCTGCCACTGTCGTTGCCAGCAAAGTCAGCTAATTAATTGTCGTCGTTGCAGGTGATTAGAACTTAAATGAGTTGCAGCGGCCAGAACCGCCGCGCCGGCCATCATCCCAGCACAGCGGTCAGCACATCCACGGAAGAGCCATCAAAATGAACGAATCGGGGAGGATAACGAGGCCAAAGCGAAACCATAATGATTTCAAAGTGTGTGTAGCTGACAGAGTGTGTAAGCCTGTTGGCTGCATATTTATTCGTTTGTGTAATCCAATATGTTTGCGATTTACCGGAACACTCGCCCGTGTGGCTTCTCTTATGGTGGGAATGTTTTTCTATTTCGGTTGCATTTGTGCCAAAAATTGATGGACCAAATTTTTGTGTTTACCGGACACACATTTGAGTGGAGTTTCAAAAGGGCAGACCAAATTCGAAAGTGTTGCAAAATTTATGAAAGTCCACAGGCAGGCAGAATTTTTAAATATATTCTGATGGAGTTTTTGAATTGTAAAAGGAAACCCAATTAGTCTTTAATCTATTTAATCGAGACGGCTGTTTCAAAACAAAGTGTGGCCCTCATATCTAATTGAGATTTTCGATTCGAATTGCAAATGCTAGAGTTTAAATGAATACTTCACAGAGAACAAACAAAAGTGAATATCAATTTGATTTGGGCTGGTTAGTTTGATATTTAGGCCAATATCATTTCGAGACTTTAGCATCTAATTTTGACCATACAGACTAAGGGACGTTTGGAAAATGTGAAGATGGAAAGAATCAAATAGAGTGTCATTTCGAAACTTCAAGCATACAAATAAAGAAACTAAAACAATAAAAATTAATAATTTGTTGTTCTACACTCGAAAAAGATTTCGTCCTAAAGCTATGTACGGAGAACGCAAAAAAGGGCTCGGAAACGAAAATCTCCATACAAAACAGGCACTGTAAAATCGTTCGAAAAAAGTTTGACAGTAGCCGTCTTACATTGTGTACGGAGACAATCAAACAAAGGGGTAGTAAAATCCACACGTAGCGTTGCCACTAGGGTTGTGAAAATATGTAAAAATATCGTATCGATGATTATCATTTTTTAAAAATATCATCAGGTTTTTGCAGTATTTATCACCAAAATATATCGATATATCTGATATTTTTGATATTTTTATATTTCAGTATAAAAATCTTAAACCCCCCAATATAACATTAACTTTAAATGCATTATAATTATTTTGAGCTTTTTATTAATTAAAAATAAAACAATAAACTTTTTTCCATTAAAGAACAGAGATCTTAAGGTTGAATAGTTTAAGTAAGAATACAAGAAAAAACTTAAAAGACTGAATTTCATTTTTTAAACAATGAAAAAGTTCAATTTTCCTAGAAAAATGACAAATATTGGTAACTTGATTTTACCTCCAAAACTATTTACAAAGCAACGAAATTCGCGGAAAGTACACACACATACAAATGCATAAGAATAAAAAGGCTTCCCAGTCGGACTTTTCATCATTAAAAATGTACTTTCTCATGCTTACTTTTCACGTAATAAGGCATGACAAAACCTGAGCCTTGGGGTTTTAACCGTTTCCGCTTAGATGACGTCATCAGCCTTCGGGTTCTTTACTTTCTTAGTACTCCAGATGTACTTACTTTGTATATCGTAGGTGGGAAAACATGAGACGTTCGCTGACAAACCCCTGAGTTTTTCATGTTTTCGAATGAAATTTCAGACATTTAGCCTTACAAATACCTGAGAAAATAACGTTTGAGTTTTCATGATATATTAAGGGCTAATTTCATACAAAACGAGAGCGTAAGTTAAAGTCGGCCCTGCCCGACTTCGAAATACCCGTTACTCAGCTCAGCTCGGATAAGTATGCAACATTTTTTTAACTCGGCCATTTATTATCCGATACCTTTTGAAAATTTGTGAGATTGTAGACATTGGCCACATAGACTTCACTGCAAAATCTGAGCTCAATATCTTAAAAATTGTGGGAGTTATTCAATATTTTTTATTGCGGGGGCGGGAGGGGGCGTGTCCAAAATTTGAAACAAACTTGATCTGCCTACAGACAATACTAGCTTACGTATAAAATTTGGTTGCTCTAGCTCTTCTAGTCTCTGAGATCTAGGTGTTCATACAGACGGACGGACGGACGGACGGACGGACGGACAGACGGACATGGCTATATCGACTCGGCTATTGATGCTGATGAAGAATATATATACTTTATGATATCGGAGATGCTTCCTTCTGCCTGTTACATACATTTGCACGACTTTAGTATACCCTTTTTACTCTACGAGTAACGGGTATAAAAATATATTTCCAAATAATATCGATATGCGATATATCAGGAAAAAAATATTTCGATATAAATATTTATTTTTTTGTAAAAAATATCGATATATTGATATATTATCAACCAGCCTAGTTGCCACTCTTTCTCAACGTGTGGATTTTATTGAACAGCTGTACGAGATTTGTTTGGGCGCCCAAACTAATTAAATTTATTTATTTTGACGGTCGGTGGAGAAAGAAAATGTCTGACAAGAAGTGTGTTCGTAAGAAAGGGTTGAAGCGCTATCATGAGGA
The DNA here is from genome assembly GCA_035044985.1 of Lordiphosa fenestrarum. Taxonomy (NCBI): domain Eukaryota; kingdom Metazoa; phylum Arthropoda; class Insecta; order Diptera; family Drosophilidae; genus Lordiphosa; species Lordiphosa fenestrarum. The sequence goes on along the minus strand of JAWNNO010004778.1, from coordinate 104,357 downwards.
AGAGAAAATCGCTCATATGCAAGTATCGCGTACTGACCAAACCAACCGAATCTAATTCATGGTTTTTGGCAGCAAAAGCAAGAGAGTCGCAGAAACTAGCAGGTGCGGTCGGCCAGTTTTTGGAGAAATTGCATGTGGTGCCATTGAGCGGCCCTTGGCAAACCTGCCCGCCCTTCAGTTTTGGGACACTTTGCTCAATAAAATGACTCCAGCGTCAGCCTGTAGTGCAGAAAGACCTGCAACGGAGTTGTTGCTTGCCCGGGCCAACGAGGATAAAAATGTCTTAGAATAATTTTGGGCATTATAATATAGATAAATAACCATTTATAGAGTTAGGGAATTAAATAAAATAAGAATCAGCAGATTTTTTTGTTTTCAAATTCACATAAAGTTTATTTGTACTCAAATAACAGCTGGTGAAAGGTGTGACAGTACCTTCACACAATACCAAATGTTGAATTTGTGGCGGTTTTGGCATTTTTCGGCTATCTCAGCTCACTATTTCGTTTTTACGATTCACTCTCGTAATAAATGACTTTTTTGTGCGCCCAAACTGTTTGTCGTTCTCCGTACCTAGCTTAAATTTTATGGAATTTTGTGAGCCTAAAATGTAAATATGGACTATAATGAAAATATTTAGATAATTTTGTACCAAAAAACAGCTGAAAGTTGAACTATTATGTAAAAGATTAGATAGCAAATTTTAGTTTTTTCTAAGCCTTATGTATGTTTGGGTACGAACATTTTCCTTATAATGTTTGCTGTGCATACCAGACATGCATATGTTTATGCATCTTCTGGTTTGAATTGGTTAGTATACTTGAATAGTATACTTTTTTGTCCGGGTTTAACAATTCCGTAAACTATTCAAGCCACGTTTTTTCTGTTTTTTTTTTAGCCAACAAACCTTTGATTTTAGTTCGAGGTGTAATTGAAAAGGACCGACTCTTCTACATAGACAACAACATTGGACCATTTCGAATCCGTTGGCGCAACATACATAAAATAAGATCATACAAACGCGAAATCGTTAGAACCCAAAGAGACAAGTTTTTATATTCTTTAAAAAAGCCCTCTTGAACCTTAAGTAAAATTTGTTACTAAAACTAAGACAAATGCAGAGCGAACATCGTGCACAAATATATCAATGCTTAACACATTTGAAATATTAAAAAAAAAATTATAATTATTGCTTTGACGAGGGTTTCAAGTTGAATGACATGACAGCTACCGAAAAAGCAACAGTCCTGTCACCACACCACCTAGCTTATTGCTTTCTGAGTGGTTAGGTGAACTATGTACAGTGATTTCTCGCCTGGCTCAATTCGTTACTGTGTTTTTTCGAACTGTCATGCGTGATATGGATAGTCATCTCCGCTGAGATGTCGACTACGTGGCGCAGTTTGGGCAAATTATTTTCTCTAAAATTGTTTATTAAACTAACCCAAAAAACAGAGCGAAGTGCAGACTAAGACAGTCTTCACTTACTTTCACACTAACTGAACTGAATACAGAGCGAAGTGCAAGTTGCATAAATTGATTAAACCGTCAATTTCAACATACATTTAATTTTTTATTCTCTGTACCAAAGGTACATAGAGTATAATAAGTTTGTGCAAAAGTATGTAACATCCAGAAGAAAGCATCTCCGACCCCATAAAGTATATATATTCTTGATCAGCATCAACAGCCGAGTCGATATAGTCATGTCCGTCTGTCCGTCCGTCCGTCTGTCCGTCTGTCTGTCTGTCTGTCCGTATGAACGCACAGATCTCAGAGATGGTAAGAGATAGAGGTTTGACATGTATGGGACATATGCTTCTTATGTCTGCAGGCAGATCAAGTTTATTTTCAATTTTAGCCACGCCCCCTCCCGCCCCCGCAATTTAGAAAAAACGTCATATCTCCCACCGTTTTGAAGATAGATGGCTTGTTTCTTCTGGACACATTTAGCTATTAGGATAACTTATCGATCCGCCAAAGGAATGATGAATATCGGATGAACGGTTTTCGAGTTATGATCAAAAGACAAATTTTCTTGGTACAGAGTATGTTATAGTCGGGCTTGGCCGACTTTCTTCTTGTTGTTACAAAATGACATCTAAAAATATCAATTTAATTATAAAATACTGACTTTATTCGCTCAAAAATATCAGATTCATAGGTCATGTTCAAGTGTATAGTATCGGACTTTATTGATTTGAGAAAATATTATATTATCGGATCCTTTGCATTGTAAGGATATGGATATAAACTTAAGCTGCCTGCAATTTGATATTCTTATTTAAATGCGTTCAAGCTTTTCGAAATCAGTTTTAGATTGTTAAACGATCAAACTACTTACTTCCAGCTAATATTCAAAATTTTCAATTATATACAATTTCTGAAATATGGCTCTGAGCACATTTTGAACCGGTTAAGATCTTATCCTGATCCAGTAAAGCATTCAATTCTATTTTACCAAACATACAAATTAAACAAGTTAGGGCGCTGCAGTCGAGTTTCCCGACCACAAAATACCCTGTTAATTTATTTTCATTTATTTGTTTTTGAATTTTTGAAGATGTCATCCTAAATGTAGGCAATACTTTTCTAGTCCTGATGAACAACTAGGGGGCTGCTTTTATCAGCTCAACTGTTTCGCTTATAACTCCGGTGTTTTTGGTCCGATCTGATTGTACGTTTCAGAATAGATAGATATTGAGCCTAGCTTGATGTATACTAAACCACGAGGCTCTAACTTTAAACTCTAACTCTAAAATTGTGGATCTGACGGCTTTTTAGGTCTTGGATTTATAGAGGAGGTCTAGGTTTTTTGGGGATAAAAGGGGGACGGGGTGGAATTTTTCAAATCTGAAACAAACTTGATCTGCGTACAGCACAAATCTACCTTCGTGCAAAAATTTGTGGCTCTATCTCTTGTAGTCTCTGAGATCGACGCGTTCATACAGACAGACAGACGGACAGACGGACAGACGGACGGACGGACAGACGGACAGACGGACATGGCTATATCGACTCGGCTGTTCATGCTGATCAAGAATATATATACTTTATGGGGTCGGAAAATTTTCCTTCTCCCTGTTAAATACATTCGCACAACTTCATGATCCCCCTTTTCCCATTTTCAATGGGAACAGGGTATAAAAAGGTCCATTTGGACTGGTCTTTAATATATTTTAAATAATCCAACGGTGCTAAAAATCATACATAGGATGTTAATTTTTCATATCTCTTGGATGGTTTTCAGCTCTGCCGGATGATTAAAAGAATATTGAAGACATATCCAGCCCAAATGGATATTTTTAAATATCTTTTACGCTAGAGGCTCGGAATTAAGGATTGTTTCGGTTCAGCGGTTTATGCAGTTTTGAACCTTCAGCTCGGTTAATGACTTGGCTTGTGGAACAACTGGAGCCGCAGCATCGCTTCGGTGCAGTGTCTGTTTCTGTTTTCGAATATTATGAATACTACATGTAATATCTACCTTTTCGCACATATTTCGAAGAGAATTCCCAGATAACATTTAATCTTTAATCTTTAACATCCTTATATAATTGTCGCAAGAAACATAAGAAGTTGGATACTCAGGCCTCCCCATAAGTATTTTATTGCGAAAACAGTGCCTAATTTTTGATTTAATAAATCAAATTGAAGTATTGTTTGTGCATTTGAGCGCGTGTGCTTATTTGAGGTGAGTGGGTGACTTATAACTAATTTAAAATATGTTTAATGCCTACATAAGGCCAAAACACGATATCTCATATTTCACTTATCAAAGTCAAATAAATTGCAACTCCTAAGAATAAGGTAAGCCAAATATATCAAAATAAAATTGTAATTATAGATTCAAGAGCTAATATTTTAATTTTTAGTTATCTTCTTGATGATCTCAGCTCGTAACGAACGTCCCAAGACTTCCACACTTTTTCATTTGGGCTAGAGTATCCGTAGTAGAAAGAGTAATTCTATCAACTGCGGAATTAATTAATTCAAGGCAAATTCAGTCCATTCAAATTCTTCAAACTTTATACCAAAAGTAAACTTTAATTATAATTCTTCTTTCTTTGCCATCTTAACTTAAGTTCAAAACTAATTCAAATAAATTCCTTGCACTTGGCCTTAATCATATTAAAGGTAAAACTTCCCACATTTTGTGCTGCATTGTTAAACATCTCAAAGATATGATGATTCCTTTGACCCTGTTCCACGGTGCGTTCGTGCAGACGTCGCAAGGCACTCACATATGCCTCGTACTTGGCCGTGCTCTCTGTGTCCAGCTTAAAGATCTTATACAACTGCTGTATATCGTACAACTGTCTGGAATTGTCATCGTACAGCAAGCTGGGTGTTTGTGGCAGCAGCAGAACCCATTGTTCATGCACCTGCTCCAAGAATTCAAAATTACTAAACAGAAAAATGACAAATAGATCTAAGCCTTTGGTCTTTAATTGGCTCAAAAGTTGCTGGGTCAAATGCTGTTCAGCGTGGGCCGCATCACTCAGTTGCTCATAGTCTGTGGTCAGGTGACGTTCCAGATACGCGTAAAGCTTTTGACGTTTCTCAAAGAAATCCGGAATGACTAGCATGTCATCGAGCTGTTTTGCAAGATTCACAAGTTGCTGGGTATTCTCGGCCAGATCCTCATGCTCCGCATCAATAATGTCTTGGATAAGACCACGAAGTATGAGCAAATAGTTGTCAATGATTTCTGCTCCCGAAGCCTTAACGCGCTCATAGAGTTGCTCACCAAACTGATTGAGGTCCAAAGCGGTGGCATTATCTGAAGTCTTAGTAAGATTCAGTTGCTCCAAGGCAGCTCCCACGGTCTGGTGATTGATTAAACCAGTTCTGCGAGGTAAACTGGGACGTTCAAATTGCTGACAAAGACGATGAAGACGCAGCTGTCGGATCTCCTGGGCACTCGCATCTCGTGCTCCCCTTAGGAGCATTTTTAGGCGGTTCAGAAATATTAGATTTCTCAGCACACATATCTGTTCCATATCATCTTGGTCCGAATCGGGCTGTGTATCCAAAAGTTGCCTGATCAGCGTTACCTTGGCCTGCACCTTCAGACTTGCCTTGGCCGTACTCAACTCGGCCGTATAGTTGCCGTATTTGGGATTTCCCTCCAATTTAACCAAGTAATCATTGAGACTCACTTCAGCCTTTTGCTCCGCCTGACTAGCCAATTCTCGGAGAAAGTCCAATTGATAGTCCTTGGCATTCAGAGCCATCAGCATTTCGCCACCAGTCACCAGTGGAAGACTTAAACAAAGCCACAGAACGTTCAACATCTTGTCGATGAGGCTGGAAATTGCCAACTAAAGGAGGCAGCTGCTCATCTTTTAGTAGTTGCAATGTAAACAGCATCGCCCTGCCTGATTAGACTTGGCGAGAGAGTGAGTGAGGGGATAAGTTCAGCCTGTGGGTCAGTCAGTCGGGGTTTGATACGAGATTACATAGCTGACAGCTGGCTGAGTGGACCAGCCTTATCACACTCTCAACTCAGCTGCACTGGGAGAAATAGCCGTGGCATAGGCAAAAGCCACAGTAAATTTTTAGCATGTGGCAACCCGACAAACCAAAGGCAATTTAAGTTAAGCCCCGCAACATTTTAACCACACAGTTGTGCACGGTTAAAGGGGGAACAGGAGGATTAGCAAATGGCAAATGGATAGTCGAAAGCTGATATGCTCTTGCCGGAAGTCGAAGCAATTCAAGTAAATGGATTACAAATTTAATATTTAATATTTGTAATCTCTAAACTTAACTTCTGAAAAGAGTTTATGATGATGGTAGAAAACCAAAGCAAGTTACTTTCTTACAACATGGTTTGTCGTGGTGCGGACTCTCCTTCTAAGACAATCGAAAACTATAGTTTGAATGAGCTTAAACAGTTTTAGTTCTTAAAGGTTAGGATTATTCCGACATATTTTCAATTTTTTGTTTATTTGAGGCACTTTTTTGGGTGTTTTGTTGGTAGATTCGAGTTTTTACTACATCATTAATAAATCAATTTCCACATCACGATTGCAACTTTGTCAAATGAGTACAGAAATTCCAAAAATAATCTTATTAGTTATGTGAAAGAGAGGATTAGAGGAATCAGAGGATTATAAACGGAGTCTACAGAAATTGTTCGATTTGAATTTATTACTTTAATATTTAAAAATTTTCATCAAAAAGTCGCAGATATAAGTGCAGTATAGTTTCGCACAAAAGAAACCGACCTACAGTTTAGCGCCGAAGTCGAACGGCTAAGTTTCAAAGCTTTTATTTTAAAGCTGGCGCCAACAGCTAGTGAAGGTGACCAGGTATGTAAGTTTTAAAGGAAAAGACTTTTGCATTTGATGTAAGCACACACAATACCTGCTGCTCCACTCCCGGCCAAATTGACATAAAAAGTGCCACATAAAACTGCCAAAGCTATTCTTCTAGAAAGATAAGCCCTTTGCATCGTGTAACTTTAATTAATAAGCTTTAAATTAATTGATAAGCTACACGTTTTAATGCTGTCGTCATTTGGACAAAGAAATCTACCTTTTATCTATCTTTTATAATAAACGCTACCCTATAATAATGCATTTTGGTGTAACCGTCTCATACATAAAGGTGGGTGTCTGTGAAAGTGATTCAAGCTTTATCACTCATACGTATTGATGCCATTGATAGCTGATTTAGTATTAATGTAGTTGGCGTAGAACTTGTTAGAACTTAGGGCTTCTTAACAACTGTCTTTTTCATACGAAGAAGAATGAAATAAAATGTATGTTATGCGAGAATACGCCTTAGCCAAGGCAATTTGAAAATATATATTTATGCTAAATAGTATATTTCTGCACATTGTCTTCTCCTTTGTGCCGGTTAATTCTTGATGAAAGCAAGTCGCTGACATTGCTGGGCTTAGTTTTTTTTATACGATTCTGTCTGTGAATAGACTCTAGTCAATCTGATCATTCCCAAACTTTGAGGATCGATGAACTACTTTACGGATTACTTTATATGTCTAGAAGGCCTCTGCATTCACGTCAAACATGGCTCATTTGCCTTGGCTGTTGATTGCACAATCTTAATGTACACCTTGTACTTTTGGTGCATAGAATAAAATGTCATCACTTTGTGAGAAATTATCCAAATTGTACTTTGTATTTAATGTGGATTTATTTATTAAAAAAGGCAAGTAAAGCTCCATTTACACGACCTGATCGCGCAGCTGAGTTTTCGTCTGATTGGCTGTCAGCTCATGAAAACAGGCGTCTGAGTAGCCACCTGATTTACTCAGCTGAGTAATCAGGCGAAATAGAACATGTTCTAATTGACCTGACCACTCAGCTGAGTGGTTATACTCAGGCATGTGTAAACGCTAAACTGAGTTGCTCAGCTGACGAAAACTCAGCTAAGCGATCAGGTCATGTAAATGGAGCTTAAGTGTTTTTTTTAACAATTCGTGGACCAGGTCCGACACCTTTTAAAATGATACAGAGAATTCGTTGATGGAATTTCGATGAGGTGTACGTGTCGTATACGTAATATTTGTGGAAACTTTATTTAAATTGTTTGCTTTTATAATATATTTTGTACACCTGTTAAGTCTTCTCATGGGACCTTACCGACGTCCGCCCTAATGGACACACAGTTTGGGCACAAGAGCACGACTGTTCGTCGACAGAGGAAGTTATTGTTTTGGGAATGCTTACATTATGGTCCAAATGCCTTTGTGCACAACAAATTGAAAACCCTAACTAAAAAACCATACTAGATTGGCGATATGTGCTGATAATCAAGCGAATAACTTTGTCAACCTCTAACCAAATTCTTTAATACAAAGTTTATCTAGCTAAGAATTTAATGCATAGACAAATAGATCGCGATATTTAATATCATATTCGGTCCTGTTCACAATTCCGAGTCGGTTTTCGTGTAAACGTTAGTTTTTGTACTTAAAATCTCACAGTTTTCTATGAGAAGTAAGGAAAATGTCTGTGCCTACTAGATCAGGTCGTCTGTTTTAGTCGAATTGAGTCCACTTGGCATTGAGCTGTCGGTTTCAACTGCTGAAGCAATTCCGATTTTTCTCAAACCTGATCAAGTAGCCTTTGAAATGCTTGTCGCCTTCCTTATAACATTTCTATGTTTAAGCTCTACAATGCAACGTTTACACGAAAACCCGATTCGGAATTCGGAACAGGGCCGATTGTAATTTTTAAGTATCAAGTCGGACTTCATCTGAAAAAATATTAAGATGTTATGATTGAGTCCATATATTTTGGAAATAAATAGTTACATTTTGATATGAATATAGTTATATTATGGGGTGAAATTTAATATTTTAGTTGATCTTTTTGCAGATGATTTGTTCCTTTTTTTTGTATGGCAAAAAATAAAATTGAAAGTGCAGTGGAGGGGGATGTAGAAAAAAATGTTGCAAATACCAAATCTGTTATCCGCATTTATAAATATTAGATTTTTCTCTAACCAGCCATGAAGACTTACAAGCTTATACAAAAACAGATGGTCGGGGGTTATTTAAAGATATGTAAGCAAAATGGCCACTGAACGGCTTTTGGCTTATAGCTTCAGATTTCTCAGAGGAAATCCAAGTAGAAGGATGAGTTATTAGCGATCTGCTCTAAGGCGAACGCTGTGTCATATTGTAGTTTTTTCACAATTGTGAAATTTGTAGCACTGTGTTGTTAATTTTCTAAGAAGTAAGGCTTAAACTGATTTTAGGCTATTCTACATTGAGCCATTTGTCATAAAATCTTACATATCGCTGAGTAAATTGCAAGTAAAACTGGCAGCCATTTGGAAGATGTGAAATCGTCCATTAATCATTTTATCAATTTGACATCGCCTGTGTAACTATTAAGAACATATTTAGGATTTTCATTAAAAAATTAAAATTTTGTTTTTATCATGTGTAAAGTTGTTTCCGCAGCTCAACTGGTGGACGTGAATATCTTAATTGTTTTGAGCTAATAACTGTGCTGATCCTTAAGACACTTTAAGACAAGGAAGCACAGAGAAATTTCGCTAGAAAACCCAATTTTAAATGGTTTCGAAATGCTATTGGCAATCGGAGTTGATTATAAACATATTTTCAAGGGCCCAATCACCCGCAGACTTTGCTATCGACATTTAAATAATCAAAGTACTAGTTTTACCTTAATTATCCTGTAAAATTTTGGGGTTGCTCGGAACGCAGAGCAGTTCTGGTTAATCCTGCGAATCTTCAGAAGTTTTAACGTTCATAAAGCTACCGAATTTGTGGAAATGTGAAGAAAGGTTCAGAGTTTCGGTAGGATATCTCACTTCCTAAGCTTTTTGTGGTATGTGGATAAGTCATGCTTTAAAAAGCTCATCAAAAAGAACCCTTTTTGCTCCCTTACATAAGTACTGCAAATTCCGAATGCGATTTACCTTCCTCAGGTATATTTATAGACATTAACTTAAGTACGACAATTACCTTCTCAATCATTGTTAGTCAGTCACTTGTCGAATTTTTGTGACAATTTGAAAAACAGAATTCATGCGGCTGTCTCTTGTATTGTTATGCTTCAAATTTGTTTACCAAATCCTTCTAAACTCTGCCCGGTTAGGGCATTCCAAAAGTTTCAACTGTAAATAGCCAAAACCAACAGCCAACTAGACGGCTGGTCTACCTACCATTCAGAGAGTTCACCTTCCGCCCACGCCTCTCCTTCGTCCTTGTGGGCGTGTATGTACGTGAGTGCAGGCAATTGTTGACCAAGCTCGTGGTCCTTCTCTATATCTCTCCGTGTGTGGCCTCTCACAAGTTAAATAAAAGTTGCAGACGCTTTTCATTCATTGACAAAACTTCAACGGCATCCTAATTGTGATGTGGCGTGACTCGGTTTCTATTTTCAAACTGTGTCCAGGCTGGGGCCCCCCCGACTTGATTGAAATTTGTCAGGTTGATTGAACTCTTTGGGCAGGTTGACGAATGTTTTATCCGTTTCTCTGTGTTTTTTTTTGTGTTTTGCTTTAAGTCATTTAAAATGCCAAACGAGTTGAGTTTGCCTGCTGTTTTTTTTGTGGTTTTGTGTGCTATCTTGTTCATTAGCCTTAAATATTTGATCAAAGCGACTAATGGCCACATACAGCTACCACCAGCCAGGAGCAGAGACGGGGAACCAAGTTTGTCCAGATTGGTGACTCGTTGCTCCTTTGGCCAACCGCAAGGCAGCTTCATGATTGCCAACACCTATTAAGACAGCAGCCAACAACAAACAAGGCTTACGGCAAAAAATGTGAACAAGAAGCGAAAAACGAGAAGAATGAGGAAAAAAATGGGAGCAAAAAATACTAAAAAGTCACAACGTACAAGTTTTTAGCAAAAGGAATTTTCCAACAATTGCACAATTGGCATGCTCCACGCTACGCATGCGGATGAACGGGGCGGGGGACTCGGAGACGAAAGTTGGCTCGTTGGCCAAGCGGGGGCAGCAACATTTATAACCTTTTGGCGAGGGGAACATTTAAAGCGAAACTCGAGGAATGCCGAGGAGAAAGGCTTTAAAAATGGCATCAAATCGGCAATTTGATACGCGAAACAATTAATAGACGCCGTCACAAATGCCCCATCCTATGCAGCGCATCCCTAAATCATGCTGGCCTCCTCCCTTCGCACTTGTACCATTATTATAATGTTTTATTTCGCTTTGTTCATGACTTTAAGATAAAACTTTGCCATTTTTTTCCATCAGCTGGGCAATGCTCGACATTTTTTCTAACAAAACCAGAAACGGAAAACTTTGCGCGTGCTTCGCCCGGACCCATCCATAAGGATGTGGCAGACAAACAGGAGACGGAGCCGCGTGGCCTGGTCTGGGGCGTGAAAAGCGAAAAAGCGTTTAAATGAATTTAAAAGAGTTAAACTTTTGTTGTTTCTGTTGTAACATTTTCCATTGTTTCCGCACGCTGCGATTTTGCTTAAAGTTGTAAAGTTGCCGCTGCTGGCTGGGGTAATTTCCATGCAAATGATGAGCCGGCTCTGCTTACCAGTGCCAGAAGCCAAAAAGCCAACGCCAACTTAATTGATATGCTTAGAAAGAACAACAGTCGAGTGACAGTCACTGAAATGTGAACTGGGCAAAAGTTGTGCGTGGGTCTCCGGGCTTCTGCCTGTTTGGCTCTTCTGCTTCTCTGCGCTTTACTCTTAGCCAGACTGTCACAGTCAATTGGCTGAGACTGAGGGGACAGACTATGTAACCCAATTCGTAAGTTGCACAAATTGAGATGAATGCGCCATATAAAAATGCAACTGAAAATTGTGCGAGACGTAAAGGAAGTGGACGTTATACACCAGCTAGCTTTATTGGCCAAATGGAAGCGGCGAACTGAAGCTGGCTTGATAGTGATTTGAAGTAGTTCCACTTTAAGTCACAGGCGGGGACATACCTTTAATCTTTGAAGGTATCATCAGCTGGGCAATGGCTTTATGGTAGCTAAAGATTACACAAAGAGAATTTGCTAGTGAGATTATTCGGATCTCTCAAGATCCAGATCAATTGTCTCAGTTTGTCTAAAAACACAACCAATTATAGAATCAAGAAAAAGAGTCGGTCCAGTCCGACTATAACATACTCTGTACCAACGAAATTATATGGTCAGCATACATATTGATTCTGCAGTAGCAGCTAAAAGCAGCACTGCTACTGCGCTGCAGCAGCGAATAGTCTTTTGATCATAACTCGACAACCGTTCATCTGATCTTCACCATTCCTTTGGCGGATCAATAGTTATCCTGATTGCTCAATATGTATAGAAAGAACGAATCATCTATCTTTAAAACTGTGGGAGATATGACGTTTTTTCTAAATTGCGGGGGCGGGAGGGGGCGTGCCCAAAATTGAATATGTGCCATACATGTCAAACCTCTATCTCTTAACATCTCTGATATCTGTGCGTTCATACGGACAGACAGACGCACATGATTCGGCTGTTGATGCTGATCGAGAATATATACTTTAAAGGGTCGGAGGTGCTTCCTTCAGCCTTCCCTACGGTACAGAGTATAATTAATATTCTAAACTTTGCTTAATCTAGAAATCGAGTTTGGAACCTTGCAGATCTTGCAATTTGAGTCCTTCAATTGGTAGTGAGATGATAGAAAAGTTGCAACAGGCAGTGGAAGTGCTGCCCATCGCTGTTAGAGCGGGTGCTGCACAGCATAAATGATTGTTTAGCTCGAATATCGTTCATCCCATCTACACCATTTTCGATCTTTGGGCGGATCGATAAATAATACTGATTTCTAAATATGTGCAGAAGGTAGGTATCTTCTATCTATGAAATTGAGGGAGATATGTGGGTTTTTCGAAATCATGGGAGCTGGGAGTGGGAGTGGTAAAAACTGAAAATAAACTTGATTTGCCTGAAAGTATATGTCCCAAACAAGCAAGGCTGCAAACCTCAAAAATTCTCCAGGAGGTTCCGTCCGGGGGTTCGAACCCATTGTAAATAAAAGGTTCGGTTCGCGGACCGGTTCTTGTTACCCCTGAACCCAAGGGTTTGGTTCCAACCTTGGTTCGCTTGCACATAAAAGAATAGTTAGTCTTTTAATTTATTAATACGTTGAATATGAAACATATATGCCTTCTATCCGTATGCTTAATCATAATGATCATTAATTAAGTTATTTCAATTATCAAATCTATTAGGTGACATTATCAGCTTCAGAAATTGCTTAGTTTAAGTTAATTAGCATTATATCTTCCAGGAGCTGTTTATCTATACTAGCTCTTAAATCAGAAAGAACAAACTTAAGTGTTGAAAATGCTCGTTCAACTGATACCTGAGTTACTGGTACAGCTAGTATAGTAAAATCAATATTTTTTAAGTCTTCGTTATTATGACCTTTCCAAAATTGGAACCCTGGAACCTTACGCCAGATATGGGATTTGGAAATTCATATAGGGGGTCAACAATATTCAGTTCATTTGCAGTAAATAACGAAAACCCTGAGCTTTACAGATGTGATCTTGAACAATTTTCAAAGGAATCTATAACATAATTCACAGATTTTATATTTGATATCTGTTTTTTGCTTTTATAAACTTCTCGTCTTCACAATGAGACGTTGAGTCATTAATTGTCAAATTTTGAAAACTCTCATTAAGCACATTTTTAACACAGCTGCCAATATTGCTACAGAGCTCATAATAGAACAACGTTTGTCGAGGCACTTAGAAAGTAACAAACAATGTTTTGCTGGAGAATTTCGAATGTATCGTTGAAAAAATTACTGAAATTGGTGAACCGAGCCTCATTTTTTGAAAAAGTGGTCCGGTTTGGGTTCAGGTTCGCGGAGTCAAAAATGTAAGCCGCCTGGTTCACAGTTTTTCAGGGGTTCGGTTCCGGACCGGTTTGCAGCCTTGCAAACAAGTCAAACCACCATCTATTACCATCTCTGAGAACTGTTTGTTTATAAGTACAGACGGTCAGACATATAGATTAATATCAACTTGGCTGTTAGTGCTGATCAGGAATATATACAATCTATAGACTGTTACATCCTGTTGCACAAACTTGATGTACTTAGTGTCCCCTTGGGTACAGTGTACTAAAATTGGCAAACAGCAGTTAAATTCTTTGAAAATTTCAAGTATCCACTCTTAACTTGTTATGCATATTTGGAATCTTGTTTTCATTTTGTGTTTGCTTGAACATTGAGTTTGTGTGAACGTGAGGCAAGAAAATTAGTAAAACATTCTGTTTGATTGCCAACTAAAATGTTTGACTTCTCTCGTTTCGCAATTTTGTTCATCCAATCACACACTTCTGGGCCTGGAAAATATTTCAAAAACAGTTTCATTATGCCTTCACACAATCGAAGGCCACAACAAATTGATACCCGGAGTACAAAAACAAAAGCCAAACTTTATGCCCCTCCCCCGTCGCCTTATCGGGCCGGAGAGAGCTGCCAAACTGCCAACCGTTTGCACAACATTTATCACCTTTAATGCACAACAGCGACCTCTGGTGGGATGGAAAATGCTATTGCTGTGCTCGCCAAGGGTGGGGGCGGGGTTGGTAAACAAAGGCAATAACAAGCCACGTTTACTGCAAGGAAGAACAATGCAACCAAATGCAATTTCACACTAGGCTAAACTGGACAGAGCCGGACACGGATCCGGAGCTTGGTCGTGCGCCGTGAAATTTAATTATAATTTATTGTTCTGTTAGCCCCTGTCTATCTGGCGCACATATTTATAGCCGGTGCCCCATTCGAGTCTGAAGTCTTAATGGCTCTCGCACGCATTTTATTGACAGTTTTCAGCTGTCAAAACTTTTGGAGAAAGAGCTAAACGCCTTGGCCTTCGTTTCATTAGCTATTAATTTTTAAGCATCCACATAAATCCCGTCGCTCCGCTTGTAAACAGGGAGGGATAAACCATAAAAATAACCAGACAGTCTGCAAAGTTATTTTCGTCTTGTGGAGGGATCGACTTCCCTATTTATGCTTAAGCAGGGGCAGGGGCAGGGGAGCAAATGACTTTTGATGCGATAATTGAGTTGCCGACTTAATTACTCACAACCCACCCTCTTCTTTTACCCATTTGCAGTCATCAGCGAAGATCCCGAATTCACGGATGTTATTGAGAATATAACTGTGCCCGCGGGACGTAACGTGAAATTGGCTTGCTCGGTCAAGAATTTGGGCTCATACAAGGTGAGTGGGAATGTCTACTTTATATAAATATATGTTTACTAATACATAATGAAAATAGCCGGAGGCTACAATCAACTTGTGAATAAATTAGGGAAATTATAATTAATCGAATGCAAGATGTAAAGAAAACTGAACGTGACTAGCTTATGCTCTCTACAAGTTTTTATAGAAGTAAACTTAGAACGAAAATCATTCTTGATTCTTGATCGATGTATCGATTTATACCCCTCGGTAAACAATTCGATTTAATTTTTAAAAATCGATTAATAATAAATGTTCTATCACTAATTAAGCGAAACCTTGTGCTAAAGTGTAAAAATGTACAACAATTGTTTAAAAATAATAATAATAATAATGATATTTGTAAAGTGATCAAGCAAAGTGCAAAAAAAGTTGGAAATATTTATTGCACCTGTGGAAATACCATAGATTCTCCTATGAGGTTCCTAAAGCAATTCTTACAATGAACTATTTCTGGGCTTATCTGAATTTGTTATGCATACCAGCTAGCTTTACGGAGTCGGAACGAATTTTTAGCAAAGTTTGAAACATTTACTTCGTTTTTTGCATACAAAATTTATCATGCTTAAAGCTCTTCAAAGTATGCTATGTTATTTGAAATAATAATTTGAGTTAAGTATTTATTTTATATGTGTCTTGTCTCAACAGTGGTACTCTTGAAAGCGATTTAGATTCGATTTAGATTATTTTAAAGAAAATCTAAATCAGTTCACGGAGTCACCTTGTTTGCGCACGGATTTGATTTAGATTTCGTGAACAGCTGATAGTGTCCACTTAAGGCTGGTTCATTTTCTTTTCAAAAGAGGCTTCAATAATTTCGAAATTGCATTAAATAAATAACTATTTAATTATTTAATCTTGAAAGAATTACTACATTCTCCATGTTGAAGCCGCGCCAGAATGTAAACAAACACACCAAACCAACGAATACGGTCACACCAAAGCGAAATCAAATCTAAATCAAATCTAATGCAACATTTACACTACACTGACTTTGGTATCGAAATCGTTATCGCCGCAATAACGCAGAATAGGTGTTTACATTAGCACAGCGTTGCGTTATGCGTTAAGAAAACAGCTGAGTTTTGTTTTGGTTTTGGCAGCAGCAAGGAACTTGTTAAAGATTATTAAAGATTAAAGGAAATTGAATTAATGCGTCTTATTCGTAGTTATTATCTTCGATGGAGCAAAATTAAAGAATGATGTTGCAATGTATGAATTTTGAAGGAATGTCTGCAGCAACCTTTAATTGTCTGCAACCTGAACCACGACGACGTAGAATCACTTATTAAATCTTGCAGCGGGTTCATAATTAGTTTTATACCTATATTTATATAAAGAGCACCAACCCCTTTCTTACCCTTATTTTAACTCATAACTATTTTTATTTGTCTGACGAATATGACTAACTTCTTATTTGAAATTCGCGGCTCAGGTTTACAGCTGTTTTTTGTTGTGCTAGGGACGATAGTGCCCGATGGGCAGAAATGAGCAACACTAATCGAGTATAACGGCAACACTTATCGAGTATAACGAATAAACGCACATGCATCCAAATGAAACTCAACTTTTTTCATCACCAGGGCCCTATATATTTTTTGTATGGGGAAAAAGCTGCTGGTTGCCGCTTAACGCAAAACGCATAACGCAGTCCTAGTGTAAATAGCCTATAAATCAGCCGCAAAGCTGATTTTATTAAATCTTTTAGTATGACCCAAAATTCCTCGCTTGCTTTGGGCCTACTAGACAATTTGTATAGAGCAGCTGTGAACAGCTGATTGGCGAAATCTAAATCAAATCCAAATCGCTTTCAGGAATACCACTAACATTTTGTTGTGTTGTTGTGTAAGAAAATAAATTTATATAATCTTATGCTTTTAAGGTAGCTTTATCATATTTTGTATATCCTATCCTATCCTATCCTATCCTATCCTATCCTATCCTATCTTATCCTATCCTTTCCTATCCTATCTTATCCTATCCTATCCTTTCCTATCCCATCCTATCCTATCCTATCCCAATGTAATGTTAAGCTGTTGCTTTTTTAAAGTTTCGAGAATCTTAAAAAACAGAGGATATTATGGACAGGGATTTTAAATGTAATTCTGCACATTTTTCTACACTTTTTAATTTACTTTTCGCTAGGCAAATAGTCAAACTTTTTAATGTGTATCCTTTTTGTTGAACCGAAGCGACAATTAAGGTTCGGAACAGATTCAGGCTGAGCTTTATTTAATAAAGAGGTTCGGTTCAAAATACGGTTGAGTACAGTTTTCCATTTGATTTTAAATCACATGCAGTTAAAATCACAGTTTGCATAGGCCACTCCAGCGCTTCATTTATCTGTCGCAGCCACCACAAACCTTTCCATCAAATTCACATACCCAACTTCACTCCTCCGCCCACCAACTCCATAACTCAACTCAGGCATTGCAAGCAACTGGAACAAGTCAACAAGTCAAGGTTCAGGGCCAGCAACAGGCGCCCTGTGGGCAACTGGACGACGTTGTCGCATTGAACTTGTTGACTCTCCCATGAGCTGTAGTCCATAGCTTAGTTCTTGTACTTGTTGACAGAAGCAGCAGCAGCAAAGTTGCCAAAATGCGAACTCTGAGAATTGTGTCACTTTAATTAAGTAATTCCGGAGAATGAACCAAAAAACTAAGACCGAAATGAGCTTTGCTTAGAGCTGTCCAAAAGTCCGGACAGCAACAACAACTACTCAATTGCTGCTCAATATTCATTGACTTCTGCTGCTGCTGCTGGTGCTGCATACTTTTGGGCTGCGCTTGCTATGCATTGCCAACGCTTTGTGTCGGCAATTTAAATTTGCATCCAATTGAATTTCCATAATGTGCGTGCGACCGAAACGTGCATAAATTTCATTTTGACACGAGTTGGCCCTTCAACCGCTTCACCCCCCCTGCCGCATGTTATGTGCTCGTAATAATTTTTATGACCCTTAAGTTTAGCCCATCCCCCCCAAACCCCAAACCCCAAAACTTCCCCTCACTTCTCTTTAGGGCTGCCGCAGGTATGTTAAAAAGTTAACCAGCAGCAACAACAAAGCCAACTGAGCGAGTACAGCTCGTAGCTGCAATAAAACGTGACTTTGCATGCAAAATAGTTGCGTAGCCGGTGGATTGGGGCGGCTTTTGGACTCCTGGCAGGTTGCTTGGAATTGATTTTTATAATCTTTCGCAGCGGGAAAAGGTAGGAAAGCTATGTTATGGGCTTTGCCATGTTTAGACCACGAACTCGGCACTGATCCTTAACGAAACGCTTTTTAAGCCATTCTTTCATCAGTGTTGAATGTGCTCGAAAATTCCTAAAAATTACGAAATGGGTTGAATGTTTTAGTGAAAATTGTGGAAACAGTAAGACTAAGGTGTTCTCTGAGCCCAGTTTAATTGTATGTGAAGTCAGTCCTCCACGTTGCCTTTATTTTATATAAGGAATGTTTGTTCATTGTCCATTAAAAAGGGTAACAAATCCGATCCAGATATTTCCAACTTGTCTGTGACACTAAAAGCTTTTGACTGCAACTGCAACATTTGTGTAATTTTACCATTTCACCTTTTAAATATGAAAATCTGAAGCGTGAATCTGCTTAGTGACAAATGGATTTCTGTGAAAAAATTCAAGCTAAAGTAGTTACTGCTTCTTTTTGTCAATTCTTTGGTGAGTTTATGTTTCAGTGGCATTATTTATTCAGCGAGTTGTAATACAGCTGGAGATTACTGTGCTTTGCTATTTTAGCTCTCCATTTATCAACTTTCGGTTTCTTGATTCAACCTCTCACAATTGACTTGCCTTAGAACGTGTGACCCTCGAGGGAAAAAGGATAATACAAATAAAACGAGTTTGCTTATTATTTTATAAACTGGGCTGACTCCAACTAGTCTACTGACCCTCTTAGTTGGATTAATGATTATCTAAGTAAATTCAGGACATGCCAGACGTACACTGAAACGGCTCAAAGCCCGAATCTCCGACGTATTTTAAGTTGTGAACCAAACTGTAAACCAAAACAAGTAAGGGCGCTGCAGTCGAGTTTCCCGACCACAAAATACCCTGTTAATTTATTTTCATTTATTTGTTTTTGAATTTTTGAATATGTCATCCTAAATGTAGGCAATACTTTTCTAGTCCTGATCAACAACTGGGGGGCTGCTTTTATCAGCTCAACTGTTTCGATCTGATTGTACTTTTCAGAATAGATAGATATTGAGCCTAGCTTGATGTATACTAAACCACGAGGCTCTAACTTGAAAATTGTGGATCTGACGGCTTTTTATACTCTGTACCGTAGGTACATAGAGTATTATTAGGTCTTGGATTTATAGAGGTGGTCTAGGTTTTTTGGGGATAAAAGGGGGACGGGGTGGAATTTTTCAAATCTGAAACAAACTTGATCTGCGTACAGCATAAATCTACCTTCATGCAAAAATTGGTGGCTCTATCTCTTATAGTCTCTGAGATCGACGCGTTCATACAGACAGACAGACGGACAGACGACGGACGGACAGACGGACGGACGGACAGACGGACATGGCTATATCGACTCGGCTGTTCATGCTGATCAAGAATATATATACTTTATGGGGTCGGAAAATTTTCCTTCTCCCTGTTACATACATTCGCACAACTTCATGATCCCCCTTTTCCCATTTTCAATGGGAACAGGGGTATAAAAAATAGAAAGTCGGTCAAGCCCAACTGTAATATACTCAGTACCAAGCAAAGTATATGCTCCGGATGTGCTTTACTGCCGCAGTAGTAATAGCAGCGCCAAATACTCTTTTGCTCATAACTCGACTACCGCTCATCAGATCTTCACCAATCCAATTAACGGATAGATAAACAATCCTGATTACTTGAAATGTCCAAAAGGAACCAACCTTCTCTCTATAAAATGGTGAAATACATAACGTTTTTTATAATTTGTGGGGGCGTGGCAAAAATTGCAAATAAACCGGATCTCCCTGCATTTGTCCCTGTCATACATCTATCTCTTTCCCATCTCTGAGATGTCTTTGGTTCTTACGAACTTACTCGGATATATATCTACTCGGCCGCTAATACTTATCAGGTATAGATATTCTTTATAGAGTCGAAGATGCTGCCTTGTAGCTGTTACATACATTTGCACGACTTTGATCAGCATCAATAGTGGAGTCGATATAGCCATGTCCGTTTGTCCGTCTGTCTGTACGAACACCTAGATCTCAGATACTAGTAGAGCTAGAGCTACCAAATACAGACTAGTATTGTCTGCACGTAGATCAAGCATATCTCTCCCGCCCCCGCAATAAAAAAGTCTAGTATTTCCTACATTTTTTTAAGATATTGAGCTCAGATTTGGCAGTGTAGTGTATGTGGCCAATATCTACAATCTCACAAATTTTCATAAAGGTCGAATAATAAAAGGCAGAGTTAAAAAAACGTTGCATACTTTTTTGAGCCGCATAAGGTTACTAAACACTAATTGCCCTGAGTAACCGGTATATCGAATTCAGGCAGGGCCGACTTTAGCTTATGCTCTCGTTTTTATGGCAGCCTATACTAGTATATAAGTTGGCTCATATTTAGTTAAAATTCGTAGAATTATGAAAATGCATGGGAAACCTATAACTAGTACAAGGTTTGTAGATTGAATTCAACAAAGTGTTTCACCCTCTAAAACTTGTTTTACGACCGAACGTGGCAACTGTATCAGCTATAAGCAATGGTGATGACTATCTGATCTGATCGGTACCGACTTATACGCAGTAGAAAGATGACTGTGTGCCAAATCCCTGCATTTGTCCCTTACATGTCATACCTCTATCCTATTTCCATCTGTGAGATGTGTTTGTTCTTACGAACTTGCTCGGATATATATCTACTGGGCTGCTTATAAGGATCAGGTATATATATTCTTTATAGGGTCGAAGATGCTGCCTTGTAGCTGTTACATACATTTGCACGACTTTGATCAGCATCAATAGTGGAGTCGATATAGCCATGTCCGTTTGTCCGTCTGTCTGTACGAACACCTAGATCTCAGATACTAGTAGAGCTAGAGCTACCAAATACAGACTAGTATTGTCTGCACGTAGATCAAGCATATCTCTCCCGCCCCCGCAATAAAAAAGTCTAGTATTTCCTACATTTTTTTAAGATATTGAGCTCAGATTTGGCAGTGTAGTGTATGTGGCCAATATCTACAATCTCACAAATTTTCATAAAGGTCGAATAATAAAAGGCAGAGTTAAAAAAACGTTGCATACTTTTTTGAGCCGCATAAGGTTACTAAACACTAATTGCCCTGAGTAACCGGTATATCGAATTCAGGCAGGGCCGACTTTAGCTTATGCTCTCGTTTTTATGGCAGCTATACTAGTATATAAGTTGGCTCATATTTAGTTAAAATTCGTAGAATTATGAAAATGCATGGGAAACCTATAACTAGTACAAGGTTTGTAGATTGAATTCAACAAAGTGTTTCACCCTCTAAAACTTGTTTTACGACCGAACGTGGCAACTGTATCAGCTATAAGCAATGGTGATGACTATCTGATCTGATCGGTACCGACTTATACGCAGTAGAAAGATGACTGTGTGCCAAATTTCAGTGTGAAAGCTCCGAAACTGTGACACTAGTTTGCGTAGAAACAGACGCACAGACTGAATGAATGACATGACGAACCTGCATGGGCTCAATTAACTCATGTACAGCTTACGAACATTCTTCTGGTCAAAATTTGAAAACTCTTTGCAAGTGTATAAAGTGAGTTTTTCATCTGAAAGTTAAGTACTAACGATCTTTATGCAAGATTGTTGAACTTGGACTTTAGTTAAGATCTTGCGATTAGATTTTCTCTGTTCTGTGCACTTTTGACACTGTTGCGCCACGGTTTCGAGACTATAATCTTGGTTTTAGATTGATATTTTTCAATCATAATCAAATTGTTGTGTGAATATTACATAATACCTTTAACGCAAACATATATAAGCTGCACCTTAGCCGTAGTTAGCTTTTCTTTTTTTTTTGAGGGTGTAACAGATTCGGCTTGCCGCAAAAAACTTCTCTCTATTGTTTAATTCTTTTTTATCTGTTCTATGCAAATATTTGAGCTGCGTGTAAATTAACTTGCGTAGTTTTCGACGCTCGTTTTAGCACGTTTACACTTAAATTGTTAATATTTAGCGGGGAGTTTTTAACGGGCCTTTTTCCTTTAGCCAAATGCCAGCTTGGCTGTGGTGTCCTGGCTGGCTGTGAGACTGTCGTGTCCTTGTTTGTATTTCAATTTTCAACGCCTACACAAACAGTCGAGACACTCCGCACGCAAACATACACACACACACACACACTTAACAACAACATCAGTAACATGAGCATAAGTTTAGTTTGTTTATGTTGTTGTTTGTGCTGCTTCTTTAGTTCCCCCCCGGTCTCTTTGCTCTTCTCCTTCCCCCCGGGCCATCATCTTATCATAAACATTTTCGGGCATAATAAAGTGTGTTTGCTTTTGCCATGGCTAAAAGTTTTTTTTCTCTGTAGTTTTCTTAGTTTTTTGTTTAAATTTTTATGACTTCATTTAGTATTTTGTAGTGGCGGCATATGGAGCTGGGGCTAAGAGCTGGAGAGGGGGTGGGGGGCGGCAAGAGTTGTGCCATTACGCAAATTACAAATTGGCCATTTTGTCTGTTTGGTCTTGTCTTTGTCTCTCGCCTTCTGCCATCGACTTGGGCCATCAAGCCATATGCCTCTTCGCTTCTCGCGACATCCCATGAAAATGAAGATAAATACACAGAAATTTTCAATGCTGGAAATGGGTAAAGCGTTTTCTAGCTAAAAGCTGGCATAAGGCACATCTTTCCAACACGAAAACTCACAAATGCATTTTGAACATTTAACTAACGACCAATTTGTGCGGCCAGAATTAGCCCAAAATTCAAAAATTGAGCTTTCAGAGCAGTTTCAGGCCAAGTGGACACTCACCATGCACGCTAATCCTAGGCCGGCCTCCTGGTCACCTATAAATGGGCTTAAATATGCATAAAATTTTAATAGCATCTGCTTCAACTTTTGCCTTGACTTTCGCCAACAAAAAAGAAAAAAAAAATGTGTGTAAAAATAAAACTAGAAAATTATTTAGCCCAAAATGCACATTTGGTTTTGGCTTTTCAACTTGGTACATGAGCCTAATTAATTTCATTCAAATGACCTCAAAATGCAAATGCAGCACAAAATGTGCAACTGAACTTCAAATTAAAGTGAAATGTGTGCACTTGCATTAGATGCAATTATTTTTGGATTTCTATGCGCTGGCAGAAGGCACTTGTCGAAAATGTTATGAACTTTCAATCAGACGTTAATTTTCTTATGGCCTATTTTGTTGGCATCGAAAGGTTTCGCACTGTTTAGGGCAATCTTACTCAGTACATTTGATGGTAGGGTCATTAAGTCGGTTAATAAGAAATATTGAATGAATCTCAACTATTTTTGACAATTTCGAACGCATTTCTCATAGCAATTTTCAGTTTTTAATACCTTGGAATTGATTGGAAGTTTCCTTTCGGTACTATTCAACTTGCAGAACTTTGAGCTGTATCACCACACATAGTTAATATAACCGAGGTTATAACTCAACTTTCCGCTTTTTATTTGTGCTGGTAGTTTTTCTGATAAACGTGGCTTCATTAATATTTGAGTCGAGAGACTATTCGGGCAACAACTTAGGGGCAACTTCAAGAGCTACTTGATTCTTATTATGCCAAACGCAGCCCAAGTGGAGTCCAATGTAAGAAGCTGTCGGCAGCTTCGCCGCCTCCCCCTTTGGGGAGCCGGGGCTGGGGCCGGTCTAGTTCGTTGGGCCGGGCGCACGTTTTCATTGCAGACATTGAAAAATTAACCGATATCTGTCTATGTTGCCTGACACTATGCCAATGGCTATGCTGCCACTGCGAGGGTAACCCACTCAGGCTTGAGTCTATACACTCAGTCATGTCATCCAGCTGGAGTATGGCAAACACAGAGGTGGCTTTGTTTTATAACCAAAGGGAGTGTTAGAATTTGTACTATCTTGAATTGAGAGTCATTAGACTAGATACGTCGACCTATCGCTGCTAAAGCAGTTAAGAACTGTTCTTAAAAGAAACTACACTCAGAAAATATTCTTTCAAAATCTACCGAAATCAAGACCATTTGTTGACAAAAGTAGAGTAATCCCGTTTTTTCGTAAATCGTGAACAGTGGTTCTCATATTATGAACATTTTGTCGAACGACATGGGCATGTTCTAAGGGTGACATAACAAAACGCCCACGGACAAAAGGCCCATATGAAAAATTTCAATCACTGCTTTGAAACATAACTCAGAAATTTTCTGGCCGTAATGTCCGAGCAAAAGGCCCATGGACGTAAAGTCCGTATTCGAATTTAAATGGCACTGAAAGCTCAGGAAGACTTAACTAATTATTGCTTTCCATACTGATGGAATAGTTCAACAAGTCGATTATATAAGTGTGTCAATAAGTGTGTTAACAATTTATCTTTAAATTTTTGGCACTATTAATGCATGAAAAACTAGGGACTAAGTACCCAGTAGACAGAAATCAGCCTGTTCCATCTCCTTCGGCACAACAAATGTCAGCTGTACGGCAGTCGATTTTGAGACCATGGGCCAGCACATTTAATGCAAGTTTTTGGCTGCATGGAGGGTAGAAACACAACAGGACTTAATAATTTGTGTACAAATCTCGCAAAAAACGGTCGGTTCAATTTGAAAAGCTTCATCATCTTCTTCATGTCACGATATATTGCAGATGCCTGGCAACCATATTCATAGCACACGTATGTCTTAAGTATCGCCAGATTCTTCATGTAAGACGTGTTGAACTTATATTTCAGCAGCTATTTCGTTTTGCACCCTGCAGAAACTCAAATTACAGCGAACTCTCAATTTTTATACCCATGCAGAGGGTATATTGTACTTTTTTGTTTTTAATGCAAACGTCTCCAAAATCCGTATTAACTAGTTTTTAATGCTTCTGCATAATTATGCCAAATTTGGTCGAAATCGGACATCTATATGGTATAGCTGTCATACAAAAGAAGAGGCAGAAAAGTAGTCTTATTGGGAAAAACTTGTTTGTTTTCAGTGGACTTGTCCTTCAAATTAGTTAAAAACGTGCTGCAAGGGTATACAAACTCCGGCCGAGCCGAAGTTAACTTTCCTCTATTTTTCATTTTAATTTGTTGGTTTTTATTAAACTCGGCGAAAAGTCCGACGAGATGTGGGCCATATGTCCGAATTTAATGTGTACATAAGGCCCATAACATTTTTGAGTTTAATTTCTATGCTTACTACGATTATTTTTGATATGGGCCTTTTGTCCGTAGGCGTTTTGTCATGTCACCTGTTCTAATACCATTATGTGCTCGCTATTTAAAAGAAAAAACTTAACGTTCCTCGGCGGGGGATTGAACTATGGATGCTTTACTCATGCTTTACACGAAAGGCGGCATCTCAACCGACTCCGCCGTCGAAGTTCAAGGTCAGCCAATTGAAACCAGCGGGACAAATGTTTACTCGACAAGTAGCGGAGCCGTTTCACACCCTCGGAGCAGATTTCGTGGGGCCCCTTCCTCGATCCACACATGGGAACACGATCTTATTGGTTTTCTTCGATCTATTCTCTAAATGGGTCGAATTATAAACTTTACGGAAGGCAACCACTGCCCAATTGGAGAAGGCTTTTTAATGTCACATTCTCAGTCGCTTTGGAGTACCTCGTACCTTTGTGTGTGATAATGGGACCCAGTTCACCAGCCGATCATTTAAAGCCTTTTGTAAGCAGGTATGACTCTCCAATACACTGCCCAATACACACCACAGCAATGAACTCCTTCCGGAGCTAAATCTGGCGATTAACACGAGTGTATCGGATACCACGGAATTCAGCCCCCCTTTCATAGTACAAGGCCGAGAACCTCGGCTCCCAGGAGCATTATATGAGAACATCACCTCTGGACAAGGCAACCCTTGCGAGGCACCAGAAGCCAAGGCCACTCGATTGCAAGTAATATTCCGAGTCATACGAGAAAATACACAACGAGCTTCACACGAACAAAGCAAACATTATAACCTTCGCCGGAGGGAATGGAGACCAGCACTCGAATCCATGGTGCTCTTGAAGCAACATCACTTGTCCAAGGCGGCTAAAGGTTTTGCTGCCAAGCTCGCTGCCAAATATGAGGGACCATTCAGAATAATTAAATTTATCTCTCCCTATATAGAGCGCTTGCAAAGTTTTACCGAAAGAGAACAGAAAACGGCAGATCTGGCGGACTTGAAAGCTTTTGCTTCCGATGATACCGAGGATGACCAACGGGAGGTACCAGAATCCGTGAACGAACGCGCCTAAAACGACGATGTCATTCTACCTCTCGTAGAAATAGGTCCCGACAATTGTGAAACACTGGGCAGCGCCGTACTTTCTGCCCAAACACACTTGTGACTTTGCGATAAATCACAGTGAAGAAATAGGATAGATAAGAAATAGCCATAGGGCTCAGCAGTCCCGGCGGTGTTTTTCCGTGATCGTCGGGCTTGTCTTATGAACAAAAATTAACGAACGAATTGGTTCAAAAAGGACTCCGCTTGGGCTGGGATTTGGAACGTACGGTACAGAGTATAAAAATTCTTTCTTACTTTTTTCTAACTAATTTAAAGGACATTTCCATTCAAAATAAGCAAGTTTCATTCAACCCGGCCGTTTCCGAAAAATGTGCAGCGTATTTGTACCCTTTCAAGTATGCTACGTTATATGAAAATAATAATTTTACTTGAGTATACTTGGGTATACTAAAGTCGTGCAAATGTATGTAACAGGCAGAAGGAAGCATCTCCGATATAATAAAGTATATATATTCTTCATCAGCATCAACAGCCGAGTCGATATAGCCATGTCCGTCCGTCCGTCCGTCCGTCCGTCCGTCCGTCTGTATGAACACCTAGATCTCAGAGACTAGAAGAGCTAGAGCAACCAAATTTTATACGTAAGATAGTATTGTCTGTAGGCAGATCAAGTTTGTTTCAAATTTCGGCCACGCCCCCTCCCGCCCCCGCAATAGACAATATTGAATAACTCCCACAATTTTTAAGATATCGAGATCAGATTTACCAGTGTAGTCTATGTGGCCAATATCTACAATCTTCAAAAGGATCGGATAATAAATGGCCGAGTTAAAAAAAAGTTGCATACTTATCCGAGCTGAGCTGAGTAACGGGTATTTCGAAGTCGGGCAGGGCCGACTTTAACTTACGCTCTCGTTTATATATGTCTTTATGGAACATTGTATACCCATAACATATCCAACAATCAGAGTAAATATGCAGACTATCTATGACGGGGCCAAAAGTGAATACACAGAGAAAACAAAATTAGCTACATGCCACGTGTAGAAACGGTAATCCAAAACGGAACGTAGTTCACCCTGTAAAATTTGACACGAAAAATGTAGAAAACTGAAAGCTACACGCAGAGTGTAAAAGAACTACATGCTACGTGTAGAAATAAAAAAATAAACGAGGCAAGTTGACAATTTAAATAATGCGTGTACAAATGCAAAGAATACCCAATCTGAGAAATTTGCAAATTTCCAAACAGCTCCTACATTTTCCATACAGCAACCGGAAAACCACACGAAAATTTAGGTTTTCTAAATTAACGTTTAGATACTGAAAACCCACACGAGCATGTGGAAACTCTAAATGAAAATTGTTGCTTGAAATCGGAACAGAATAGCTATGTGTTTCATTTAGAAAGTTGTTATTCACACGCTACATGTAGGATTTCTAAATAAAAGTTTGGGATTTCAAGGGCTGAATGCTACGTTTCGAAACAAGTTGTTCTCATCGTCGGTTGTCACTTCCCTTTATTACTATGATTTACGGCAATGCCGCGCGAGTGCTTGATAGTCATATGGGCTGAGATGTTGGCATTTATGTTTAAATAACAGAGACAAGGTAAGTGAGTTATGAGATAAGAAGACTTTTTCCCTCCCGTGCCCCCTTCCTCCACTCTTCTTCATCACCACATTCCCTTTTGAAAACAGAGTGGTGGTGATAACAACTGGCTGTAAAAAAGCTACATGCCGCATATAGAAATGAGAAAGCTAAACATGGCATGTAGAAAAGCTACATAAACGTAGTGGGTGCAAAATCCATGTAAAACGTGCAGAAAAACTACATTTTCGTGTAGTTTTTACATATTTCTCATTTCTCTGTGTAGTAAGGGGTTCGATCTATTAGATAATTACCAATGGAAATAAAGTTGAATACTTTAAAGGGCATTAATCACAAATAAAGTGGTGTGTGTATAAACATAGTATGTGATAGTTATGAGTTATTTCTATCTTTATTAGGCCATAACAACTAGGATGCAATGTGCAAAAGATGGAATACTCCACCAATTTGCGTTGTGCCACTTTGGTTAAGCATTAGCGATAGCATGATTCCATTAGCGCAGTGACAAGCATTTGGTGTAAGCCCTGTCACATGTGCATAAACCAGGATATCCAGGCTACAAAAGCTATATGCTTTGTTGTAGGTTTCTCATAACTCATTTGTGATTGTCTAGCTATGAGAAATGCGTGCTTGGATTAACGAAGTCGTGTAAAGTTTTTGCTCTGCTAACTCTTTGGATTGGTTCAGTTTATCTGCACTTCCTAATGCTACAAGAGTTTCTTAATACTTAAAATACTTAAGTCTTCCATTTCTACCATAAAAGTGTCAACATCAAATCTTACAATTTATTTATCAAATTTTTACAATTGATTGAAAACGACACGCCGAGGGAATTCTAAGTAAATGCAATCAGCTTCCAAATTTCTCACTAAAAATCCATTTTCATTTAATGCCCCCCCCCCCCCCGCACTGCCGACGCTACTGCCTCTCGTGCACCCAAATAAGCTAAAACTAGAGCCACTTTTTCTTACTCCACCCTTCCACTCTTCATCCCATCCCTTTGATATTGTCGCTTTGTGTGTGTTAAAATTTATCATTGAAATGGCATCGACACAACATCCTCCAGGATATTGTTCGTATTCCGGTTGTGCTCTTCTTTCCTTTTTTTCCTACACATTTAGCACGTCTCTGTCAATGTGTTGGATGCTTAAATTTGCATAAATTGTTTGTTGTTTGGCCAACAAAAAAATACACGAAAAAACTATTGCATAAGTTAAGGCGATGACGCACAAGCGGAGGCCGCCAAACTTTTCTGTTCGCAGCAGCAGCAGCTGCTGCCACAGCGACATGTGACGAGTGGGGGGACACGAAAGTTTGTCTGGACAACGATGTCGTTAATCCTTCATGAGAATTGATGATGATGATGGGCCACAGGAAGTTTGTCCCATAAAACTGAATGACAGTTTGCCGGCATTTGATGCGGGTGATAAATATGATTTTCAATTTCTTTTCTCACTTTCCAATCTCTCCCTGTTGCAGGTGGCGTGGATGCACTTCGAGCAGTCGGCCATACTCACGGTGCATAATCATGTGATCACACGTAATCCCCGGATTAGCGTTACCCATGATAAGCATGACAAGCATCGCACTTGGTTCCTGCATATCAACAATGTACAGGAGGAGGACAAAGGACGATACATGTGCCAGATCAATACGGTGACGGCTAAAACACAATACGGCTTTGTCAAAGTTGTTGGTGAGTTGTCCCCCCGCTCTCCGCTCCCCATCCCCTGTCCCATGCATAATTTATTTAATTTGCCAGGAATTAGTTGTACCTGCTGGCGTTGTCCATGCAGCCGGGCACATCCGTAGGGCAAATTGAATTGATTTAGGCTTTAAGAAAATGTCTACCTCCACTGTGGCATAAAAATGCAAATGCCGATTTCCACTTTCACTGCAATCCCCCTGTATCTGTCTGGCTTGGGCCAATGCTGCTGCTGTGTCTGTGCCATGTTGACCAAGGGTGGTCCCCTGGTCAGAAAGTATGTGTCCCGGCATTTTTGCCAGCTGTGTGAACAGAAAGGCATTTACCATTGTGATGTGAAACTGAAACTGAAACGGAGACAAAACAGCAACGAGCACAGAGCACAAACTGGTGAACTTTCCGATTCAGGGAGTAGATAAATGGTGTGCAAACCAAAGGCCGCAATGAGTTGAGAGTGATTAAGGGATGAAAATCGTACATTATTGAAGCTGAATTTTGTTATATTTTCACTGTAAACAGGAATTTTAGGACAGGGCGAGGGAAATTATGGAAAAGCAAGAGAAAAAGCTGGCAGAAATCTTTATCAATCCTTTTTTTTTTATATCGGTTGATATAGCTGAGTTCTGAATACTGTTGAAGATATTCCGTTTTCTGCAAATAGCAAATGATATAAGATTTGGTATTGCCATATCTCCCAACTTACCATAAAACCCACGTACACTAAATAAAGAACTCACCGCAAGAAAAAATCAACCATAACAAATTGACAATAAAATTGTTGAGTGGTCTTTGTTTGTCCATTTGCCAGTTTTCAGTTTCAATTGTTAATTGTTTTGGCATTTTTTTGTTGTTTTTTTTTTGTGTCGTTTTGCTGTTTGCTTTTGCCAGGCAAGGATTTGGCAGCGGACTGCCTGCGGTGCGGGTAGAATTTGATCATGGTGGCAAATTCAACCAATAAATCTAATAAAAATTGTTGACCAAAAACTTTTCAAACTGTTCAAGGAAATGCAAGAATTTCGAACAAGATCCGCTTTTCAAGTTGACAAATCAACATCATCCGGTGGACAAACAGCAGGATAGTAGCAGTTCTGCATGGAACGGAACAGGGGGCAGGGGCCGCCACTCGCATAAATCAGTTTTTGTGGCAAAACTTGAAAAATATGTGCGCAAACAAATGGCAACGGACGATGACGAAGTGAACGGCAGAGCGGGAGGCGGAGGAGACAACAAAAAAACAAAAAAAAGCAAGCTGAAATCGGCGCCATGCAACAGTTAGGACATGGACTCGGAAGCCAGAGACAGACATAGACAGAAGACCTCGCCACACACACGCCACAAACACACGCAAATGCAAATGCAAGGACACATATGCTGCACGTAACAGGATTTCAGTTTAGGCTGGTTCTATAAAGTATAACAAAAAAAAATGGTTAAGAGTTGCAAGAGCAGCAAAAACCAACAAAAAAAATAAGCCGTGGAGTAAATATTTGGCGAACTGATAGACTAGCTGATACCAAATATAAATGGGTACTAAGAATTCGGGAATACACACGTTTGTTGCCCTATTCTTATTCCATAACTGTTGATCAGGTAGATGTATCTAAGTATTCATTTAAAGAATAGGATAAAAGAGAGACTTTTTGTAATATTATAGAACAGAGATGCCCGCTGCCTATAAGCGCAGGCCACATTAAATAAAAAAAAAATTTACCCAAAGCCATTGCTGCTCGCATAAGACTCAAGCATAGCAGAGTTGCAACAACAACTTCTCTCTCTCTTCTCTTTTCTTTGCCTTTATACATATATGCTTTAGTATGCGTAAATTTTTAGGTTGTGCGGCGATTGATTTTGTGTGCATCAGATAGCCAAACACATATCGCCAGGCAATAACCGTTGTTCTTGATCGCTATTTTGCGGTTGTTGATGCTCCAGCACTATTTTCTGCTTGTGTATTGGTGCTTACGCAGCCGTAAGTAAAGTGGTTAATGTTCCCATACCCAATTACACTTATTCTGTGGGTTTGTTGTTCTTTAACAAGTGTTTTTCTTTAAATGTGTATATTGATGTCTGCTGGGCCAACCCAGATTCAGAATTACTTAAAGGGGCTCATAATAATCGAAGTCGCAGTAGTGCACAGAATTAAATTCCAAACGATGTCAGAAGACATTTGAACTTATAAGCTCAAACAAAGTGGGAAAATATTGACTTTTGTTTGGATATTTTAATCCAGTAGTAGTAGTCGTATTTTCTTATTCATTTCAATCCAGAAATATTTGTAAGGTTTTGAAAATAATCAGAATTGATTTTAGCTTCTTACTCGAAGCTTTACTTGATTCCACATTCGGATTCAGAATCAGAAAGGTCTGATATTAACTTAAGCTTGGATTTGCTAGTGAACACCAGAGAATAAAATAAATTCGTGTTTGTTACACACTAGAAAAAGGACCTACAGTTTAAGGCCGATTCTGAAGGCAACCGGATATATAAGGCTGAAAAAGAAAACTAAATTTTTAGATATACCGAAGCGGGATCTAACCCACAAGATCTTGCACAATAGCAAAGACACTATATATAATAGATACAGCCCATTGCTATTTTCACTATATATCAACGATATTACAAATGCTCTCGCAGGTGGCATCTCCTTTGCCAATCATGCGATAAAAGTTTTAATGTACGCTGATGACATGGTGATAATGGCAGACTCGCCCCTTAAATTGCAGGAGATGATTGACTCGCTCTTTTCTTACTGCCAACGTTGGAACCTGCTCATAAATATCGAAAAGACTAAAGTGACGGTCATCCGTGATGGACGAGGACGTGCAGCAAACAACCAGAGCTGGCATTTAAATGGAGAACACCTGAAGGTCGTAAAAGAATTCAAATACCTCGGAGTTACGCTAACGCAAAATTTAAATTACACCAGTCACCTGCAGCAGAAACTAACGGACTCAAAAATCGCCCTAAATAGCACTTGGAACTCCTTTCTCGGCAGACAAAATGTATTACCAAGTGTGAAATACAACCTTTTTAAGGCCAATGTGCGCTCAATAATGCTGTATGCGTCGCAAATCTGGGGACATACCTACTACGAGGAAACAGAAAAGTTGCAGCGTCACTTCGTAAAGAAAATCTTTCAGTTGCCCAAAAGTACACCAAACTACGCAATTCACTTGGAAACAGCATTGTCGCTGTTACACACCGAAGCATTGCAGGCACACTTCTCCTATATAAGGAAAATAATGATGATGCCGGATAGTAGGCTACCGAAAATAATATCGTCATTTCTGCAGAGCGGTACAGGTCAGTTTTTTGCAAAATGGCAGGGTCTGGCCAACGAGCATGGCATATATATAGATATATCCGAACCAAGCACGTGGAATCTAGCGCATATGAAAATTGTGGAGCAAATTGATCGCGCAGCCATGAGGAAGTTTGAATTTCAGGCCAGCCAAAGCTCTTCGAGAGCAATTTATAAGACTCTTAATTACCACCTAAACTAAAATAACTACCTCCATGACGAACTAAAAATCTGGCAGATTTCGCTTATATGCAAATCACGTACAGAAATGTTGCCTATTAACGCCATGCCATACCGAACAAACAGAGAATGTGATCTGTGTAATTTAAGGGCACCTGAAAACGTTATGCACTTTATTGCCAAATGTCCCATTGTAAAGGAAATTAGAAAGTTGCATCTAAAAAAATCGGAACTAGCACACGAGGAAACCATAAACTTTCTAAATGGATCAAATTGGATAGCACTCGCGAACTATTTAAAACATGCACTGAACTATAGGAGACAGATACAAACGGAAAATTTTTAAGCATACCCAAATACTCCCTCTGACATATACTCCCAGTTAAAGTTTAAATTTCGATATTAGCTGACGGCAAATAGCTTTATACAAAACATGCATAATATTAAATTGTAACACCAAACCACTATTCCACACTACAAGGTGAACGATCTGGTATCTGGAGACGACCCGGGCAGCCAGGTGTATTAACCAAAGTAGCACTGGATAAGGGTAAGGTGATCGACAGACGGTTAAAAACCAAGTCGATGTAAGCCTGTTAATTTTATTTCTAGTTGAATTGTATTAGATATTAAATATGTTATTATATTAGGGCAATACAAACTAAAAATAAAAACACTACTACTACTACTAATAGATACCGCGTCTCATACACACTCCCTTATTTTTCGTTTTGAAGCTTCATGGCATGGGCGGGCGGGGAACAAACGAAAAAAAATCTAAAAATAGAAAAATTTATATATAGAAATGCCCTAAAATGGAGAACAAGCCTCACGAAGCTGCCAAGAGTTTCATAGCTTCAATTTTATTACAACAAAGCATGACCGACTATGTTTCACATTTTTACAGAGCCAACCAAGGTATGCAGTGGTGTTAAGGGCAGATGTTTTCTCTATAGAACGGAGGTTGTGTGTTCGAGTCCTGGTGCTGGCATGTAATCTTTTTATTTTATTATTATCATCTGCTCCTTTTGTTTATTTTCATTATTGAATTAGATTATTGTCGTTTTTATTGATTATTCAAGTTTACAAAAAAGGCAACTTTTTAACCAGAGAAGATAGCAGACGATCCATTTCTAGGACCTTTAGCCACATTTATAAGAATATTCAAAACAAACTAGTTTCTATGTAAACTTAGTTAAATAACGATCACGAAAACTGAACCCAAGGTTTGGTTTTGAGTCCCAAAATACCAAAAAAACGATTTAAATTTGAAAATGATGAATTTTTGTGAGAAATTGTACATGTTTCCCAAATTCAAAAAATTCGTACAAGAATTTTTAATGTGTGGAAAAAGAGAAGTTTCTCAGACAAATTCATATTTTTCATATATATACCAAAATTCTGATATCTTGGGAGTCAAACTTAAACTTTGGTTTCTGTTTTTCGTGATCGTTATTCAAATAAGTTTGCGTAGAAACAAGGATGTTTTGAATAGGCTTATCAATGTGACTACAGGACCTAGAAATGTGATCAAACCTCGTTTAACTCACGTTCATGCAAATTTCTCATTATCCTGACGTGGTGGGGCAACACGGACAATATTTTTTAATTCATCGCCCAAAAATACATTAGGATCGTCTGCTATCTTCTCTGGTTAAAAAGTTGCCTTTTATTGTAAACATGAATAATCAATAAAAAATATACTAAAAAAAATTACAAGACAAAATACAACAAAACAACAAAAAAAAATGAAGGAAAAAAATAAAGAAAACCAGCCTCTGTCTCTACCGGGACTCGAACCATGAAATTAAAAATAAGAAATTTTTTAATTTCAATATTTTTCTTACAAATTGAAACCAAATAGAATACCAGTCTATGCCTTGCGAAATACCCTCTAACTACCAGGTATAAAAATGGTTGTGGCATATTTTAATATTTTCTGTCTCACTCTCTACTCCCCCCTTCTATATTCTTTGCTCGTTTTGCCCGCCCTGGCCAGAGAGTTGTCATAGTCGTATTTTTTACTGGTAAATTTGCCTTGCATTTTTGCTAGCCCAGGACTTTTGCCACATCAGCGTGTGTGTCCGGCATGTGTGTGAGATAACTGTATATGAATGAATGTACGTATGTATGTGTATACATATGTATGTGCGGACCAAAAAAATTGCAAAACTGGCAACAACGTTGCACAACGCACAAAAAAAAACAAAACAGCAAAATTCCTCGCCACTTTTGGTCACGCCACGTCAAATTGCCAGGACTCGTGGTGCGTGTGAGGCGTGTTATTTAAACATTTTACAACACTGAAGCGTGCTTAACGGCTTTTTCAAAGTCCTATCAGTGAACATTTCACAATTAAGAGCACAGCAAAAAAAAATAGTAGGCAAAGTATGCTTCACAGAGAGAGAGAGAGAGGTTGCAAAATATTCAAAAGTTCACTCTAAAAAGTGTTTTCCCTTATCTAAGTACACAACCACATTGATCAAAATTTGTACTCAACTCAATTCCCAGTGATATCGGAATCGAATTTTTGTTATTTCCCTTACTTCTCCTAGTGTTTTTCCGAACCAATTGTTCCTAAGCCCTTTCTCGTGTATGTATATAGAAAGAATGGGGCAAGTGTAATTAAAAGTAGCAATTAGTTAAACTTTTCTATGCGCTGTAAACTTTTGTCTTTATACCTTTCATTTCGTTTCTCCCGCCCCAATAATGACCATCCCTTTATGAGCGCCCCGGAGAAGAAGGAAAAAGAAAAAGTTTTCCTCTGCTACTATTAATAAGCGCTTGATGTGCTAATCGCCCAAACTGGACCAGAGCCGGACCCCCGCCAGCTGTTGTTTCCCTCAGTTTTTGACATATTAGTTTTCTTTATTGATATTTTCGCAGCCGGCGACAGTTTGTGAAGAAAAGTTTTAGCACAACACACAAACTTTTCGCATATATGCTGGAAATTTAATTAGAAATGAATCGAATGAGTAAAGTTTGATTTTGTCATCATTCATAGTCCGATGTACTTTGGATACAACAATTGCAGTTTGTAATTGCAGTTTACTGTAAACTTTGGCCAACTTTTTGGTGCGCGAAAATTATTTAATTGCCGTGTCCGTTTGCGACACACACACACACACACACACTGATAACGACGTGGCCATCTAACCATCTAATGAGCGGCAATTAGTCTTCATATCCCAGCGACACACGTAGCACACCAGGGCAAGCAAGGGATGCATCCGGGATACGGAACGCTATGTGAGTTTATCATGCGGCTCATAAATTTGTTGGCTTAAAAGTTGGCAGTGGTTGAAGGGACAAAAAAAAATGGTGGCAAATAATGAAGAGTGTGCGACTTTGGAATGCCCTTGGTCACCTTTTGAACAAACCTTGCATGTACTTAGTACCTATATACATAAGAGAAAAGGGATTCCGATGTCAAATTGATTGAAAACGAGAAAGCCGAAGCTTTGATTCACTTGAAACAGATCTTTTCAAAGGCAGCTACAACAAGTAACCATCCGATCCGGGCAGTTTCGACATATAAGCAGAGTGGAGCTAAAAGATACCTAGGTAGCTTTAAAACTAAGGAACTGCTTCGCTTAGGAACAGACAGACACCGACAAAGACTCAGCTCGTCAGGCTGATCATGAATATGAATACTTCATAAGGTCGGAGATGACTCCTTCTATGCGATCCAAGCTTCTAGGCATAATTGTACAACATTTGTACAACATATCAATATGTAAAATCTAAAAATATAAACAGAGATACTGAAAATTGTATTGTATTGAATTGAATTAAAAAAAACAAAGTGTTAAGTATTTGTAACTGAGTTGAAATAGCCATGAAGGACCGTACATTCAAATCGATCTTCAAAATGGTAAGACCTATTTAATATAATATCTACACAGAAATCTGCACTGGATATGTTTATACCCTTGCAAAGGGTATTATAATTTTGCCCAGAAGTTTGCAACGCATAGAAATATTCATTTCCGACCCCATAAACTATATATATTCTTGATCAGGGTGACGAGCTGAGTCGATTGAGCTTTGTCCGTCCGTCTGTCCGTTTGTCTGTCTGTTTCTACGCGAACTAGTCTCTCAGTTTTAAAGCTATCGGAGTCTTCTTTTTGCTGCACACTACTAATATGTCGGAACCGACCGGATCGGGTGACTATATCTCATAGCTCCCATAGGAACAATCGGTCGGAAAACTAGTTTTAGTATGAAAAACTTGTTTCTTTTCAATGGAAACGTCTCCAAACTTGTAATCGTAGGTTTTATATGTTTTTTTATAATCCTACCAATTTTTATTAAAATCGGACAACTATATGGTATAGCTGCCATACAAAAGATAGGTCTGAAAAACAGTCTTAGTTAGAAAAACTTTTTTGTTTTTAATGGTAGCATCCTGCAATTTTGTATTTGTTTGTTTCTCGTGCTTTTACATAATTCTACAAGTTTTTGTCCAAGTCGGATGAGTATATCATATAGCTCCCATACGAACGATCGGTCGGAAAATGGCAAAAAGAGTATTTTTTGATATTTAAGCGAGCACTTGCAAGGGTATAAAAACTTCGGCACAGACGAAGTTAGCTTGGCTTTCTCGTTTTAATATACTTTTTATACCCTGTTCCCATTGAAAATGGGAAAAGGGGGATCATGAAGTTGTGCGAATGTATGTAACAGGGAGAAGGAAAATTTTCCGACCCCATAAAGTATATATATTCTTGATCAGCATGAACAGCCGAGTCGATATAGCCATGTCCGTCTGTCCGTCCGTCCGTCTGTCCGTCTGTCTGTCTGTATGAACGCGTCGATCTCAGAGACTATAAGAGATAGAGCCACAAATTTTTGCATTTATGCTGTACGCAGATCAAGTTTGTTTCAGATTTGAAAAATTCCACTCCGTCCCCCTTTTATCCCCAAAAAACCTAGACCACCTCTATAAATCCAAGACCTAAAAAGCCGTCAGATCCACAATTTTCAAGTTAGTATACATCAAGCTAGGCCCAATATCTATCTATTCTGAAAAGTACAATCAGATCGGACCAAAAACACCGGAGTTATAGCGAAACAGTTGAGCTGATAAGAGCACCCCCCCAGATGTTGATCAGGACTAGAAAAGTATTGCCTACATTTAGGATGACATCTACAAAAATTCAAAAACAAATAAATGAAAATAAATGAACAGGGTATTTTGTAGTCGGGAAAACTCGACTGCAGCGCCCTTACTTGTTATCATTCAACATTGCTGACAATCATCCTAAGGATATACTTTTTCTTATCGTTTCGATGATTTTCAGCTCCGTTGGATGACTAAAAAGATATTTAAGAATGGTGAAATTTTTACATGAATGAAAAAATGGAAGAGAGCTAACTTCGGCTTTCTCGAAGTTTATATACATTTAAAAAGTTGATTTCGCTTAATCTGGCAAGTTGAAAGTCGTCAAAAATTCAAAATAAACAAGTTTTTCTCACTAAAACTTTTGTTTCCAACTATCGATTCTATAGCAGCAATTTGTTATGATCATCCAATATTAACAAATCTGTGTAGAAATCTCTGAAAGGAGATTAAATAAGTTAATACAAAAAATTAGGACGATAAAATAGAACCAATTTAAGTTTTACTTACTAAGATTACTCCCAACACCTATCTTTTCTTTGGCAGTTTACAACTATATCCATTGTAAGTTGGACGATTTTGACCAAACTAAGTGAAATCATGGGGAAGCATATGCAGGCTAATAATATTAAAATATCAGAGTCTTTTCCTTCTGTGCAAATAAATGATTGAAAGAGCTGTCGATCGATCGGGATAGTATTTACTCCGTGTTGTACTTAAAACCTCAAGTATGCTTCGTCCTTGTAGGTGATTAAATTATATAATTTTTTAATAAAAAGACGAACAAAAATACTATTATTAATATTTATATTAATAAGAACAAGTGTTTTTAAATAAAGAACATTTTGTACCTACAGTAAGCCAAAAAATTAAGAAAAGCGCATACTTGGTTCAGTCACAAATAACCTCGAAATGAATACAAAATAGTCTAATAAAAGACATTAAAGTGTTGTATTTTAAGCAAATCTGTTCTCAAAATGGACAACTGTTTCTTACAATTGTTACGGAATGATGGTAGATATCTGACCTACAGTAATATCACCTAGGACTTTGGTGAATTCCTGTTTCTTGAATATATTTTGCCTAAATTGATTCCAGCCCTTCCTAAATTATAAACCAAATTGGAAATTGCTTAGCTTCTTATGGGGTTTTGAAATAGGTCAGAATGTGTTTTAAATATACCAAAGGTCACAAAAACCAGTCACATATATACCAAAACAGTTTTTTAAGAAATGTTTGTTTGTACCAAAACAGTCTTAAATAAAATAATCAACGTTATTAATTAGTTCTCCAACAAGTCCGAATTCATAATAGGAACAGAAACAGGAAGCGGCCTAATCCGAAAAGTCGCAAGGAACTGCTAGCTCATGATAGCCGTATAATATAGTCGGATTTGGTCTACTTTCTTAACTGTTCTAATCGGTCTGAAATTCTTTAGCTCTAGCGTTCAAGATTCTGAACCAACTCCGATACAACTAGTCCAGGGCATAACAAGCCTTCAGCTAAGGAAAAAAGCAGGATATTTTAAAAATTTCTTCTGTTTTATATGTTTGCATTAACAAAACAGAGAATACTGAAAATATTTTTTGCAAGGTTCGTCAAAGCCTTCTTTCTGACAACGTAAGATTATAAAAATGGTTTTGATTTACTTTACTTTGTCTAGGAACCGTACTTAACCCAAATGGCAGCAACTTAGCGCAGACGACTATCAAGCATTTGCTCATTTGGACTATCGACCCTTTGGCCATGATTTTAGAACATTAATTTTGTCACTGTGTATTAAAAAATAGATGATTAGTTGCGCCACTAGCCAAATAATCAAATGGATTGATGAGTGAATTTCCCAAAGCAGGTGCTCCCCCGCTGGCTACGCCCTTGGAGTTATTGCTTTAGCTTTCTCTCAGCTCATAAATGTATTTAGTTTAAAGTTGAAATTGACAACGAAATAATTATCACTTGATTGCTATTTGCAAATCAAGATAAACAACCGGAAATATCTCATTTAATCTAATTGCACAAATGTACCATTTATATTCTAAACAAGAGACTTAAATTGTAACCGAATAGTTTTACTCCCCAACTAAATAAAATCAAATAAAATGCATTTCATTTACATAACAAATCCAATTAAATGCAACAAAATTAAATGGTGCGCAATGGTAAAAAAAATATGTACAGGCGCCCCCACCTACCTGCCCTGGGCAGTCAATTTAACAAATTTGAACGATAAAAAAAAAGAAATTTCAACATAATTACATTGTGCAACAAATTTAATGAAATTAAAACGTTGCATTTGTGTTGTCTAACAGAGAGCAAAAAACAACAACAGAAGCCCCAAATGTTGTCCGGACAAACGAGTAAATAAATAAATAAATTTTCGGTCGCCGCCAACTCACATTTGTGAATTTAATTTGCTGAGCCAAACAGAAAACGCGAAATGCGGCAAATGGAATAAAATGCACACGGATCCAGTCAGGGTACACGAAATTGCAGAAACTGGCCGGACAAAAACAAACATTAAATGCGTTTGAATTTATGAGCCAGGCGCGCAAAATGCATTTAAATGTGTGTGTGTGTGTGTGTGTCTGTGTGTGTG
This sequence comes from Lordiphosa fenestrarum, assembly GCA_035044985.1. NCBI lineage: Eukaryota > Metazoa > Arthropoda > Insecta > Diptera > Drosophilidae > Lordiphosa > Lordiphosa fenestrarum. The sequence goes on along the minus strand of JAWNNO010004778.1, from coordinate 63,716 downwards.
TGCCCAGCCAGCGGCTGCTGTTGCATACTTTGCGGCACCACGGGGAAGTCCCCTCCCCAAATGACCACACGAAATGCAAAACGAATGCACCAACAACACCAAAGGCTAGGCAGTAGGACGAGGTCCCGACACTGTTGGCGCATAATTTTTAATTTCTGCTCACATAATGAGGCAATTTATTTAATTCAATTATTTTGTTGACATTCATAAGGGAGACAAGAAGACAAATGGCTAGCAACGCAAAAAACACTAGCGTTTGCCATATGGTTTAGGTCAGTTTGGCTAAATTTACTTCGCGACAAACTAGTTTAGAAAGTGCAGTGAATGTGATTTAGTTGCAAATGTGAGTCGGGACGCTCCAAGACTGCGGCGGTAAGGAAAAAAGCAAAATTTCTAAGGCCATAGAAATGTTGAAGGATAATGAAAATGTGAACTTTAGTGGGTTATTGAATATCAGTCTTGTTTTTTGACAACTTCTACAACTGATGGTCAAGCGATTTGGTTTGGTGTGCATGAGTTCAGGCAAAAAAATCCAATGAGGCCGATGCCAGTCAACTTGCCCTCATTTAGTTCATCCTCACGTGTAGCGTCTACTAGGGTTTCAAAAAACTAGTTCCGTCCGTCTGTCCTCTCATTGCCTATCAAAACGTTAGGGGCCTTTTATCTAAGCTCCATACGTTATTTTTGAATAGTGCATCTTTTGAATTTGACATAGTTGCATTTTCAGAGACTTGGTTAAAATCCTCAATTTCTGATTGTGAAATCTGGTCAAATGATTTTTTTATCTATCGACATGATCGACCAGATCGCAAAGGTGGTGGTGTACTGATCGCAGTTAAGACCAGCCACAATTCCGAACTGATCATTGTTGATAAGCCTGTGGATGTTGAATTTGTTGCCGTAAAGGTAACTTTTCCATTATTTTTTTTATTTATTACTTGTTCTTATATCCCACCTTCGTCCGATATTGAAATTTATATGCACCATGTAGCCTGCATTAAAGATGTTTTAGCCCACTTACGGGACATTGACACATTGGTTGTTGTAGGTGATTTTAACTTGCCTAACATCACATGGTCAAATCCTAATGGGTCGACTTACCTTGTACCATCAGTACAGCATGATTTTTTAGATTGTCTGCTTGGCATGTCTCTTTTTCAAATTAATCCTGTACAAAAAAATTTAAATAAATTGTTAGATCTTATTTTTGTCACTGATAGCACCAATGCCAGTGTCTCTAGGTCTCCCCCTCTATCACTACCCGAAGATTCTTACCATCCAACACTGGAAGTCTCGCTTTCAATATTTGGACCTGCCCCTTCGAATTCAAAAATCCCTAATATACCTCGTCGTTGCTTCCGTAAAGGAAACTTCACTTTGCTAAGTCAACTCATTTGTGCAACAGACTGGTCTCCACTGTACAATGCGGTTGATTTGGATTTTGCTCTTACCTTTTTCTACGAGTCTATTAATTCTCTCTTAGATATCTGCATTCCTAATAGCGTCGCTTCCACCACGTCACTTAATCCCCCTTGGTACTGTCCTAGGTTATCAAATTTGAAAAATATTAAATCTAGATGCTTTAAAAAGTATAAACGTACTGGTTCTGCGATGGATTTTTCTAAATATTCAATAGCAAAATCTAACTTTACACTTTTTAACTCCGAGTGCTATAACAATTATCTTGCTCGGTGCAAAATTCAATTCGCACAGGATCCAAAGCAATTCTATAGCTTTGTGAACTCTAAGCGAAGATCTTCTTCTTTACCTTCCTCTTTTTTTCTGGGTAACCAAAAGGTTGGCAATGATTCCACAGCTGTTGACTTATTCGCTGATTTCTTCCAATCAACTTATTCCTCTGCCCAATATGCGAACACTTCTTATCCTTACAACATTACTTCTTCCAACTCTATATGCGATCCCGAAATTTCCGAAACTTCTCTTCTTTCATTTTTAAAATCACTAAAATCCTCATTTTCTCCCGGGCCTGACAACATTCCTAGCTGTGTGCTCAAAGAGTGTTCTAGTTCTTTATGCCAACCATTGCTAAAGCTTTTCAATCTATCACTCAAGTCGTCTGTCTTCCCATCTCTTTGGAAAGAATCTTACATTATTCCTCTCCATAAAAAGGGTGGAAAGTCGGATATTTCAAATTACAGAGGCATTGCTAAGCTTTCCGCCATTCCGAAATTGTTTGAAGAGATTATAACCTCCACATTGCAGCATTACTGTAGATCTATTGTGTCACCTTTCCAGTATGGTTTCATAAAGCGACGGTCAACAACGACCAATTTGCTCGAATTTACTTCGTTAGTTAATGATGGATTCCTTGTGAAAAGGCAAACTGATGTCATTTACACCGACTTTAGCAAAGCCTTTGACTCTGTCAACCATGATCTTCTCCTCTTTAAGCTCGATCGATTAGGATTTTCCTCTTCTTTTCTGCTTTGGGCTTCGTCCTATCTAAAAGATAGCACTCAAAAAGTTCTGCTTCGTTCTAACACTTCAAAACCTGTGACTTTAACCTCTGGTGTACCTCACTCAAGGTAGCCACCCGGGTCCTCTGTTCTTCACTCTATTTATCAATGATCTTCCTACAATATTATCATATTCTCGGATACTCATGTATGCCGATGACGTTAAACTTATTCTATCTTTCAACAACCCGGTTCATTCTATTGGATTGCAAGATGATCTTAACTCCTTGCAGTCTTAGTGCTTGGTAAATCATTTGCATCTGAATTGCTCCAAGTGCATGTTTATGACTTTTCATCGATGCAAACCATTTCTGGTTTCCTATACGATTGGCAATGAACCGTTGCAACGTATTTCGTCTGTCGTCGATCTTGGAATTCTGTTTGACCCCAAATTGAGTTTTAATCACCATATCTCCACTATTGTTAACAAAGCGAATGGTGTACTTGGATTCATTAAACGTTGGTCAAAGGAGTTTAATGATCCCTACACCACTAAACTTCTTTATACAGCTTTAGTCCGTCCCGTGCTAGAATACTGTTCATCCGTATGGGTTCCGCAGTATAAAAAGCATGTTGATCGTATTGAATCAGTTCAGAAACCATTTTTGCTTTTTGCCCTTCGTGGCATAAATTGGGACCCTAACCTCCGTTTGCCATCGTACTCCAGAAGACTCTTGCTTATAGACCTTCCTTCGCTAGCTAACCGTAGAACAGTCTTAGGTGTTTCATTTCTTCACAAGTTAATTATCGGTGATGTAGATTCTTCTGAACTCTTACGGCGCCTTAACTTCTCTGTTCCTTCTAGGCCAACCAGAAACTTTTTTCCTTTCATCTTGTCTAGATGCACAACTGATTATGCCCAGCATAATCGATTTCGGGTTTTATGTCAAGACTACAACGATCTTTATCACCTCCTCTCAACAGATCTCTCTCTCTTCTCCTTAAAAACGTCCCTTTACACTTATCTCCGTGAAAATCTCTGACCACTCCCAGCTGTGAATAGGGGCATAGCTTGCCGGACTGGCTAATAAATCTTCCCCCACAGGGTCAGTGATTTTTCGGTTATCCTTTTAGTTTTATTTTAATATATTTTTAATTTGTAATTTTCTATTTTTGGTCACTCTTCCATTTTATCTTTAAATATAGTTTTAAGCCTTAATTCCTCTATGTATTTGTAAGCCTGCATTTTCTTATTCTTTTTTTCTTACCTCTTCACATCTCTTCAGGCCTGTTCCGGGCTTCACATAATTTATTAAACTTCAAATGAAATTAAATTCGAACGATTTTGTGTTCGCTGTTCTGGTATTCGACTTGCAATTTGACTGTTTCATTTCCAAATTGTTTTTCTTTTAACAACTCGCTGAACTTAATCAGTTGGATGAAACAATCAAAATACAAACTCTGAAATAGCTGAATATAGCTGTTTAATATCTCGCTTTATTTTAATAGCACTTAATGAAAATTACGAACTTACATCTGATTTCACATGCTCCAAGCAATGGGAATTCAAATCGAGTAATTCTATCAAATTATGAAAACCAGAACAGGTAGCCAAGTCGAAATAGAGATAATTTAATGTAAGTGAAAAAATGAACAGGCCTGCATATTTGTTAAATGGTTTTGTTAGCTCTAATATCGACTCTGACCACAACAGGCTGTGAATCGGGGCATAGCTGGCCGGACCGGCAAATAAAAATCCCCCACCGAGTCGGAGTCGTTATTAGTTTAGATTGTAATTTTGTTAGGCTTTCTTTTTTATGCCTCCTTAGTAAATAAGCCTTTTTATAACGTGCTTACAAATTTGTTGACAGCCTTTGTTTGTCGACTATTAATAAATAAATATAGTAAAATAAAATAAAAAAAATATTGGTAATAAATAACTCCAAGTTCTTGTTGCACTTAATGTGCATTTTTATTGTTCAAAGACCTTATAAGATACATTAGGAAGAATGCAATTTCGAAACATGTTTTCAAGCCAAAATTTATCCGTTAAGAAATAGAGAAAAGTTAACTCAGGCTCAGCCGAAGTTTGTATACCCATGCAGCACTTTTTTCTAACTAATTTGACTAATTTCACTAAGATTACTTTTCTGACTCTACTTTTCTATGACAGCTATACCATATAGATATCCGATTTCGACCAAACTTAGTGGAATCATGGGAAACCATAGCAAACTAAGAAATACAAAGTTTAGAGGCGTTTTCTTTGAAAACAAAAAGGTTTTTTCTACTAAAACTAGTTTCTCGACCGATCATTCCTATGGCAGCTATAACCTATAGACATCCGATTTTGGAGAATTGTGGGAAAGCTTAAAAAATAAATAAATGCTAATTTTAAAGAGTTTCACATTCAAAACAAAAAAGTTTTTCTCACTAAGACTATTTTTCTAACCTTACTCTTCTATATCAGCTATACTATATAGATATCCGATTTCGACCAAACTAAATACGGAGTTTGGAGACGTTTGCATTGAAAACAAAAAAGTTTTTCTCACTAGAGCTAGTTTTTCGACCGATCGTTCCTATGACAGCTATATGTTATAGTCCGGTTCCGACAAATGTGCAGCGTATTTGTATCAGAAAACTTCGTGCAAAGTTTGGACGCGATAGCTTTAAAACTGACAGACGGACAAGGCTAAATCAACTCAGCTCTTTATGCTGATCAAGAATATATATACATTATGTGGTCGGAAATGCTTCCTTCTTTGCTTTACAAACATCTGGACAATTTCAATATACCCTCTGTAAGGGTTTAAATAGCTACGTAGCTCACTTTGTGTTCTGGTTCTGTAAGATCTTAAGTCTTAAACCTTCGCTTTATGGGTTACCAAACCAGTTCGTCGCATCAAAAGAGTGTCCCATAAATGTTTCAGCCGGCTCTCCTGTTCAACTAATTTTCTCCACTTATCCAATTTTGAATTATACACTAATCTGCTTATTATGATTCATCCACATTGACAAATGTCAATGGCATGTCAATTTGTTGTGCTTATTGAAATTGTCGCTCATCTTGACGTTGTGCCCCACCCATTCGTTGATTAATCACAGTGGTCTCAGGGGAGGGGTCAGTAAACGCACACCCAAGATAGATGGAATATTCGTAGACAAGGCGTCAACGCCAGACAACACTAAACGCTTTTGGGGCGCTACGTGACTCTACGCTGCTGTCCAGGCTTTAAACCCCAAAAAACAGAGGGGAAAATCGCATGCGATAGCTTTTGATTACAGTCGGCGTTTGGAATATGAAATGAGGCAGAGAAAGAAAACAGAACTGCAGCAACTGTCAGCGGACTGCGACAATCATCGGATCATCCTTGCTCCAACGCCCGTTCGTATGCTCTCTCTCTCACTCTCTCTTTCTCTCTGTGTCTTGTGATTTGCATAGATTTTTCATTACAGATTTTCCAGTTTTTGAAGGCCAAAAAAGGGTTTTGGCCCACCTATTGAATTGCAAGAGCAAAGGAGAGACAGAGTTAGAGAGAGAGAGGGAGCAAACTGATGACAATTTGATGAAGGTTGCCCCGTTGGCCACATCGATTTTTAAATTAACAAACTCGCCCGCCAGCCAGGAATAAGTTTTTCAGGTCGCAAAGCTAATTAGGCTTAAACTTGCACAAAAAAAAGCTCTGCCAGTCGCAATTTTTGTCTGGAAACGACTTCAAGTGGAGTCAAAGCGTGTCAAAGTCAACAATGCGTGAACTGCTTTCTTATACTTTTACTGCCAAGAATGGGGCATAACGATTTTTTAAGAAAGTGGACAAAACATTTATGAAAAGTACAATAAAATGACAATTGCAGATTGTCTTAAGGAAATTGCCAAGCCCCTTTATAAAGTTGGAATATCAAACGAACAGATGCAATCAAGAAGAGTTTCAATGTTCCGGCCAGATACACAGAGAAAAAAGTCCGAGATAATTGGGATTAAGTCCATTCGAAATGATGACAGAAGTCAGTCATTCCTGGACTTTCTCCATTCAAATACGAGCAGCATTGTACGGAATTCTTGTCTTGATCTCGACTTTTATCATTATCAGGTTGATCATTGTTCATTATAAGATTGATGAAAAACATTATCGAAGTCACCATATTGAACAGCAAATTCCTAGCCGAAAATGTTTTGCTAAACGAATTCCAATGATTTTTTCAATCCCAATTGAACGGAAACGAATCTAATATCCTATTAGATTGGCATTCGCAATGACAATCAATAAGTCGCAAGGTCAAACAATGTCCGTTTGCGGCTTAGATTTGGGGAGACTATGTTTTTCACACGGACAGTTATACGTGGCATGTTCTCGAGCGGGCAAACCATCGAGCTTATTTGTGTTGGCTAAAGACGGAGTAACAAAAAATATCGTACACTCAATTGCTCTACAAAATTAACATTAATTTTCTTTATTTATTTCCAACTTAATTGTGGGAAATGTATATTTTTGATGTGCGTTTTGTTAATGAATAATGTACATTGAATGTACATTTCATTTTTTCGGCTGTCATCATATTTTTCTAACAACCGAAATATTCACCAAAATATAAGCTAGAAACAATTTTTATGGCAGAACAACAATTGCAAAAAAAGTATAAAAAAAAAATAAAATTTGCTTGTTCTACCGCGGCAAGGGTATGCCCATTTCTATAGCATCCACTCCACATAATATTTTCATTTATCTTGAGTCTCTCTTAACCGTTTCCACTTTCTTGGCAAACGACTTTTGGCCAAAATGCAAAAGTTTTTGCATTTAAATCAAGCTCGACTCACCCTCACTTTATGTTTTTGCTGACGGATAAAAGATAATAATAATAATAATACACTCTCCCCCCTAATCCGCCCGCAGTGCCACCCAATATAGATGATGCCCTGACCTCCAGTGACGTCATTGTGCGCGAAGGCGACAATGTCACATTACGCTGCAAGGCGAAAGGCAGCCCAGAGCCAACAATCAAATGGAAACGAGATGATGGCAATAAAATTGTTATCAACAAAACTCTTGAAGGTAGGTCCCATCACAACCACTTACCACTTACAGTTCTGATTTCACCAAACTCGACAGTAAATGACCTGGAAACGGATTCGTTGGAGCTGGAACGCATTTCACGGTTGCACATGGGTGCCTATCTGTGTATAGCCTCAAATGGTGTACCACCCAGTGTGTCCAAGCGCATCAAAGTCAGCGTGGATTGTGAGTCTAGCACATCGGTTTTTGGGGCTTTTTTGGGGCAGCATTAATCCATTGCCTGTCTTTTGTACGCTTGACAGTTTCGCCCATGGTCTGGATACCACATCAGCTGGTGGGCATACCCATGGGTTTTAATGTAACACTCGAATGCTTTATTGAGGCAAATCCCACATCACTCAACTACTGGACGAGGGAGAACGATCAAATGATAACGGAATCAGCCAAATACAAGTAAGTTGAGCGAAAGAAATCGGCTGATCTAATCTAAATGAGATTCTCTAAGGAAATTATCGCAATTTAATGATTCTTCAGGCACGGTAAAATGTTACTTAATTATAATTAGGATAATTATTTTATTTGAAACATAATCTATATATATATAAATGAATGTTTGTCTGTCAGTCCTTTATGCCTGCCAAAACTGTTCATCCCATCGCGATGAAACTTTGTAAAAAAATTGCCGGGAAATGTTTCAAAACCGTGAATTTTTCACAAATTATTCCGATTATGATGACACTTTGGGGATTGGCTGCAAGTTTGCCCTGAAAGGTTTCTATGTTGAAGAAATGAGCGGAAAATGGTTCAAAGACCGCGATTAAATCTTTGGGCATGGTTGGACGCTTGCCCGGAAAGGTTCTTAGTTGAAGAAATGGACGGAAATGGTTCAAAAACCGCGAAATTTTAACAGTTTTCATTTTATTTATTTATTTATTTATGTATCATCCTAACGCTACAAGTTACAAAAACTTATATATTATTGCGCTAGTCACAGGGGCAAATAAAATAAATTAAAAAAAATTGATATTAGTGATGAAATAACTTACTTACTACATACATTATAATCTAAAAACAGTTTTCCTGTAACAATATTGAAACTTAGATATAGATGTGCAATTATTCAAGGACATTTCCGCTATTGTAGTAAACTAAAACTAAAATTTTAATTTTAAATATATTTTAGATGTGCTTCTTCTTCTTAATGTTTCCCTATAATTTAATTTTTAAAATTCTGTTTTGATGTGAGTTTCTAATTTTATTTTAAACTGCGAAGACTTGATAGACGGCAATTGTAGACGGGTAAATAGGATATTTTGGTCTAACATTCGGTAATTTTGCAAAATTTCTTTATGAGTTTAGATTATCATAAAGACAGGTAAATAGAAGTGAAGATCAAACTTTCGAGCTTCGAAAGCAGTGATTTTTAAGCCATAAGTGCATATTTGAAATGGGAAATAATCTTATAATGAATGTCTGTCTGTCTCTTAGTCTGTCTCTTAGATTGAAATGATTATTCCTGATCAATTCTCAACATTTATATATTGAAGCTCAAGTAAATCCATTTTTGTGCAGTAATGCCTCCTCCTTCGATTAGTCGTTCTATGTCTCAAGCTCTAAAGAAAAAGCCAAACGAGCTTCTGAAACAAACGAGCAACGAGATGGAAGATTGGAAAACGACCAGGAGAGAGTCCTTGCATCTCAAACAAACGAGCAACGAGATGGAAGACTAGCAACCGATCGAGGCAGAACAACGTCTACCGGGTCAGCTAGTCAATAATAAATTCGAATCATGTTTCCCTGACTGACGAATCATTAAATTGTCAAAATTACCAATAGGAACCTAACCTAGAAATTTACCCAAAGACTTTTACAAGCATCGCGCTATATATTGACATTTTTAATGATTTTTCAGACACGGAAAAATAGTTCTAAACTAAAGCTATGAAAATTATTAAATATAAAACATAACATAAAACATCACTATAAAAATGATTTTATAGCTATAATATACGACCGTTTGCCGTGACTGATGAATCATTAAAACTTGAAAATTTCCAATGAAAGCCTAGTAAAAATGCAACGAGATTTACATCAGTTTCAACACAACAAAAAAAGGGGAGATACATTCAAGCTCAAAAAAATGAATTTATCTCGACTTTCGGATTGAAATTTCAAGCAAAAGTCGTACTAGATGCGAGATATCCGAGATCAAGTCAATCCTTTTCGTACTTGGAATGAGAGAATCCGGGATTAACCGACTTCTGGCAACGTTTGGGATTGCTTTAATACTGGATATCGCGGCTATCTCGCAATTTTTTTCTGTGAACTTTTAACTAAGAAAGCTAACTCTGGCTCTCAGCTCCGGTTCTTTTTAGCAGGCTCTACACAGAGGAAAAACAGAAAAAGGAAAACCAGAAAGATGTAACAAAAGTAACATACTCCATTGTTTTGCACAAACCTTGTATTATCTGATAACAATCGTGTTCCAAGTATTGTTGGCACAGATTTGTTTTTCATTTGTTTGTTTTATCAATAGAAAGTAAGGCTCACTCGTTCCTCGAACTTGAACTTTATTCGTCTGAATTCCAATTATCAGTCTGAAAATGATTAGGATGGTGCTCATTGCTAGCTTCGGTGATTAGCAATTGCCGACGGGCACCAACAGTTTGCCCAGTATCATGGCCAATGCAACAACGTGGCTATTTTTCGTTCTGTGTTTAGTAGTAAATGAAACCCAAGCTGCTGCTGCTGCTGCTGCTGTTCGTCAGACCAGAAACAATCCGAATGATAAACTCTTAAATAATATTCTAAGTTATGTGAATGAAAGTTCCAGTGCTTGTGAGGACTACTATCAATATGCGTGTGGTAACTATGGCAAGCGGCACGAGAAAGACTTATACACAGAGATAACTGGGCAGCTTGATCACTTAGTCAACAATGATTTTGTGATTTTGATGGCAGAGCTGGAACAACGCTCAAAACACAATGACTTCGATGAAACCAGTGCGGAGGCCAAGGTCTGGAGATTCTATCAAACGTGTCGACTGGCAGCGAATGGTACACGTAAGGAAAAATACTATCTGGAATTGGTGCCACCTGCGGAGAATCTAACTTGGCCACAATTTGCCAAAACCGACAGCTGGCCCCATGAGAACTTCAAGTGGATGGAGACTTTGGCTCGATTGCGTCGTTATGGCATGAGCAATGTCCTAATACAAGTAGAGGTTCTACCAGATCTAATGGATAGCAGAGAGTATATGATTAGCATAGATAGTCCCAGTTTTGAGCAAAAGTCGGATCGATTGAGGGGCGTGCTCTCTACCAAACGCTTGCTCAATCGTTTGGGGTTGAGCAATGCCAATGCCGTGAGACTGGCTAGAAGAATAAAGGAGTTAGAGTCCAGAGCCAGAGACTTAGCTGAGGCAGAAGATCTGCCGAATGACGATTTGAGTGTAAGACAATTGGAACGCCAGATTGGTGGTAGCTGGCGCAGATACTTGGAAATACTGCTGGGTCACAGCATTTCCCCAAATTTTCGAGTGCAAATAAAAAACGTGGACTACTTCGTGAGCCTTATGAGACTGATGGACTCCTTTGACAGTGAGGAAGTGGCCAGCTATTTAATGACACGTTTTGTGCTTTACTTGAACGAGGACAGCATGGGCAGTAGCGAGGCTATTAAATGCATACAAGATGTTCGGCGGAAAATGGACTTGGCTACCAATTTGCTGTACGAACAGCGGTTCTTTGGTCCAGCCAAACTGCAGTTGTACAGCAGAGAGGTGTTGCAGCTGTTCGATCAACTGCGTTTGCAATTCCTGAAACATGTCGAACAGAATCGCCTGAGACTGAACCCTTTGGAACGTAAAATGATAAGTCAGAAGGTACAAACTATGCAGGTGAATATAGGGAATATGCCACAAAATATAGATCATCACAGATTTGTCAGTGAGTTTTACCAACATCTGGACCTATCAGAGTGCCATTTCAACTACGACCTGTGTCATTTGAAACTACTCGAGTTCCGTACGCATCACTGGCTCAAGCAACTGTCATCTCGCCCGCTCGGTGTCCAGCATTTTTTCTACTTGGGCGATTCGGATTCCGGCATGAGCTCTACCCCCTACTATTTGTTGCGTCAGAATCTCATTATTGTTCCCTTTGGCATACTGCAAGAGCCCTTGTTTCATGCCGATAGCCATGACATATTCAAATTTAGCCTCCTGGGATTCCTGCTGGGCCACGAACTGATGCATGCCTTTGGCTCTGGTGGTGTGATATACGATGCCACGGGCAGTGCCAGCGAAACGGGTGCAAATATATTGGATACTCCGCTCTATGGGGCAAGTTTGGAATGCATGAATCGCAATGAGACGAGTTACTTGGATGAACGTGTGGCAGATATAGAGGGCATAAGACTGGCCTACGGTGCTTATTTTGAATCGGGCACAACAAAAAGCAAACAACAGCCCTACTTCCTCGGAAATATAACACTGAAACAGTTGTTCTTTTTGAATTTCGCTCAATTCTTTTGTGGCGATACAGATTATACGCAGTTCGAGGATCATGATTCGGACGACTTACGACTCCGGCAAACGTTAATCAACTTTTTACCCTTTGCCGAGGCCTACGGTTGTCATCGCGAACAGGATGAGATGCATCCGGCTAATAAGTGTCGACTGTGGTGAACAAAATGAGCAATAAATGAAGAGAATAAATTGTTAAACATTTTTATCAGGATTTTTTTTTTGTATTTTTGGTAGTGGGAGAGAAAGTGAAAAAAATGGGGAAAAAATTGTGAGTGAGTTGTGAAAAAAAGCAATACAAACTAGCTCTGACCTGCCATCATCGATCGCCGGCCTGTGACTGAAAGCACACAGAGCGCTATTGCCTCTCATGGCTTATGAAGATGAGAAAAACGAAATCTGCTCGGCCCCTGACGACAAAGCCTGCCCATCGATTCCTTAGAATTCGCACCATAAATAACAATTATTCCTACTTTTTTGTTTATATAAACTCATCCTAATATCGATTCATCGGAAGATTGTAATTTTATGAGGATTTTTGAAACATGCAAATAATATTTTAATCGGTTTTTAGGATTTTTTTCCCAAGAGATCGATCAATTTCGTAATGGTTCACATTGAAATATTGTTCTTTTAAGTTTACTTTTGCTAAAACTTTTCATTTCAAGCTTTTAAGTAATTTTTTCAGCTTTGAAAAGTTTTTTTGTCTGTATTTTGAATGCTCGGCCGCTGCAGACTACAAGGGAAGCTTTTAAAGCTAGTTTTCTGCAGTTTTTCAACAGGGTGACGGCTTTTCTGTGCTGACTTAAAAATGAAAAGGCAATGGTGGAGCTTTTTAAGCAAAGTATCACTTCCGCTTTCACAATCTGTGTGATTGTCTGTGTAAATATGATTGCCCTGAGATCAGCCGACCACGAGATCCACAGTTTTATTGATGGCATCAGCCAAGAGAGTCAAGTTGCTGCCAAATGGTTGACAAGTACACGGAGCTACCCCGGTTAATGTGAAATTGAAAATATATGGATGGATATGCAAATGTCGGTAAACGCCCGAGGTCCCCGAGATTGTACATCAATAATTGATTTTTTTTATTTTAAATTTCAAGTAGGAAAATTTTGGAAACTATAATTTCTTTTCTGAATCAAAGTACAAAAATGTAATTGATTTAAAAGGACTTGTTCCAAATGATACGAATCAGCACAAGACCTGCTTGCAGCCTTGATTTAAAGTCTTTATATTGATTGAAGTTTTTGCGGAACAGAAACAGTCAGTTTTGAAGTCCTCGATCTGATTAAAATAGTCATAAGTCCGATCGCTTGTTGATCATGAATGCAACTTATGTCGGGAGAAGCGACTCTTCGTAATGAATCACATTTTGAGCGTAATTTTCTTTTGTAATCGATTTTTAATTCTTTAAAAGGTCTCGAAAATGATTCATCAATGTGTTTTTTAACTATAGTATTTCAAGTGTTGGGTATGATGATACGAATATCGGGAGAAAATGTTACTCTAGCAGCGAATCTTCGAATCCTCATTTTAGAGAAATCTGCGAGACTTTTTCGAGTCGTATTTGAATAAATCGCATGAATCAATTCAGAGTCGTTTTTTAATAGCACATGATAGAAATCTCTTCTTAATCATCAAAAGGAGTCAAGAAAACTCATCAAGGTGATTTTTGTTCTAATAATCTTTCAAATGTTGGGTGTACGAATCAGGCTTCAAAATGGATGGACTCCGACACGGTTTGCTGCCCTGACTAAGACTGCTATGAAATTCGTCAAATTAAACGAGACTGTAGTTAATGTTTATTTCTGATTAATCAAAAAATCTAGATTATCTACTTCATTTCCAGTGGAATATTCCAATGGAATATCTTATATTACCAAATCAAAACAGCAAAGTAAGAAAACTTACTTAGCGAAAGAGTATTGTGAGTTTTATCTACCGTACAATATAGAACAAGAATAGCATATCAGATGCTATGTTTTCCCTTACAATAAGTAGAAATTCTCTATGAATCGTCAGAGACTTGAGCAGGCAGTCGGTTTAGACTGAGTAAAATAAATGGGAATATTTACAGATTTCTCAATATGGCAACTTGGCATCAAAAAAGTTTCCTTTTTTGTATCCATTTTTTTTTTTATTTATTTACAAATTGTAAAATTACAAACATTTTTTCTACCCATCTACCATATACGACACCGTTCCTTGGCCTGCATTTTAGTTTTCTTCTCGCAGCCAAATTCTCTGGCGAACTCCTCAAAATTGGCCAAAGTCTGCAACACTCTCAGCTCGTCGACGGCATGTTCCATATGTGTTTGAGTTGGCAGGCTTAAGCTTTGCAGTTTGCCGCAAAAGAATTGGGCATAGCTAATGAAGAACAACTGACGTTGACTGAATTGCGACAGCAGTGGATCCCTGGGCTCCTGACGATGATGATTCACTTGTGCACCGAAATACGACTCGTAGACCAGCCGTAAAGCCTCATAGTCGGCCAATTTCTCATTCAGAGATCTCGAACCTGTGGCCAGCTGCTGTTGTAGGCATTGCAAACTTTCGATGAAACGTTGATTGCCCGCAATCTCCTCACTGGGTCCCATAATGTTGCCCTGGCTATCGTAGTCAATGCCCGAGGCGTCATAGCCATGGATCAGCTCATGTGCCAGGGCAAAGCCCAGGACGGCATGTTGCTGCAGCGAACTCATGTTGCGATGCCAAATGGGTAGATGAAGTAGACCAAAGGGTACCACAACCAGATTTCGGGGCTTGACATAGAAGGGCGAAGAGCTGCTAGAGAGCCAGGTTTCCATTAGATAGCTGGTGGGACTGAAGGTCAGATCGCTGGAGTTGAGCAACAAGTGATTTCGCTCCACACGCAGGCGCAACAAACTCAATTGGTTGGCATAGAAATTGTGCGAATTCAGCTCCACTACCTCGTAATAGCTTTCAATCTGATTTGTATCATTTATCGGTGCAAATCCCACTTGCAGGCGCATCTTAAGCAGTTTTTCCCGCAAAAGCTCCACGATATTCAGGGGTAAACTCAAACGATTCTCCTTCAAAATCACCTCAAATCGTTTCTTGAGTTTCTTAAACAGTTTCTGTATGTTAATTTCAATGTCTGATTGATAAAAGCGTTGTCCTATCAACCAACTGCTGGCCAAGGGCAGTGCTCTTCTCAGGCTGGCCACACACTCGCCCTTCGATATCTCCTCGGGTCCCTGTTGCTTCAGATAGCTCAACAATTTTAGCATTATGTAATTGCACACCGTTTCCGGCTCCTGAGATTCTATCAGTTGGTACAAAGCCCTCATATAGGGTATGTTTTGTATGATCAAAGTGGACTGCTTGTCCACTTCATCAACGTTTTTCAATTCCTTCATGTAGTCCAGCCAATCCAGTTCGGGCATGTACTCCTCCAGGTAAATCAATTGCATCTCTTTGGGCCCCTCAATATCTTCCAGCTCCTGTAGGCGTTGCAATTGATGTTCAAACATGTCCACTTGGCGGGCTATAGAATTTGCCACCCTCTTGGTTTGTCCTATATCCAGCAGTAGTTCAATCATGGCACCCTCGCCCATGGGTGTGGTTTCCCCCAAGCTAGGTTTGTCCACATAAATACTATAATTTCCCGAATCATCCCACCTGGGCAACACTTGTTCGTTGATCAGCACACCATTCAAGCCATAGAGCCGCAATCGGCCCAGTGTGATAAGCCAATTGAATCTCTCCTTCTTCCAACTTCGACTGAGGAGGGGCCAATGTGTGCCATTTCCAGTGGTTAACAATTGCAGATACTTTTTCAAATTATACGGTTTGAGGCGCTTGCACGACCGATAATATCGCCGCAATGTGTCATATATGGCAGACTCTTCTCCCTCCGGCTGTTGTCCATCCTCGGTTAGATTCCCACTACGTTTTAGAATCAACTCCAATTGCCGATTCAGATTATGATCCAGCAGACCCAAGGTATCACTGGGCAGCACAGTCTCTTGCTCTCGCTCTTTGGGCTGTTGATCCTGCTCCTGCTGCAGCTGCCAATTACCGCAGGCATATTGATAGAAATTCTCACATGGTCGTGCCTTGGTGTCCATATAACTTTGCAATTGGTTGGCCAACAGCTGTTGTATACTCAAGGGTGGCCGGGTTTGACGACAATTCGTGGGCGTGGTACGCCAGGTCAGCGAACAAAGAAACCAGGCAATCAGGCTGAGTTTTAGCATCATGTATCCAACTGTGATGGATTGTAACTGGCTAGAGATTTGAGACTAGGTGCAAACAGGGCCGGTTGGAGAAAACAAAGCTTAAAGCGCCACTCAGCGCCTGTCAGTCTTCATCGCCCGCGCTTTACAGTGGGGCAAGTCGGAGAAACTGTAACTCGGTAAATTATTCTTACGGATTTTTGATAGCACAATTCAAAACGAATGCAACTCACGCTCAGATATTTGTTTATTCTTAAGAAGTGATTGGTTAGAGATATGAATTCTAAGGAAACATCAAATCAAACGAATTAGTCGGTCACCTTTACCAGCTATTGGCGCCAGTTTTAAAGTAAGTAGCCTTTAAAAATGTTAGTTGGTTCTTAATTATATTACCAACTGTAATGCTTCTATAGAGTGTTGCTTAGCTATAGGAGATTCCGTGAAGGTTGTACATCATCATCTACATACGGAAAGACATGTATTCCGCATCCGTTCACGGCAATAACTTGTGAGAGATAGTCTTCTATGTAGTTTAGATATATGGAGAAGGGAACTGGAGTGTATTTTTTTTGTATACACAAATTTTCTATAAGCTGGCCTTTATTTTAAGTTTGTAACCATCTTGACATGTATTTGGCCGTCCAACTAAAGATTTTTCTTGCAAACGTCTTTCCATTCGAGCTCTTTGAAGCCAAATTTTCTTAGTTTTGGCAATATAATTGCAAATACAAGGGTGTGCCGCTGAGTAGATCCAGAAACACTTGACAAAAAACCATCATTGCAGTCATTTCACGACACTGACTTACGGATTGAAGCCATTTATTAACAGATTTCTTTATTTACAATGAAATTATATAAAAGTTACCCTTGCCCTTAATTATCAATTCAAAAACATTTCAGGGATGCTTTTTTGTGCCTTCGATAACATGAGAGTGGACTTTTTGTTGCGTCAGCTAACGAAGTATTAATTTTTATACCCGTTACTCATAGAGTAAAAAGGGTATACTAAAGTCGTGCAAATGTATGTAACAGGCAGAAGGAAGCATCTCCGATATCATAAAGTATATATATTCTTCATCAGCATCAACAGCCGAGTCGATATAACCATGTCCGTCTGTCCGTCCGTCCGTCCGTCCGTCCGTCCGTCCGTCCGTCCGTCTGTATGAACACCTAGATCTCAGAGACTAGAAGAGCTAGAGCAACCAAATTTTATACGTAAGCTAGTATTGTCTGTAGGCAGATCAAGTTTGTTTCAAATTTTGGCCACGCCCCCTCCCGCCGCCGCAATAAAAAATATTGAATAACTCCCACAATTTTTAAGATATCGAGCTCAGATTTTACAGTGTAGTCTATGTGGCCAATATCTACAATCTCACAAATTTTCAAAAGGATCGGGTAATAAATGGCCTAGTTAAAAAAATGTTGCATACTTATCCGAGCTGAGCTGAGTAACGGGTATTTCGAAGTCGGGCAGGGCCGACTTTAACTTACGCTCTCTTTATAATACCCTTGGAAATTTCCAGCCATCTTTGGTTCTATACAGTTACCTCGTTTTAAAACAAATTGGGAATTGCTTTAGAGTTTATTGGGCTTTAATCAAGCACATTTTGTTCTTTGTTGAAGAACTCTTATTTTGTCTTTATAATGGTCTTAGGCTGATATTGGATGCTACTGGACTCCAAGAAAGAATGTACTATACTTATTTTGAAACCTAATCGGTGTAGAGTTAATACCATTAAACTTTTTTCTGAGTGTACATGGTGATCGATATGCAAATATGATTTAAAATCCGTAAGCTGGCTCCGGGAAACTCTGACTTATATCGAAGAAAGCCTAGACTTGAACCGAATCTCTATCGGAAATACTGGTTGCCTGAAATTTAATCATGTGAAAGGATCTCTGCACATTAAGGCGGTCATTTAATGTATGGAAAAATATAAGGTCACACCACACGCTACTTATTAATTTAAAGTTTATTACTCATACCTACTGTTGCCCTTGACTACAATGTTAAATTTAAGGTAGTTGGCGTAGACTTGCTTTGAAGTCACAACGTCTGACAAAAAGGAAGCATGTCCGCTGATCATTCCTAAGCTTCGAGTATCGATAAGTAATGAGGATTATTATAAATGTCTAGAAAAAAAGATCCATTTGGGCAGGATAAGTCATAAATATCCTTTTAATCATCCAACGGAGCTGAAATCATCCAAAGTACAGGAAACTAGATCATAATTGGGATCATTTTTTAGCTCCGTTGGATGATTAAAAGAATATTTATGGATCTTTTTTGGATCTTTGTTTCTCTGTGCTGTGCAAGAAAACGCTTTTTTAAACAAATCGTATACAGGGTTGCCCATATTCGACGGACCCATGTTTTTTTTAAAAAAATCAAAGAAAACAAGAAAGAAAGTCGGTCAAGCCCGACTATAACATACTCTGTACCAAGAAATTTTGTCTTTTGATCATAACTCGAAAACCGTTCATCCGATCTTCTTCATTTCTTTGGCGGATCGATAAGTTATCCTAATAACTAAATATGTCCAGAAGGAACAAGCCATCTATCTTCAAAACTGTGGGAGATATGACGTTTTTTCTAAATTGCGGGGGCGGGAGGGGGCGTGGCCAAAATTGAAAATAAACTTGATCTGCCTGCAGACATAAGAAGCATATGTCCCATACAATCTATCTCTTACCATCTCTGAGATCTGTGCGTTCATACGGACAGACAGACAGACGGACAGACGGACGGACGGACAGACGGACAGACGGACATGGCTATATCGACTCGGCTGTTGATGCTGATCAAGAATATATATACTTTATGGGGTCGGAGATGCTTACTTCTGGATGTTTTACATACTTTTGCACAAACTTATAATACTCTATGTACCTTCGGTACAGAGTATAAAAATAAAAATTTGGCGGTTGGCAATCTTAATCATTTAATTTGTTCCAAGTAGATTTGTTTACATCAATTTTTGAATATGATATCTCTCAAATGGCCGCCTCTGGCGTTGATGGCGTATTGTGCCCTTTTTGCAGCATTTTCCATCGTTTTCGCCAACATTTCGGCCGGAATAGCGGCTATTTCTTCACGAATGTTGCCCTTGAGCTCCTCTACGGTCCTTGGCTTGTTAACGTAAGCCTTTGACTTCAAATATCCCCACAAGAAGAAGTCAGGCGGCGTTAAATCGGGCGAACGCGGTGGCCAGTCCAAATCACCACTTTTCGACATCAAACGGCCCGGAAACAATTTCTTCAGAAAATCGATTGTTATGCGACTTGTGTGCGGTGGAGCGCCGTCTTGTTTAAACCAGAACTGCCTCATACGCTTTCGACGAATAATTGGCATCACAAAATTGGTCATCATGTCGCGATAACGCTCCTGGTTCTGGTTGATGGTAACAGCATGGCCATTTTCATTTTGGAAGAAAAACGGCCCAATGACCGTTTTCGCACTAACGCCGCACCAAACTGTGACTTTTTCGTCATGAAGAGGCACTTCTTGAATCTCCTGAGGATTTTCAGTGGCGTAAATACGGCAATTTTGCTTATTTACGGTCCCATTCAATGTGAAATTTTAATTTTTTAAAAGCACGTTGAGTTTTCACAATTGACTTGTTCTGTTGAATGTAAATTTCAACTATTTCAGAGCGCTCGCGTGGCGTGTATTGTTCCATGGTAAAAATCTGCTTGGACTGACGCTTCAAACGCGGTATGTCATTAAGCGATCTGACATCTCTGTCAAAAGTTATGGCGTTGCCAGATGGGTCCGTCGAATATGGACAACCCTGTACATTTTTGGAGCACACACAGCTCTTGGGCTGGCGTCGTTGTAAGCTTGCCACTATAGTCTTCTACCATTCTTTCAGCCCGCTCGGCTTCTTAATATTCTGGAAAGCCTTAGTTGGAACCCCAACCTGGGAGCCACTTTCCGACTTTCCGAAATGGTCAGATACAAACATTTCGTCCCATATAACAGCGTGCATAGAACACACCGCTTGGCTGGGAACGAGCTCGCCCCGGCAAAATGAGGCCTAAGTGTACCCACCAACAAATCATTTGATTTCTGCTCCATTTTTATTTGTTAATCAACCAAAATTTAAATTTTCCAACTTGATTTCGATGAGGCAAACGTGTCGTATACGTAATATTTTTGAAAACTTTGAGGTAAAAAATCAAAATTAAACTTTTGGAATTTTTTGATTTATTTTCTACACCCCTCAAGGAATCATTTATGATGCGTTTTGTTCAGGACCTTATCGGCGTCCATCCCAGTGCACATACAAATAAAACGAAATGTGGCACTGGTTATGTAATAATACTTTAACCGGTAAATGCCAGACGAATAATTATTTTATGATAAATTTAGTTTTTTATTATTATTTTTATACCCGGAAAGGGTATTATAATTTTGCCCAGAAGTTTGCAACGCATTGAAATATTCATTTCCGACCGTCTGTCCGTCTGTCTGTATGTTTCGCTACGCGAACTAGTCTCTCAGTATTAAAGCTATCGAGCTGAAATTTTGCACAGAGTCTTCTTTTTGCTGCACACTAATAACTATGTCTTATAGCTCCAATAGGAGGAACAATCGGTCGGAAAACTAGTTTGGAAACGTCTCCCATCTTTGAAATCGTAGGTTTTCTATGTTTTTTATAATTCTACCAAGTATTATTCAAATCGGACAACTATATGGTATAGCTGCCATACAAAAGATAGATCTGAAAAACAGTCTTAGTTGGAAAAACATTTTTCGTTTTAATGGTAGCATCCTGCAATTTTGTACTTGTTTGTTTCCCATGCTTTCACATAATTTTACAAATTTTTGGCCAAATCGGATGACTATATCATATAGCTCCCATACGAACGAACGGTCGGAAAATGGGGAAAAAAAGTATTATTTGGAAATATTAAAGCGAACTGTTGCAAGGGTATAAAAACTTCGGCACAGACGAAGTTAGCTTAGCTTTCTCGTTTTTATTATTATTATAAAATAGTTATTTATGTACCGGTACGTATAAGCAATACCGCAATTTCGGAACCGAAATAAATTCAAAATGTAAAAAGTGCTTTTAACAGATATTTTCCTTTCCGAACACTTCGGAACCGGTACCTGAGTTTTTTGCCTGGTTTATTCCATTGCATTTATTTATATTTTGTTTATTTATTTGCTTGCCATTCAAATCACTTCGCGCCCACTGTGTCATAGTGTGCCGGGTCGCATTTTGATTACATTTAAGTGGGGACACCTCGGCTGCTTATCAGTTTCACCTTGGCCTTGATTTCTGATTGCCGTTCATTGAGGCTGCTGCAGCTCTTTGCTCTCCCTCTCTTCGCTCACTCTCTCACTTGCTCTTTCTCCTTACCGTCTCTCTCTCTCTCTCCTCTCTCTGTCTGCCTATTGTTCTGACCTAGAACAAAGCGACGCAATTGCTGTCATTGAACCTGAAGCTAAATTCGATTATAATTCCTCTTCAATTGATTTGTTTCTTCACAGAACCGAAACTATTCCTGGCCATCCAACGTATAAGGCGACCATGCGACTGACGATTACCAATGTCCAGGGCAGCGATTATGGCAACTACAAATGCGTCGCCAAAAATCCTCGTGGCGACATGGATGGCAACATAAAGCTTTACAGTAAGTGTGATGTGTGTTGGCCAAATGTGTTATTTATACTTTTTAATATTGGCCGACAATGCGAAACCGTAGCCGAAAGTGTGGGGGGGAAAGGGGGGCGGAACATGATATAAATTACTAGAGGCGCCTTCCTAATGTACAATTCTGGGTTGTATTTTAGGAGCTGGAAACTCAAAACTGCACATTTTGTGGCTTTAATTATGGCGGCGGTTACGACGGACATGATTGTGTGTGTACGGGAGTGTGTGAGAATGTGAGTGAACTATATAGACAATGAGGTGATTAGTTTTGGTGTTAGTTGTCTGAGGTGGTACTCTATATCAACTACTGCCCAAGTCAAACCGATAAGTCTGAAAGCTAGATAATGTTTAATTGGAAGAATAGAGGAAAGTTAAGTTTGACTTACCCGAGGATTATACCCTTGCAGCTCGTGTAACTTATACAAATAAAGTTTTTAAATTATTCTCATTCTAATAGAGTGATTTTTCTAGCTGACTAATAGATAGCGCCACAGTTAATGTCAGCTATATGATATACTCATCCGGTTTTCAGGAAATTGCTAAAAATTGTGCTGAAGCAGATCATACTAAGAGCTAGACCTTGAAAACAAACTAGTTTATCCCACTAAGACTAGTTTTTATAACCGATCGTTTCTATAACAGCTTAATGCTATGGCCATCCTATTTTGACCAGACTTTATAGAATTGTGTAAAAGTATAGAAAATAAATAAAGGCAATAATTGAAGACGCCACCATTGAAAAGAAAAAAGTTTTTCTTACTAAAACTTTTCATCTGGCATTCTCTACTTCTTGCAATTATTTCTTTTATGCAAATTCAGACAGTTCCACAAATATTTTTTAAAATCGGTTGAGCATTGCATGTGGATCATTGACACTTAGATTTATTTTGATTTTATTCTTAGTGCTTAAAGTACAGGACTTATTTGTAGCACAAATCACTTTGACAATAACGAAATTAAAAGTCGTACAGATTATTAACGTTAGCTTCTTATTGAACATTGGTTTTTACACTTTAGATATGAACTTCTATAATAGATCTTTAGCACAAAACAAAATACTAAAGGCAAATGAAAGTGAACTAAAACTTAAACTAAGATGATTGCTGTAGGTAGATTCCAATAGATTTTTTAAAAACTGGAGCTTCGATTGCATAGTCGAGTAGTGTCGTGATAAATGTGCAAATGAGATGATCCAAGTTTATTTCGTGTGTCAATTAAATTTTTATACCCGTTACTCGAAGAGTCAAAAGGGTATAAAGTATATTTGCTTGATCAGCATCAACAGTCGAGTCGATATATCCAGGTCCGTCTTTCCGTCTGTCTGTATGAACACCTGGATCTCAAAGACTAGAAGAGCTAGAGCCACCAAATTAATATAGATTAATATAGAAATTAATATAGACTAGTATTGTCTGCACGCAGATCAAGTTTGTTTCAAATTTTGGCCACTCCACCCGAATAAATCAATGTTGAATATTGAAATTTTGAAGATATCGAGCTCAGATTTTGCAGTACAGTGTAAGTGGCCAATATCTACAATCTCACAAATTTACGTAAAGATCGGATGATAAATGACAGAGTTAAAAAAACGTTGCATACCTATCTGAGCTGCATGAGGTTATTAAACATTAATTGCCCTGAGTAACGGGTATTTCGAAGTCGGGCAGGGCCGATTTTAACTTACGCTGTCGATTGTCATTTGTGAGGAAGCAAAGTTAAGCATTTGAAATGGGTAGGCAGGTTCACTAGTACTGGTAGGTTAATCCATGAACTTAAAGGTAAGTTAAATATTATTATATATTTTATATATTTTTTTGCGTTTGTATATCTGGCTATGTTATTAAATGCTAAGTTAAGCTCTAGCGCATAAAGCGGCGATGGTATTACATGCCATTTTGCAATCATTTTTCTCTTAAGTGTACACCCAGAAATAAAGCAGAACGCATAACTTAAGAAAGAACGCTCTTAAAAAAGAATATATGTATTTGTTCTTTAGTTTTCAAGAATTTTACTAATGGATCAAAAATATTCAATCTTATCAAAAACTCTGACATCGAACATTCTTGATACAACTACGAAATTCTCTATTTTTCCTCTGAGTGTATGGATGAATTCCTGGCGGCTGACTTAAGCATCTAATTATATAGCATATGTTTTCCCAATTGCCTAACTGATGTGGTCATCCCATGATAAGGTTTATTTGAAAGTGAAACCTTGGTCTACTGCCCTTTCAGTATATTGGATAAAGGATTCGCCATTCTTCAGTTTCTTTCTTTTAGCGACCTTAAACTTACTTAATACATATAGCTGTCATACCATTAACTGGCCAGCCAAATGCAATTAGTAGAAACGCCATCTATTGATCAGCTGGAACAATTAGTATTCTTCCAAATAAAAATGGACTTTTTTGATAAATTATACGAACTGCAAGGGAGTAAAAACTTGGGGGAAGCCGAAGTCAAATTTACCCAATCCGACCTTTTGTGTATGTACAGAGTAGATTAAGTATGACGCTGCCATAACAGACTATAAATTTTCTCGTTCAAATGTCTAAATATTAAAATTAAAAAGCAAGCATACTTTTTAGGGCAGTTATCATGACATTTATGAGTATACATGAGTTTATTAGGATATGTGGATTAGCCTCAATAGAATATATCAATAGTTCTAGCTAACATTAGGGGAAATCCCTAACACTTCCATTGAGTTTTCAAGGCGAACCTCTAGATTATAGATTTCTTCACTTAATCGAATCACACACTCAAGCTCGCGTTCTGATTAAGCGATATGTCACCACAATAAACACGACATTTACGCCATTTTGTGTCATATTGCGGGCCGTCCCCTTGGCCATGGCAATTAAAATTGTTTTCATCGTTTTCATTTTGCGCCTAGGCCAATAAAATGCCAATAATCTGTCAATTTGCTAAATCACTCCCCAGTCGAATGGGCGGGGACAACATCGGCGTGGCCATTAAAGCAAATGCCTGCAAAAATAAAAGTGCAGAGCGTTAACTCTGATTTCGGTCGCAAAATAGTATACAAAAAAGTTCATAAAACAATATAAAATATACGTTGCCCAACAAAAGGCCATGGCCAAACGAAAATGTCAATGTGCGACAAGTTAATTTATATATATAGATATATATGTACACTTTGTTGACGATAAAACCAAACCAGACGACAACAATGCCTTGAATGGGTTCGGTGGACTCGGAAGTGAGTGTCGCTCTACCAATTAAAGGTAACAATGGCACACAGAAGCAGCTGATAATAATGATACAGACACACAGACACACAGACTAAGAAAGAGACAGAGATATATAGAGAGAGAAAGAGACACCCGCACACCGGCACACAATGTGCACAATGTTATTAAGTGGTCAGCATAGCCAACTGGGGGAATCCTTTTTGGCTACCAAGCCAAACCGAAAGCAAGGCCAAACGCCAAGCCCCATAAATTTCCTCAACAAATTGTCGTCAATAATGTTAAGGGAAGACCAAAAAACCAAAGAAATTGAAAACGAAAGGCGAGCCAAGTGCCAAGGAAGTGAATTTACGATAGTTGAAAAACGAAGAAAGTGCAAGAAAAAGTAGCTAAGATACAATAAACAGAGATGGGGGGAAAACGACTTCGATTGGACAGAATTGAGAAGAGAATAAAGTTGCTTATGAAGATGGAAATGTACATCATATTTCAGTTTTAAGAGTCTACACTTTATAAAGGATGCTTAAAGATCGAAAATGGTATTTTTGATTGCCAGAAAAAGTTAATAAATGTACATTAAATACGTATAAGAAACTGTCACTACTCCGTGGCTGAATTTAACGTTCTTCCCTCTCAATTGCAGTGTCAAGTCCACCCACCACACAACCACCGCCCACAACCACCACATTGCGGCGAACAACAACATTGGCAACAACAAACACACCCATTAATGGCATCGGCGGCGATGGACCAACGAATTCGGTGATTGTGATTGATAAATGTGAGTACTGGCAATTGCATTTCAATGTCCGCTCCTCGGTCACATGGGTGTCACCATCTTTTTTTGCAGTGGGCATCAAATATCAATCGAATTTAAACGAGATTGGCAAATCCGAACAGAAACTGACGGGCAACAATCCCAAAGGCTATGACTGGTCCAAGGGCAAGGCCAGTGGTGGGCCGGGTCGCTTGTGGGCCCATCAATCGGTGGCCATTTGTTGGCTCCTAACACTGCTCACGCTACATCATTAGAGAAGCAAACACTGTATTTTATAAAAGTGCCATTAAAAACCAAAAAAAATATTCCAAACAAAAAAAAAAACGGAGAAAAATGAAGATAAACATGCCACAACAAAAACGAACAGAACAGGAAACAAAGCCAACAACAACAACAAATAGCAAGTAACCAAACATGTACTTAATTAAGCAAATTTGCCAAATGCAAACGCAGTTACCTTTTTTGGTTTTAGTATTTGATTTGATTTGATTCGGTGCAAAAAAAATACTCAGAGCTAATATTATGAAAAATAAAAATAAAAACCCATTTTAGGCAAACAAAAGCTGCAAATTAAGTCATCAGGAGGAGAGTTTCAAAGGCAAGTCGACAATGGCATACTCTTTTCGCTGGAATGGAAAGTTCTTTTGAGCTAGACTTCGAATTCTCATTTTATAAATAGCTGCTAAGTATTATATTAAATAAGGTTTTGGTCTGTTACTTCTAGGTTTGTGCTTACGTAGAAGATTTGAAATTTGTCCTTAGTTTAATATTATTTACTTTACCGGTTGGTTTGTTAATGTTTAATTTACAAAAATAACTAAACTGCATAAGTGAACAGTTTCTTTTTCAATTGCTCTATTTTGTTTCATTTTCTTTAAACTGTTGAGATTTAATTATTATTAGATGTTGTGGGGTAGTTATTGCACCGCGACCTGCCTTGATCTTTTTGCACCTAACTCTACTAGCAATGTCAGCTATGTTTCCCCAATTCTTACCACAAATCTGCAGCACTGCACTGCATTAGTACTTGATATTTTTCATACTCGAGTATCACAGCCACTGCAAGGAAATGTATGCAGTGTTTACTCTACTCGTGCCATATTTGTGCTTCA
The DNA here is from genome assembly GCA_035044985.1 of Lordiphosa fenestrarum. Lineage (NCBI taxonomy): Eukaryota > Metazoa > Arthropoda > Insecta > Diptera > Drosophilidae > Lordiphosa > Lordiphosa fenestrarum. The sequence goes on along the minus strand of JAWNNO010004778.1, from coordinate 36,795 downwards.
CTTTTGCAGTGCCTTGTTTCTTTTACTTAAGGAAGGAAATAGATAAAACCAATTTGACATCCGATCTAACAAGATACCAGTAACTAAAATAATAAAACAACAAAGAGTGAAGGTTTGATTTGACAGCATATTTTGGGTCTAAAGATCAGGAATGCAAACCGGCTCCGAACCGAACCGAGCCGCTTATTCCAGCTCGCGAACCGAACCGGTTTTCTTTCAGAAATGCTGAGCCGAACCAAAAACCACAAATAAAAACGGTTCGGTTCGGTTTAGTTCTCTGACGAGTTTTAGTGGGAATCGCTTTGTTCTATCCAGCGATTTTTTGGGAATTTGAATCGTTTCCCTAAGATAATTTAATTATATTTCATTCGACCCTGGAAATATTTAGCCGCCGATCTCTTAATATAACTGTCATCAATCTGTACTTTTTCCTCTACTTAATAGACAATATATTAAATATTTAGTGGTACTTTTTTAGCTTAATTCAATCTTGAACAGGAGAGTTTTTTTCCATATTACATGATAAATAGGTAGCATGCATGGTACATATTCTTTTCAAGCTGACTTTCTCTCTTTGCGAAGGGCATTCCTCTAAGAACTTATAGACGAATCCTGGAAATCCGATATAATAAACTTTCAAATGGATCATAGGAATTGAATTAAAATCATAATACTTCATAGTGTGCCTTTGTGAACCACTGAACCGAACCGAAACCGCGGTACAGGTAGCTCCAAAAACCAAGTAAAAAGCTGTGTGAACCAGTACTTATTATCGAGAGCTTTTCATACCTGCTCAGAACACACACCGCTTACGCCTCAAAAGGGAGTGCTCCCGTAGTCAAAATACGGGCACTCTTGCAGAGGTTATTTCTTTTCTGGCAGCCTTTTGATCATAACTCGACAACCGTTCATCCGATCTTCATCATTCCCTTTGCGGATCGATAAGTTATCCTGATTACTAAATATGTCTAGCAGAAATGAAACATCTATCTTTAAAACTGTGGGAGATATGACGTTTTTACTAAATTGCAGGGGCTGCAGGGGGCGTGGCCAAAATTGAAAATAAACTTGATCTGCCTGTAGACATAAGAAGCATATGTCCCATACATGTCAAACTTCTTACTCTTACCATCTCTGAAATTTGTGCGTTCATACGGACAGACAGACGGACATGGCCATATCGATTCGGCTGTTGATGCTGATCAAAAATATATATACTTTATGGGGTCGTAGATGCTTCCTTCTGGCTGTTACATACTATTGCACAAACTTAATATACTCTATGTACATACGGTACAGAGGATAAATATCGATAATCGCCCATATAGGCAAAAAAATACTATATAAAAAATATCGATATATCGTTCAAATTTTGATAACCCCACTATGTTTGGACACAGTTCATTCTGCTACAGTTCTTACTCTGTAATCCATGATTTTGATTGCTTGAAACCTTGAGAATGAATCGCATGATTTTGTTAAAAAAATTTTTGACCATGTGAACTTGTCGTATGAGCAATCTTTCACAATACTTTAAAGGCACCTCGATCCATTTTGTGCTAATATTTTTAGTGTTGAGTGTAAAGTTCGAAATATTATACTTAGGATTGCTTAAATCTAGTTTTGACCTATTTTCCTTTTGTATTTAATTCTTAAAAAAAATTCGAACTATACAAGCAAGCTTCATTGGAAAGAGTATGCCAAATGATTTGTTTTGGAAATGACTTTAAACATTTAGACAGACACATTTTAAAGCCAAAAAAAACACACACACACACAAAACTAGCGGCAAAATGCGGCTCCCTGAACACACATCCTGGTTAGTTAGATGAAACATGCATTAATTTAAATAAACAAACAAGTGAAAAAAAGAAATTAAGTACATTTAAAATGTTGCCAAATTGTTGAAAACACAGCACTAACACATATGTATTGTAAATATAAATACACACACACACTCACACTCATACATATGAAGAACAACCTATGCAAATTGTAAATTATGTACTTGTTGTAAGCATTACAAATAATTGCGCTTAATTTGTATGAAAATTAGGCTGCCAAAAAAATTCTGATAAGATCCAAAAGCCAAACACACGCAGGAATAACCAACTCGAAAGGCATTAATCAAAAAGGAGCAAAACGAGAAGGAAACAACAACAAAATTAATGAATACAAAAAGTTCCCAAGTTGAGAATTGAGTTAGTTGGTAAATTCATTTTGATTCACATCAAAACATATTTATATACTTACGCCCTAATATTGTACTACACATACAACCCCCCCCCCCAGATGCCAACTATATACATACATACATACATATAAATACATACAAACATACATATATATCATAGGCTTTAGTTTGTGTTTCGTAATCTTAAGAGTGATAATGTACATTTAATGAAATTATGTGGGAAAAATAAAACTAAAAATCTATTTGAGATTGCTTCATGTGCAAAAAGTATAAAAAAAAGAGTCAAACGCAAATTCTAAAATTGTTTTACATTCAGGGAAATCGGAAACAGGTAAGTCTGCTATATTAATATTTGGAAATTCTAATCCTTTATTCAGCAGAGTTAGGCATCACATACAACATGTTGAACAAAGCGAACCACCTCACCAAGCAAAATCAACAAATTAAGGTGTGTCAGCCCAACATCAGCTACTATGCTCCCACTCCTCGCACTTCGGAAATTGATATTCACACACCACTGATATTGTCAAATCATACAAGTGGAAGCGTTTTACTGTAATGTGGGTGGCCTTGATTTGTCAGGAATAAGGCGGGCGGGCAGAGCGGCTTACGGTACCAATTAAATCGACGAGACTAGTGACAGTTACACTTAGTTTATTAAAAGATAATATGTGCTTCGTTTAGATATATTTAATGAATGAGAGTTAATGCGACTTATTCTAATTTAACGCTTGCCGAGACGTTCGGCCGTTCGCAACGCAGCCAACCAACTGACGAAAATGCTCCTACATGTCCGTCGTGTGCAGATCGTGTTCGATGCGATCTGCTGCTTAGCTTACTGGGAAAAGTCGGGTGACAGGTGCATATTTGGTGGATCAATGCGCAAGCATTTCATAAAATATATCTTCAGGCTTTTCATCTACCATTGTCATAGCTCTCGAACTGGTTAAAGCATTTGTCATTGATAAGTGACAAAAATTTGAAAACAATTTCAATATTTGCATCCTTTTAAATCCGTTTTTTGTTTGGTTATTTTGCTGCAATATTTTTAAAGCATCAAACATTTATCTCGAAAAGAAAAAGGTGAACCATGAAACATTGATTCCTTGCCATGAACCAGAAACCAAAAATTTCCCGATAACAACACTGGCCACAATTTCTAACTCACATCTACTACTTACCATTTGCCTGGACAATGTGCAAGTCAACATATATCTACAAACTGTCAAGCAGCTTGTCCATTCTAATGCATATATCAATAACAATCGTATTTGAGGACATATCCTGACATGGCAAGCTCTTAAATGTCTTGGCAAAATTTTATGTATGTTTGTGTGCGACAAAGATTTTGGATTTTATTTGATTTCGTGTTTGTCCAGCACTTTGGGCACATGAAATTGTTATTGAACCGAAGGCGTTTCAGTTTCTCTCAAACTGCAACTGTGCAACAACAACAACAACAACAACAATGGCAAGTGCACGGCTCTGTTGGTTGGCCATAGAATAAAAAAATATAAAAAATCCAAACGAACGAAGAAAACCCAAGGCAAATATTTAGCCAAGATACGTGAGGCTTCTGGTCCATACTCCTACGTGGCATTTGGGTAACTTACGGCTGGAGTTGGAGAAAATTGGCAGATTGTGTACTAAAGCTGCTGATGATGCTTTTAAATATTTGAGGTGACTATTTTGGAAAATGTCTACACAATTTTTTATTTATATTTAAGTAGATGCTCCATTTTATCCTTTCGGAAGATAATGCCAGCTTTAAACCAAAGGGCTTACCAGAAGAATTATAGTTAATTGATTTTATGGGGTTTGAATTCAGCACAACACGTCCAGGTCAGACCAGCGCCTTGTCATAAGATAGCACCGCATAGACCAGCACTAATTTAAATCAGCGGTGGGCATGAAGCTTGTATTTGGGATCAGTCCAACAACAAAAACAGAAAACAAAAAACAAAGTCGTACTGTGAAATAGTCTGTACTAACGGAATTCTCTGTTTAGGATGTATTTTGTAGAAAGCAGCGATGCATACGGAAGGACAGACAGGCAGACGGACCAGGCTATATATATGCTTAATTCGCGGAAAGTAATTTTTTGAATTATTTTGAATATCTTTTTATCCAAAGACATTGCTAATAAAAATATTCAAAAAATGGAATGAAATCACTTAAATACTCTATTGGTTCGAAAACGCTTCTTTCTAGCTGTTACATATTTACTTTTGCACATATCTAATATACTATATGTACGTTTGGGACACAGAATTATTGCCGGATACCTAAAAATATATATATATCGATATATTTGACGATATTGAAAAAGTATCATTACGATATAATATTTTGGGGTAACCAATAACGATAGTATCGATATTTTCAAAAATAGCGGTTTCTTAAGAAACGACAAGTTTTAAAAGCCACGTTCTAGCGAAGTTCAAAGTCTACGGATCAATGCTCTAAAACACTACAAAATATCATATCTCCTTCCGGAGAAGGTTCGATCCGGGTGCTCGAACCTTATAAAAAGTCTTAGATTCAGTTCTCAGACCGGTTACTATACTATTAAGCCGAAGGTTATGATTCGATGTTTGATTCACGGAATCTTAGAGCGTGGAGACATTTTTGTAAGCCTGCAGGTTTTGGTATAAAATATAAGACATATATTTGATGATAAGGAAGCGTCCAACTAAAGAAGCTATAAAAGAACAGTATCCAATACCCGAATCGACGTCATTCATTAAGGGGGTCTTCTGGTTTAGACGGCCGTATTCGACCTGTTTGTTAAAAAATCGTGGAAAGACAACGCGTAAACATTTTTTTATCCCTTTTTTTGTATTTGCAAAGGCAATTTATTGACGAAAATACAAAATTAAAAAACCGAGAGTTCGTATTGAGGTTAAGAAGTTCGCGGCCACCAAAGTAGGGTCTCAAAAATAATGTTCGCAGGATTGCGGGCTTATACTGCATCTTAAAAAAAACGAGAGCGTAAGTTAAAGTCGGTCCTACCCGACTTCGAAATACCCGTTACTCAGCTCGGATAAGTTTGCAACCTTTTTTTTAACTCAGCCATTTATTATCCGATCCTTTTGAAAATTTGTGAGATTGTAGATATTGGCCACATAGACTACACTGCAAAGTCTGAGCACGATATCTTAAAAATTGTGGGAGTTATTCAATATTTTTTATTGCGGGGGCGGGAGGGGGCGTGGCCAAAATTTGAAACAAACTTGATCTGCCTACAGACAATACTAGCTTACGTATAAAATTTGGTTGCTCTAGCTCTTCTAGTCTCTGAGATCTATCTATATCGGAGATGCTTCCTTCTGCCTGTTACATACATTTGCACGACTTTACTATACCCTTTTTACTCTACGAGTATCGGGTATAAAAAAAAACCTGGAATTAGTTAGCGTGGATGCCGTTATCGTGTGAACCTCCAGAAAAAAATAAAATTTTTGTAGAAGTGGCTGCCATTTAAAAGGGAAAAATTGATTTATCACACTTTTACAAAAAAATAGTAAAAAAAGTTTTTCCACGATGATTGAGGTTCACACGACAGCACCGTTAATTCTGCGTCGATTGGCTTTTATTTCTTCAAAATCGGTCCAGAAAAACTTGAGTTATCTTGTATGAGATGTAAGAAAAACGTGGTTTCAAGTTCAAAGCTTACTGTTGCTAGGAATTTTGAGTCAACCTGGGTTACTTAAAGGTCTATATCTCCTAAGCTATTTTGAATTTTGAAAAAATCTTTTGGAATAATATTTTTCAATGTCTAAGCTAAAAAAAAAATAAAAAAAAAATGTCTAAACCAGAAGACCCCATTAAAGGTTTAATTAAAGCACTGATCTACCATTGCCAGGTCTTTCAAATAGAAGCTAGCCTAACTTTTAAAACGAACATTTGTTCGTAAAGTCGTTAGACGCTGAACTTGAATATGGTTTCAAAATGATAATGCTTCGATTCAGCTCTATTCGATTATTTATTGTGAGGTCAATAAATTGTGGTGATTTTATTAGTTCTGAAACAACGGACTGATTAAAGAGATTCGTCGAAACGGTCATTGAATACTCTATATCCGATATATTTAACTTTTGGATACTTTAGTTGGCATAAGAATTTTGACAAAAAAAAATATTCAAATATAAATCATTATATCTTCAAAACAGAAATTCTTTCGATCACGAATTTATGTCTCATGAAATGACAAAGCCCTTAACCACTTTTAAGAGATAAAAGTAAGTACTAAACCATGAACAATCCAATTTGTAAAAATAACCTTTTTTCTTGCATATTTTGTCCTTTAAAATATGCAGAAATGAGCAATTTCCAGCATTTTTATGTTTACTTCAACGTTTATAGTATACCCACAAAATATATCATGATTAATGCCCTTTAAAGTATGCTACGATATACGAAATAATGTTTTAGTCAACTATTTATTTTATATATGTCTTAACTCAACATTTTCTTGTATACTTTACTTTACTGTACCATTACTTGCCCAACAATCTGGGTGAATATGCAGTGTCGATTATCCATGATGCCGTCAAAATTGACCAGCAATGGCTTTGTTCTTATGGATTACTTAGGGAAATAAAATTGGCATTAATCACAAATAATTTGGTGTGCATAGATGTAGTATAAGCAGTGTTGGGCATTAATCAATTAAATTTTTAATCAATTGATTAATCAGTTAATATTTTTAATCAGTTAATTCAATTACAGTTAAAATTAACTGCAATTAACATATTAATTGCAGCTTGCAATTAATTTAATTGGATTAACTAAAATTAATTGTAACTTGCAATTGAATTAATTGCAATTGAATTTTTCAATTGTTCTACACTACAGTTGCAATTAACAATTAAGTAAGCTGTGTGGGCATGTATATTTAAAAAAAAAATATCCGAAAACGAATCATCAATGGCATCAAGAACAAAAACTAACCAAGAAAAATTTATAACCGAATTGAATCAAGTGCCCTGTAATTCGCTTTTGACTAAAGCAGAACTTTTGATGCAGAGGAAAGTCAGGAACTGCAGGTTCTGATTCGAAGGTATCCCGAAATCCGAAGGTATTTTTATAATATAACCATTGTCGGCATCAGTTGAACGACTAATTTCTTTGCCTTTCACTGCATGTTTGAAAAGAGGGTGGTGCTGAAATGCAACTTACTCTATTATAAGAAATAACAGTAAAATAATAATATACAAATCTTATTTTACTATTCAATTGTAGGTAGGTAGGTAGGTAGTTCCGGCTGACCCCAGATGGGGTCACACATAGACCTTAGGGTCCTTAATGAGGCCGGGTGATTATTTGGGTACGTTTGTCTTAGAAGTCCAGGAGGATTCTTGTCGTTTTGGCAAATGCCAATAACTGTTTTGGGGGTCTCTTGGCCGCTTCCTCCAAAGAAGAGAACCGTGGGGTGTGCAGAATTTGTAATCTTGTCGTGGCAATTGCTGGGCAGCTGCAAATTAGATGTTCTAGAGTTTCTGCGACTCCAGGTTCCATACATTTCCTGCAGGTGTCCTCTGTTGTTATGCCTAGCTTTATCGCATGAGCGGCTGCTAGGCAGTGTCCCGTTAGTATGCCAATGAGCAGTCTACAGTCTCTTCTCTGGAGCTGTAGCATTCAATTGTTAATTTTTAATTATATTTTTCAAACAGATTGACAGTTAATCAATTGTTAACTGTAGAAACTGACGATTAACAATTAATCAATTGTTAAAACCAAAACATTGCAATTACAGTTAATTAACTGTTAACTGCGATAGGTGCGAAATACAATTAATTAATTGTTAATTTTTTAAATGTTAATCAATTAAAATTTGCCCAACTCTAAGTATAAGTCCTCTTCAAGTCTGAATTGAATACTTCTTTCTGTGTTTAATAAAAAAAAAATCGACTTTTTACTTAAATTGGAAAACAGTGGAAACCAAACTTTGCAAACTAACCATTGGAATATTTTTTAAGCATTGCTTTGTTACTTTTTACCAAAAAAACTGCTGAACCTCCCCTTCACCCAAAACTCCACTTTACAATTTTTGTTTTCTCAGAACTTTTTATTAGCAATGTGTAAATATTAGTAACATTAAATGTTAGCACTTAAAAGTTAATGAATAGGTTAGTTGATGCTCATTAAAAAATACAAAAATCGGCTTCAAAGTTTCAAACGGCCACTGCGCGTCGATCTAGCAGTGTGTCCAAAATCTTATCCATATGCTCGCCGCAATTGGCCAAACAGACATCGGCGTATTCGCTGAGGAAATACATAAAACTCTCCAGCTGTTCCATGGAACAAGTGCGAAATCCGTTCTCCTTGCCGATGTTATCAATGGCCCGGATAATGGCCCTCAATTTGTGCACATATTCGGGTGTATTGCGGCAGTGTTCCAACGAGGCATCGGTTAGGTTCGCTGGCTTCGAATAGCTGCGTATACGTTGCTCCACACCCCTGAGCTTGGCTTGCTGTTGCTGAATTGTTTGCAGCATTTGCGGCAGGGACATGGCCGGGGCTGTTGGACACTTCTTCTCAAACAGTTCGTCCAACGGCACAGCCTCATAGTCCATGCTGAACATTTCGGGTGAGAAGGACATGCGACCACTATTGTTGCTGGCAAAACTATCCGATTCGAATTCCGTTTGATCCAGATCGCTGGTCTTGATGGCATTGGTGTTGTGATTGTTGGGCCACGAATATTTACTGCGTCCCTCCAGGCCATTACTGTGGCCAGTTTGTAGACCCACCAGCATGCTGTAGCTACTCTCGATGGAGTACTTGGCGGTATTGTAACAAAACTCCGGCATATTGCTAAACTCAATGTTATCCACGCCAAAACGCAACTCCATTTGATCATCCAGTTCTCGGCACAGAAACTGAAACAGACGTTCCACCTTCTCGCTGCTTAGAAGCTTACCACTGAAGGGCACAGCCAGATCTCCACAGGCAAACCAATAGTGTGAGCAACCCTTGGTGTGTGGAGGTCGTTCGGGTAGACTGGGCGGGGCAACGGCGGCTCCTTTGCGCACAAACTTGTGATTGTCTATGCCAAAGGACAATTCCCGAGACTCCCAAGACTTTTGCGTGAAAATCTCATACAGCAGACGCAGCCTTTCAGGCGAGTTGTGGAATATCTCCAGGGAGACAGTGAAGTCTCCGGCGCATATCCAAAACCGGGAATCAGGCTTTGGCAAGTCTAGTGGCAAAGAGTTCATTTCCAAGGTGGGAGCACTGGCAAAGAATTCCCGTTCACTGTTCGGAGTGGTAGGTGTGCCGGAGGTGTTGTGATCCAAATCCAAGGGATGATCTTCTCGTATGACTTGCATGGCCAAGGAACTGCGACGTGGCCTCTGATCCGGCGTGGCTATGGGACTGAAAAGCTGCTGTTGGGCGGCTGGACTACCCGAGGCATGCCTGCCTTTGATGGGTGTGGAAAATCCAGAGGGTTTTGAGCCACACGGTCGCAGCGGACTATTCTCCATGGCATCGTTGGAGCAAGTCTCAAAGCCCTGATCAATGAAACTATCCCTTAGGGTTTGATTCAACGACTGGCGGGGAGTCTGAGCCGGTGACTGATCACTATCCGCATTGGGTGAGGGCGAGGACATGACTGTCAAGGTGTAGGCAGACTTGATCTTTCTGGGAGAGTTCACTTGGCGCATCAGAGATTTATCCAGCTCGATATAGCTTTGCTCGGGCTGAGCTAGTTGACTGAGGGGCTTCTTTTTGTTGGTTTTGTAGTCCGAGTCCGAGTCGGTGGAGGTGATAGCCTTGGCCTCCACAATGGAGTTCTCCTTCTTCCAGGTAAGCGTACGACGCATTTTCTTTTTTCGTGGCGGTCGCTGAGGCTTGGCAAAGTCAAAGTCTGTGGATTGTTTATCCTCACGACGGTGCATTTCTGGCTGAGATTCATCGCTGGTTATCTGTGAAGATAAAAGAAGTAGGGTAAGTAAAGGAAAACAGTTTTGAAGGCTTATAACTTACCTTGGGCAGCGTGGATAGACCGGACTCACTTTCCTCCCCCTCGGAGTGCTTGCGGCTGGAGGCACAGCTGGAGGTAATGCAGCTGGACTGAGTTTGACCCATTAGACTGGTACGTGGTGCAGGTATGGGTGGTGCCTGCCGTTTGAGCTTACGTGGTGTGGCCCGGGAGCTATCCCTCTCCTTTACCTCCACATGCGTGGTCTCTTTGTCCTTGCTTTCCATTTCCAACTTGGCTATGGCTTCTTCCAGCAATCTCTCCACTGCAGACTTTTGACTCACTTCAGACAGATCTGTTGCCTGTGGTATATCCACCGTCTCATCTGGCTGTATGGCTATGGTTTCTTCGGTATTCACAGTGGATGTGATGTCAAATAGCACACCATTCTCCGAGCTTAGCCAACTGTAAAAGAGATCTTCAAGCGGTTCGTTTTGAAAAAACATTTGACTATCCAAGCCGGTTCTCTCTTGGCGTGTACGTCGAATCTTCTTGGGTGGAGCATAGGCCTCGGTGGGTACATGTGTGTTGCGTATGGCATTTATATTCCTTTTTTGTGTAACTTCCTCTCTCTCCAGACGACGTCTAGGCTTGGGCTGTGGAGCAGTTCGTCGCTCGGGACTGGGCTTAAGTATCACCGTCAAAGTGCTGACATGCAGCTGGGCAGGTGACTCCGCCGGCTGCTGTTGTACTGGTGCTGCCTTGGGTGGTGTAGCCGCCTGCTGTTCAATTACACACTTGGCCTCCAGCTCCTGTGCCAAGTGCTTGACACTGGCCTGCTGCTCGGCTACCACCTCACCCCGGGCCATTTGTTTCTTTACCTTGGCTTTCAGATCTGCCGCATGTGCATTGAATTTGGGATGTTTGGCCGCCATTTCACCCACAAATTTGTTAAACAACAAAGCCTTATCCTTGACACTCAGCTCACGGAACACCTCCTCGGCTATAAGACAGGGTCCATGGGTGGGGCGAGGCTTGGCCTCCGGTGAGAGTTCATTGTGTAGGGTAGCATATTGTGGCTCCTCGGTGTAACGACCCATCACACGGTTGATTTTGTTGTTAAAAAGTTGAGCGATTTCCTTCACCTTCATGGGTAATCTGTTGACGGCTCCCTTGCCAACGGTTTGTGGTGTTGTCTGCGGCTGCTGCTGTTCATACTTCTGTTTGAGTTCACTTATCTTTTGCTTACCTCCAGCCAATTTCACTTTCGGTGGAGTGGTGGTCAGTGGATCTGCTTGATTGTGGGACAACTTGGCTATGGCACTGGCCACTTTACCCGTACACTGTACCAGATTCTTGGTGGGTGTTACTGGCACTTCCTCATCGAAATACCTCATTAGATTCTCTATGCTGGACAGGTCCAAGTCCGTCACTTGTACCCTTGATGAGGGTGTTATATACGAATTCTGATGCTCCAGTGCCGACAAGAAGCGATCATCATCCAATGAGGATATCTCAAACAATTCTTCGCGAGTCATTTTGGCCCTGAGTAGGCCACAAGCATTGCTCACATCACACGGCGGATGGTTACGACTTCTCTCGGCTATCTCTGCATTCAACTGGAGCAGTTCATTCAAATCAGCACTATTCATGGACGCCGTGTCCATTTTGAGCTCGTGGTTTTTGTTATTCGGTGTGGAATTGCTTAGAACCATTTTTCACTTGTTCACGTTAGACGCTGCAGTTTGTAACTGTGAGGAGTTGTGCAGCGGACAAGGGTTTATATACCAAAGAGCAGGTATGAGCCACGACTAATCTCTGTTAAAGGTTTACCTGCTCATTTTCATACAGCTGCCAAATTGGGGGTTTTCCTTTAGTTTTCCGCTAACGTTTATTTAATTGGTTTCGCGAACCTTCCTAGAATATTCGGCCGCTGATCCAGTTACCTGTGAATATCATAAAATCAGGTAAGTCAGCCACTTGGTGATAAAAGGTAATATATAAATATGTGACATATGTTAAAAGGGGATTGTTCAGTTTTCGAGGGTGTTTATGGGTAAAGTATAATTCCACCCACTTAGGCGCTGGACTTGCAAAATAGTTGGCTAAGGCTAACAAAATTAAGGGTGCGTTCGGATACATTGACAAGCTGTGTTTGCCAATTATCTGGCAGTCTGTTCAGACTGCGCAAAGTTCATATTGACACATTTCTCTGAACTGACACCAGAAAATATGGCCACATGCCAGAGTTTTTTAAAGCACTCCAAGACTTAGGTAATTTTCCATTATTCAACCATTTAAAGCTACGATATATACCACTCAGACAAAAGCAGAATGCTCAGGAGCAGCAGTAAACAGAACAGAAGCGAGTGAACTTTCATCAATTCAGTTTCTATTTCCGTGCAATCGCCACAAAATAAAATATCTAAGAATGGATAGTCGGCTGTCTTAACCACAGCTGGATTCTTACATACTTTTGCACAAACATAGTATATTCAGTGTATTTTTCCCAAGAAAGATTTCATGATATCTATTAAACACATAAGAGTCTTTTTTAAGTCCTGATGACTATTTTAAGTCATAAATGCGCTTGTTTTCTGATCATAAATGATACTTTTGCCGGGAGAAAATGGTACAATAGCCGCTATTCTTCGCGTTTCTAAACCGTTGTTCTGAGCAGTTTCGACTCATTTTCAATTCATTTCCTATTTTAATGAATCACATTTTGCACGAGTTATTTTCGAGTCTTCTTTTAATCTCACATGATATTAATCTTACCTTAATCATCCAAATGGCTTGAAAAAGACTCATCAAGGTGATTTTTGGTAAAATTATCTTTTAAATGTTGAATGGGTTGGTGCAAAGTTTAAAATTGATTAGCATTTTCCGTTGTGCACTTTTAGGATTAAATTAAGAATGCGATTTTCTTTTGTTTCTTCTGCATATTGTAAGTACGAAAAGTTCTTGATTCATGATCGTTTGTTCTCCCTGTCGCTTTTTGATTTTACAACGTTTTGTACATTATTTAGTTACTTCCAAGAACAAAACAAACATGGAATTTGTAGTACAAAACGGTTTAAATTCTATCCCGATTAGCCTAGAACCATGCTTCGTTTTTTTCTTCTAAATGTAGAGGAGTCTGTACGACTCTTAAGCCGCTCATGTAATGTGTCCTTTGGGCACATTTTGTTTGGGAGACTCCTTGGTGGGTCAGTGCACCAAACATAGAGACCTTATGGTGCACCTCATTTTTAATAAAAAATAAACATCCGAAACCCCCCTACAATTTTGAAATTCGCCTTAAAAAGGTACTCAAAGGCAATTCACCATAAATTAAAAAAATTAAATAGATAACTTATAACAGATTTCTTAAAAATTTATAAAAATAGAGGAAAGTTAACTTCATCTCGGCCGAAGATTGAATACCCTTGCAGCATTAACTAATTTGAAGAACATTTCCACTGGAAATTCTACTTTTCTATGACGGCTATTCTATATAAATGTCCGATTTCAACCAAACTTAGTGGAATTATGGGATAGCACAGCAAACTACGAAATACAAAGTTTGGATGCATTTTCTTGGAAAACCAAAAAGTGTTTCCCACTTAAACTAATTTCTCGACCGTTCATTTCTATGGCAGCTATAACTTATAGTCATCCGATTTTGACAAAACCTTGAAGAATTGAATGAAAGCTTATAAAATAAATATATGAAAATTGCAAAGAGGTTTACATTGAACACAAAAAAGGTATTTCTTACTAAGAGTATTTTTCTTACCTTACTTTTCTATGACAGCTATACTATATAGATGTCCGATTTCGACCAAACTTGACAGAATCATGGAGAAACATAGAAAACTAGCAAATACGGAGTTTGGAGTTTGGAAAAATGATTTTCTCATTATATCTCTATATCAGCTATATGTTATAGTCATCCGATCCGGCCGATTCCGACAAATGTGCAGCGTATTTGTACCAGAAGACTTCGTGCAAACTTTGGTAGCGATAGCTTTAAAACTGACAGAGGAGATAGCATAGACAGACGGACCAGGCTAAATCAACTCAGCTCGTCATGCTGATCAAGAATATATATACTTTACATGGTCGGAAATGCTTCCATCTAAGCGTTACAAAAATCCGGACTTTTCCAATATGACCTCTGCAAGGGTTTAAAAATGTATTTATTTAGGCGAATATATACATACATAAATATAAAATTGAAAGTATGTTTGTATGTTTGTATATTTGGTCCTTATGGGCGTCTAAACCGCTGAACCGATCTTCACAAATTTTTCACAGTATGTTCATGTCGATCAGGAAATTGTCATAGGCTATGTATCAACTCTGTGACTTGGCCCAAAAACCGCGATAATTGAAAAATTAAACCGTTCTTCCGATTGCGAAGAAACTTTGAAGAATGGTTTAGTGCTTGCCCGGGAAGGCCTCTAAGTTGAAGAAGTGGGCGGAAAATGGTCCAAAAACCGCGAAATTTTGCAAAATTCAATCGTTCATCCGATTGAAACATTGGGGATTGCTAAAACGAAATAGACCAAAAACCGCGAAATTTGCAAAAAATTATACCGATCATCCGATTGCGATGAAATTTTACGGAATGGTTGGACGCTTGCAAGCGAAAATTTCTAAGGTCCAAAAATCCGCGAAATTTCTAAAATAATCATATGTATATCTATGAAAGCGCTTAAAGCTTAGATTAAAATCCAGCCGTGGGTAAATGGACGATGCAGATTGAACGGCTGAATTTTGATATTTTTCATTTGAGCTTACATTATTATCAAGATTTCATAGGCGGCAATTGTAGACTGGTTAATAGGAGGTGTATACCAAACTGTCAAAAAAACCGCGAAATTAGCAAAGTTACAGTAAAAGCTTTAATTTTCTCACAATGCAAAGGACCCGGGCGACGCCGGGTATTCAGCTAGTTTCTAATAAATGTTAAATACAATTTTTGAGTGTAGGTTTGTGTCAGAGCCCAGCACGAGTCCACTCGACGTGCCCTTTGTATCCCCTTCAAAAAACCGTATAAGTGCATCAACGCTGAAATAGTTCCCGAGTCAAGGAGCTCAGAACTTACCTAATTATTATGTTCTACATACCTGATTCACCTCTCGGGCTCGAAAAACTAACAAGTGGATCTACAAATTGTCATTTTTAAGGCAATTTTATTTCAAGCATTAGAGCGATATCTTTAATCATCTGTAACTAAAGAATTCGCAGTTCCATAATTCCATAATGATCTTAAGTTAAGTCTTTGCTTGTTTGATCTGACTGACTGAACTGAACTGTTTTGAACGAATCATGCCTAATGTCAAAAGCTATCGCATCGATGACTATTTGACTCAGATCACAATTAACCGTGAACTGATTATAACCGTTACTCGTAGAGTAAAAAGGGTATACTAAAGTCGAGCAAATGTATGTAACAGGCAGAAGGAAGCATCTCCGATATCATAAAGTATATATATTCTTCATCAGCATCAAAAGCCGAGTCCGTCTGACCGTCCGTCCGTCCGTGTGTATGAACACCTAGATCTCAGAGACTAGAAGAGCTAGAGCAACCAAATTTGATGTAAGCTAGTATTGTCTGCAGGCAGATCAAGATTGTTTTTATATTTTGGCCACGCCCACCCGCCCCCGCAATAAAAATGTTGAATATCTCTTACAATTTGTAAACTATCGAGCTCAGATTTTGCAGTATAGTGCATGTGGCCAATATGTACAATCTCACAAATTTTCATAAAGATCGGAGAATAAATGGCAGAGTTAAAAAAACGTTGCATACTTATCTGAACCGCATGAGGTTATTAACAATAATTGCCTTGAGTAACGGGTATTTTGAAGTCGGGCAGGGTCGACTTTAACTTACGCTCTCGTTTTAAACTCAAATCATGCTGGGCTCTACCTGGTACTGTCTTTAACATCATTAAATTTACTTGAATAATTTATTTTCTTTCATCATTTATACCGATTCTAAGTGTTGAGCTCACATATCTCCTTTGCGTTTAATTGATTGCATTTTAATTAAATTGCAATTTAGCTCACCGACACACACACGTGTGTAACTCCGTCATAAATCCATTAGCCGCTCAACAAAAAAACAAAAAAAAATTGTTTAATATTTATTAATAAATAATTATTTAATACATGACACTTTCAACTGCACAGGTAAAAACTTCCTCAGCATAAATCATATAAACAAAATAAAAATAAATAATAAAAATTATGCTGGAATTATATGAAAAATACTTTAAAAATCTGCTGCTGCCAGTGTCAAAGTGTTCCCCCATAAAAGGCAACATGGCAATTTAATTTATTAATTTATTAACAACATGGAAAACGCGAAAATTAAACCCACTGGGCAGAAGGGGGAGGGGGGGAAGCCAAAGAATGCGAGTCGTTAACGGTTCAATGGCAAAAACAGTGCACAAGTTCGGCACATCCTTGCATATCGCATGGTTTCCATGCGAATCGGCCGCAAAAGGGCAGAGAAAGCAGGCCCAACCCTCAGCCCCGACCGACGTTTGGAATCAAGCATTTCATATTTCAATTACGCTTGGGAGCTGTGGGAACCAGTTGAAGTGTTTAATATGAAAAGGACACACAAGATTAATTTCATTTGTAAATTTTTGCTTTTCGAAATGTTAAATTGTAGTTCAACTTTACTGAAAAATGTTCACATCCCAGGGTTTCTCTCTGCCCTGACCCTTTAAGCTCCATTTTTTTTTTACTCCATTCACCGTGGCGTGTATTAAAAATGTCTGCGGTTGATTTTCGGCCAAAGCCAAGAGGGAAACTCTCGTATCTCGCTCTATTTTTTTTCCATGCTCGCGCTTTTTATGCCACTCTCAAGTTACTCCAAGTAATTCAATTCAATTTCCTACATACAAACGATATTAAAGTTATTGAAAGCGGAGCAAACAAACAAACACAAACAGACAACGGACAAAGAGCAGAATGTGAAAAAACCTTTTACTTTTCACCCAATGAGTTTTTGTTTGGCAAATTTGTTGTCTAGACAAAGTTCCGGGGAGAGGATTGAGTGGAAGCAACTGTGACGGCCACTTTCGATGCATGGAAATATGCCACGTGGCTATTAGCAAATTGAAATGGTCCATTTTAAAGACGTTGCGCCTCTGTCCCATTTGGCATACAATAACGAGCCATTTCCTCTCAAACAAAAGTCATCATCAGGCATTCAAATCCAGTGCTCTTTGCCCCACCTGAGTCGCTGCTCTCAGGCGCTGATTTGCATAAGGTGGCAAATGCCAAAGCAAATTTCAGTTCAGAGCTCACCTGCCAACCATGTGGTGGCGACGCAGCTGCCGGTACTTGAATTGAGTATAAAATCAGGAGCTCATCCCTCGACAGCGACAAGTCGAAAATTCGATTTTTATTATGGCATATATGTTTTCACGTATGCACAATGTACATACAATTCGCTGGGGTCTTGTTAGGGTTCACAGAT
The DNA here is from genome assembly GCA_035044985.1 of Lordiphosa fenestrarum. Classification (NCBI taxonomy): domain Eukaryota; kingdom Metazoa; phylum Arthropoda; class Insecta; order Diptera; family Drosophilidae; genus Lordiphosa; species Lordiphosa fenestrarum. The sequence goes on along the minus strand of JAWNNO010004778.1, from coordinate 19,191 downwards.
TTGCACTTGCATTCAAAGATGGTGCGATTGTTGCATTGGAAGACTCCCGTTTTTTTGCTCATCTTATAATGATGGGGGGCGGAGTGGAAAAATGGTTGGAAAAAAAGTAGCAGAATTAGCGGATTGAATGGGTTCAACTTTGCAGGACATTTCCGTTATCAATTTGTGGTTTCAAATAACTAACACTGAGATTGTAGCTTTTAGGCATGAGAAAAATTTAAGCCAGGAATTTTAAAAGTCATTTATGAAATTATTTCTAAACTATGCAGCAACTTGCTAGAAAATATCGTAGTTTACTTTTAGGCAGACATGCTAATTGGTTAGGCCAAGGTTTATTAAGTTTGTGCAAAAGTATGCAACAGAAAGTAAGGAACATCTCCGACTCCGACCGAGTATATATATTCTCGATCAGCATCAACAGCCGAGTCTGTCTGTCAGTTGAATAAACAGACCTCAGAGATAGAAAGAGCTAGAGGCTCGTATGTATATTTGCAGGCAGATCAAGTTTATTTTCAATATTCTGACACAATTTTAAAGATAAACGAGAAAGCTAAGCTAACTTCGTCTGTGCCGAAGTTTTTATACCCTTGCAAATGCTTGCTTAAATATTTTCAAATAAATACCCTTTTTCCCATTTTCCGACCGATCGTTCGTATGGGAGCTATATGATATAGTCATCCGATTTGGCCAAAAATTTTTAAAATTATGAGAAAGCATGTGGAACAAACAAGTACAACATTGCAGGATGCTACCATTAAAAACAAAAAAGTTTTTCTAACTATTCAGACCTTCTTTCAGACCTATCTTTTGTATGGCAGCTATACCATATAGTTGTCCGATTTTCATAAAACTTGGTAGAATTATAAAAAAAGCATAGAAAACCTACGATTACAAAGTTTGGAGACGTTTCCATTCAAAAGAAAAAAGTTTTTCTTAATAAAACTAGTTTTCCGACCGATTGTTCCTATGGGAGCTATGAGATATAGTCATCCGATCCCGTCGGTTCCGACATATTAGTAGTGTGCAGCAAAAAGAAGACTCTGTCCAAAATTTCAGCTCGATAGCTTTAAAACTGAGAGACTAGTTCGCGTAGAAACAGACAGACAGACGGACAGACGGACGGACGGACGGACAAAGCTCAATCGACTCAGCTCGTCACCCTGATCAAGAATATATATAGTTTATGGGGCCGGAAATGAATATTTCTATGCGTTGCAAACTTCTGGGCAAAATTATAATACCCTTTGCAAGAGTATAATAAAATATTCGTACCTTTTGCACATATTTAGTAATCAGTTTTATCAAAGATTTATAGATATTATAGATGACGCATGTGAAACAAAAAACCGACTATTCCTGGTAGCAAACATTGACTACCAGTTTCCGATATGTTCCTCATGCGTTATCTATAAATATGTAAAAAAATTTTGATAAAACGCATTATGTGTGTTAACAAAGATTTATAGATATTATAGATGAAACAAACTGACATTGGCTACCAATTGTTGAATTGCTCTACATGCGTCATCTATAATATCTATAAATCTTTGGTATTATTCACCGATCCGCTGAATGGCATTGTGAAGATCGAATGAACAATATTCGAGCTATGGGCAGCACCGACTAAAACAGTGATGGGCAGCACTTTTCACACCTTAAAACTATAGAGAAAACAAGGCAAGAAAATTTGACATTTTCAGTATATTAAAGGGCTGGTGGTGATTCTAGCTAATTCTAGCTGGTGATTCTAGCTGACGAATGATTTTACCGTATACGTCACGATTCGTCAGATTAACGACTAGATTTAAAGTAATTTGAGCTTTAAGTTGCTTAAAATACATATTTTAACACTTTTTAGACATGTTTTATGAGGAACGTATAAAATGGTTTTAGCTCTCTTTAATATATTCGCAAAGTATTACTTCTAAGCTTGAATACAAGCTATCGCAAATAGTTCTGCGATTTTTTAAAACGAGGATATACCACTTTAAAAAGATGTGCTTAAAACTATTAAAATGTCTATTACTCAAAAATATAGTTGTCTAGTGATTTGTATTGAATCCTTATGAAAACAAGATACAAAGTCGGTCAAGCCCGACTGTAACATACTCTGTACTAACGAAATTATATGCTCAGCATAAATTTTGATGCTGCAGTAACAGCTGAAAGCAGCGCTGCTACTGCGCTGCAACAGCGAACAGTCTTTTCAAAATAACTCGACATCCGCTCATCCGATCTTCACCATTCCTTTGTCGGATCGATAAGTAATACTGATTACTACATATGTCTAGAAAGTGCGAACCGTCTATCTTTAAAACTGTGGGAGATATGACGTTTTTTTTTTAAACTTGCGGAAGGGGGCGTGGCCAAAATTAGAAAAAAAAACTTGACCTGCCTGCAGATATAAGAAGCATAAGTCCCATACATGTCAAAACTCTGTCTCTTACCATCTCTCAGATCTGTGCGTTCCTACTGACAGACAGACATTCGGACATGGCTATATCGACTCGACTATTAATGCTGATCAAGAATATATATAGTTTATGGGGTTGAAGATTCTTGCTTCTACCTGTTACATATATTTGCACGACTTAAGTATACACCCAGAAAAAAGTAGAGCGAATAAGTTAAGAGCGAATGCTCTTAAAAAAATATTTATTCGTTCTTGAATCTTCAAGAATTTCGCTCTTGAAATCGAGCCAAATTCGTACTCAGTATTTAGGCGATGGGACTGAGACAAAAAAACACACAGCGTTGAAGTCGCTCTCTCAGTTTGATTTTTTATGGAAGAGGGGTGTGTGGGGAAGCCATCGACCGGAGAGCACAATCGATTTTTGCACTCATGTTGCTTTGAAATTCCCAACCAATTATGGCATTGCTGGCATGGAGCGACGACTGTGCGACTGCCAGTTGACAGGCGAAGACTGATACTCCTTTGAGGTGTTATGTATTCCTCGAGCCGGCTTAAACTTGCTACATGGCTTAACAATTAGCTTTCCATGAAATAAATTTAAACAAAATGGATAAAAACAACTGCTTTGAAATTGTTGTATGATTGGAATCTATGAAGCTCTTGATTTAAGAGTAAACGATCTTACTCTTGAATCTAATGAGCTCTTGATAATCTGAAGAACATTCTATAATTTAGTCAATGCTGTATGCTCTTGATTCAAGAATAAATAACCTTGGATTTGAGTTCGTTTGACACTTGATTCAAGAATTTTGCTACTTAATTTGAGAATGTTTCGTTCTTAGATCAAGTATTGAAGCTCTTGGATCAAGAAAACCGGGATCATACATTTATACTTGGATCAAGCATTTCGCTCTTAGATCGAGAATTTTCACTCTTATCGAACTATTGATCTCGAAAATTCTTGATCCAAGTATCAAATTCTCTATTTTTTCTCTGAGTGTACCCTTTTTACTCTTCGGGTATAAAATTTGCAGACTAATTTGACCAAATCCAGCTAGTTTTTTTTTTATACTTCAGATTTACCGGGTATGACTGTCATCAAATATTTAAAGTTGCAAATTGTCGCACTGTGTAATCAAACCCGACCTTCAAAAGCCCACTCCATGAGCTTGAATACTTATCAGTTTGTAAAAAATTTCTTGGGAAATTGGTTCTCAACTCTTCAGATAATGGCTTATATCTCTTTGATGTGAATGGGACTCACAAACAAAACGATTTATATATAAACATATAAGCCTCAAGTATTCTAAAACCTATAAATAGACTTAATTTTGTCAATAAAAACCACAGTATCTTGATAAACCTACCAACAGTAACCGACTAAGTAACCGAGAATGAAGGCCCTTCCGATTTATTTTGCACTCGCGTGCCTTATATTAAGTTGTTTTGGCAAGGACATTCGTATTAATCCTTACTTGGACAAAGAAACTCAAAGGTAATAATAATAATTGCGATTCAAATAACAAGCACTGAGAAATTATATGTTTAGAAATCTGCAAAATCCGAATACTGTTCAGTTTTTGGAAAATAAACTAAACTTGATCAATGCCATTGCCTTAGTACCCGGCTACGTATCCTGTCCAGGGAATTTAGATGCCAACGGAATTTTCACAATTCAGGTGCCTGGCTTAGCGCCGTTCCCCGCTTATTGCGATGCAAATATAGCCGGCCCTGGTTGGATTGTGATCGCACGCCGCTCAAGTAACGAACGAAATTTCTTTTTAAAATGGCAAGAGTACAAAAGAGGATTTGGAAATTTATCCAGCGACTTCTTCATTGGCTTGGATAAGCTACATGGCATTACCAAAAGTCAGACACATGAATTGTACATACACTTAGAGGATTTTGAAGGACAAACACGTTATGCGCACTATAATGATTTTTACATCGAAAGTGAAAATATGCGTTATGCTCTGACAAAAGTTAACGGCTATACGGGAGATGCTGGTGATGGATTAGCAAGTCATAAGGGAATGAAATTCACCACTTTCGATAACGATAATGATATCTTGACAAGTGGGAACTGTGCAGTAAACCGTATGGGTGCTTGGTGGTATAATGATTGCACCGATAGGTAAGTTGACGATATCAAAGGTGAAAGTAAATTTTCATTATATGTATCAACGCTTTCAGCAATCTGTTTGGCATGTATTTGAGTGGAGCTTATATCACTGAATTGGACAGTAAGGGAATGCAATGGAAGTTTTGGCGAGGTATATTTTATTCATATAGAACTATGCAAATGATGATCCGACCCAAGCAATATCCTTAAATTGGATCTAATATTACAATCAGAAAAAATATCGGCTGTGTTTTGTAAAGCGCCGATATCTTATCTTCTAAATAGATGCTATGTTTCGGATTGTCTTAAGGTTTCGTTTATACGTCAGATAGCTCCATGTAGAAGATGAGAAATCTAACAAATATAAAAATTGATAATTTGTAATAAAAAATCAGAGCAAAACTTTAATTTTTTTAATATTCTATTTCGTCAACTTATATATTACCTTAGATAGACCATATTGCACTCTATAAGTAAACATCTAAGATGGCAGCTTTTCCGATGGAAAAGGTGAATACTTTTTAGCGTGAACTTACTCAGCACATATTCTTAAAATCACTCGAAATTCACGATGGCTGTTGCTTGGTAAGATTTACCTACATTTAAAGAGCATCCAAGTCCCGTGCTGTTCAACTCTATCTCCCTTTACTCAGCAAAGACTTCCCCAAATATTATTGTCCAGCCATTCAAATGAAAAACCAGAAAGAAAGTCGATCAAGCCCGACTATAACATACTTTGTACCAACGAAATTATAAGCTCAGCATAAATTTTGATGCTGCAGTAGCAGCTGAAAGCCGCGCTGCTACTGTACTGCAGCAGCGAACAGTCTGTTGATCAATAAGTAATCCTGAATACTAAATATGTCTAGAAGGAACGAACCATCTATCTTTGAAAACGTGGGAGATATGACGTTTTTTCCAAATTGCGGGGGCGGGAGGGGGCGTGGTCAAAATTTAAAATAAACTGCAGACATAAGAAGCATATGTCCCATACATGTCAAACCTTTATCTCTTACCATCTCTGAGTTCTGTGCGTTCATCCGGACAGACGGACGGACATGGCTATATCGACTCGGCTGTTGATGCTGATCAAGAATATATATATATATATAATAAGTATAAACTTATTATACTGTATGAACCTACGGTACAGAGTATAGTTATCATCAAAATCCATTGCATACCATTGCAAGATTTGGTCATTTTGAAACATTTGCTTCAAATTATTTTCCTTTTCTTACAAAAATCTCTCTGCGGTTGGTTTTGAATATTTCTCCGAAGACTTCCGTCAAAGGAATTGTAACACTCAGAATTGACAGTCCCACGCTGTTAAAGCGGAACAGTGGCCACATAAGCTAAGAGATTGGGAGAAGTTCGGCCTTGGCCCTTTGGTCTGTGTAAAGCCAAATATTCATTCATATTTAAAGCAAAAGCAAATAAAAAAGCAAAATAAGATAAAATTCTGTCCAGCTTCTTCCGATAAGCCCGAAAAGCAATACAAACAGTTCGGCGGCTTCATGAACGCCGGCAATCTCCAATCTCTTACTCTCACTCTCTCTGTCTAATCTTCTTTTTCTCCCTTTGTGGTCTCTCGGGTGTCAAAAGTCCAATGCGCAATGGTCCGGCCCCCCTTAGGCGTACGAAAAAGCACGAGTTAAATTGTATTGTGTGTGTATATGGTAGTGGTTCTCTGACCCCTTGGCGAACCTCTCGTGCTTAAGGTTAGTCATTAATTGCAGCACCGAATTGCGTCATCCGTAAATTCCAATTGCCTGGGCTTATCAGCTTGAGCGACGCCGGCGATGCCAATTAATAACTAAATCATGAATTGAATACATTTTTGTTGTTGTTTTGAAAAGCGAGTAAAAACCGAGATTGATTTGAATCACTTATTATGCACTGAGAAAAATAAAGACAGCATTAATAGTCAAAGAGGGCGACGGCAAAAGATCGATTAATTTAGCACGGAAGGTGCTAATAGGATTGCTATGTTTTGTGATTGCGATGGATAGCACACAGTGGCCAACAATAAACCAACAAGTAATTTTTTAAAGATCAAAACAAAATGGAAGAAAAAGGAATTGTCAGAGCAAGTGGTTTGGTAAGTAAATTACTATTAAAAACTATAAATGGGACGATTTCAAGGATCTCACAGTTCATTGTCCATTCAATAATGTAGCTAAAATTACATTTGGATATCCCTTTTTCGGTTGGACACTACTAAAGACGTTGCCGTGAATGAATCCAATGCCAATAGAAGTCAAGTAAGAAAGACTGACCGTCGACTATAACATACTCCCTCCCAAAAAGGTGGTAAAGTGCTGCCCATCGCTTTTCCAGCCGGTGATGCCAATCATAAATGTTTGTTTTCCTTATAACTTGAACTAACTTTCATTCAATCTTCATCATTCCTTAGGCGGATCGATAAATAATACTGATTACTAAATATGTTCAAAAGTACGAACCTCCTATCACCTTTTATGTCTTCATTTGCAAATCGCGTGGGCTGGGGACGGCGTGGCACAAATTAAACAAATTGAAAATAAACTTAAGCTGCCTGCAAGTATAAGAATCATTTGCCAGATTTATGTCAAGCCGTTGTCTGTTACCATCACTGAGATCTGATTGTGCATACGGACAGGGCTAGAACTAAAAAAAAAATTTGGCCTAAAAATTTAGGAAATAAGGCCTTAATGTCTTAAAGTTAAGGTAAAAATTACCTGTATATTTTGATCAGCTCCAGTGGTGGATCTAGGAAGGGGGCTAAAGGAGCTAAAAACCCACCTAGCACCGAAAAATCTTACTTCATCAAAAATTTGCAAGTAGCATCATATACAATACATCAAATACAATTTTGCAGAAAGTGCAGGAAAATATTTGGATTTGGCATTTGAGCCCTCTTTTCAGTTCCGCTACTGATCAGCGCCACATGTTACTTCTCCGCAAAGTTGCCAAAAGAATTTTTGCTTTAGGTCTTCTTTGGAACCATTCTTAAAGTTCTGTTCTGCTCAATTTTGCACTATTATGAAACATGTTTCAAATCAAAGACTTAGGAATTAGATTGTTCAACGGGAATTGTGAGTATGAATCATTTTTTTTGGTATCTGCACCCTTAGTATTCAAACCAGTGCACTGGTTTCAATGTAACTTTTGAGAGAAAACAATTTGTTTGATTAATTTGAAAGGCAACACTGCGTATGAGTGATTTCCAAAACTTTGGGGCCCCATTGCGACTATTAAAACAAACGTTTTTGAACCTTTTTCTGTTTTCTCGTTAAATATACACCATAAACTAGCGAATCAAGGGGCACAAAATATTCCATACAAAAATAAGTGCGCTCTTATGCACATTAGAGCGGACGTTAAAACGACAAAATGGAAAAAGTAGGTCTCAGCATTCCCATAGCTGTACAATTAATATTTGTGAAAACCAAAACATCGTATTTTAATTTTTAATGGGCACGCCATGGCAGCTTTGGCAGCTGAAACATTTACTCATACGACTCGACTTTACAAGGAAAACTGTAGCTCTTTTTAATTGATGTCGTTTTCTGAAATTCAAAAAGGCAACTACACTTTTTTTGGAAATATGGCAGAAGAGACTTCAGTGTTTTGGGTCGGCTTATTGAAACCAATTTCCTTGCCAACGAGAAGGTGTGAGCTATCTGAATTTATATACGGCACAAGATGCACAAATCTTTCCGTTACGGAAAGTGCGAGCGTAGTGGCTTGCCAATTGGAAATAGCATGGTAAGTCAAAATTAATAAAGGCACATTCGGCATGTGCGGTTGGATATTATTGAAATATATCAGGAGTAAAAAAGAAATGATCATAGAACGAAAGGGCTATTCAGAAGGAGGGAACAGGGCTGTTACTGCTGTTCAAGAATTTATATATAGTTCTTATTGTGATCTGAGAAGCTTATAATCGACTGGACAATTTGAATATATTATCTGCTTATAAATAGGGTTGGCTCAGTCAGAGACCATGACCTTAATAATTTCATACTAAGTAGGTCCGCTCTAATGCACATATATCAATTTTACTGAGATTCTTGAACGTTTTGACAACTGTCAACCAAGTTTCTCCTAAAGCTAAGCTTTAGCTCTGCCCGTGTGCAAGTAGTTTGCACAAATTTTGATACAAATTCGTTAAAATGCACATTATTTGAGCTGCAGTCTTCAGTCGAACTGCCATTAAGGCTATTGAGACATCGAATATTGTGCAAATTATTTGCCAGAGTGAGCTTAAGTCACTGTTTACATACAGGACCAGCCTCATCCAATGCCTCTTGAGGATTTGGATATTGGACTTTTAAGGTTTCACATTTGACCACACCCAATACAATATCAGCCGGTTATAAAAGAACTTTCAAGTTTTTGCGGAAGATTCTTTCCAACCAAGCGATCGCCCCTGCGCCGTTTCAATTCAGTTCTCTGAGTGTATCTCATAGATAAGCCTTACCGCACATGAGCCAAAAGAAAAGACGTATTTAAAACGCTGATAAGAAAGCCGCCCAGCAAACGAAACAGAAGCAGAAAAAAAAACGCGCGCTGCAAGAATTCTACACACACGAAGCGGTGGCGAGTACATAAAAGCGTATGTGAGCAAATTCTACTGTATAAAAAATGAATACGGGGAGAATGGAAATACATAAAAATCGAAAACGCGTGAAACGAGTTTTTAGTTGAATTTTAGCCAGCGGCAAACGCGCACAGCACACAAGAAACGGAAATTGTGAAATACGCTTGGAAGTACAATTGGCATCATCTATTGACATGTTGGCGCGAAAATACAATAAACACGAAAGAATACAACAAACTATTATAACATAGCGAACTGCAAGTGATACCCGAAAGTAAAATTCAAGTGAAAATGTCTAGTCCAAGGGTCGTGTGCGGTATAGTGCAGCTGCTGCTGCTGCTGCTGCTACGGGCCGGTGTGTCTGGCAAGGCCATCATCTACAATCAAACGTGTCCCTATCAGGAGGAATGCAGTGCGTCCATCAATCTACAGCATATCGAAAAATTGGAAAGTTATGTGAATGAGCAACAGGATCCCTGTGAGGACTTTCATGGCTATGCGTGTGGAAATTGGCACCAGCTGCATGGAGAGCATGATTCGGCCATGTCTTTGAGTGGCAAGGGAATTAACCAGAGATATGAGAATTTATTCGAGTCTCTGTTGAGGCAGCCAAAGGCCAAGCTAACCACCGAGAAGCCCATGTTTGCGAAATTAGTGCGCTATTATCAGAGCTGTAAGAGTCTGAGCAAGCCTCGTCTGCGTCGCTATTTGGAACTGCTGCCCACTCCCAAGTCCATGCAATGGTGGGATCTGTTGACTCTGCTGGGCAGATATGGCTATCAAGAGCACTATGTGAAAATAGAGGTTACACCTCATAATATCAGTCAGCATATCATTCTAATACAACCACACAATCATAATGCCAAATGGAACTTTAGTCTGGCCATCTACAATGCAGTCAGGCGACATTTGCATCAACAGCAGTTGCCGCATTTTCACCAGTTGAAGAATCGATTTCTACATCTGGAGCAGGACTTGTACAATGTGATCAAATCGGCCCTAGCGGAGGATAACTTGCAAACATATTCGCTGGAACAACTGCAAAGTGAACTGCCTGAAGTGGATTGGGCAGCAGCTCTAAGCCAACAGCTGGGCCGAAGTGTGGAAAAGCAACATCAACTGCTTGTCGAGGATTTACCGGCTATTAAGTCCGTCATCAAGTATCTCAATCAGGCGGATGCCATGCTCCTAAAATTATACAACTTGTCCAGATTTCTGCATTACCTGCTTAAACTCTCGCACAATCCCTTGGATAATCTGGAGGAAATCTCAGTCAACAGCTCGTGTGTGCAACATATGCGCAAGGCCTTGTATCTGGCCATGAATTATGCCTACGAGCAAAGTTTCTATCATCAGGAACGTGCGCGAGATGAGCTGGTCATACATCGCGTATTTGAGGAACTCAAAATGGAATTTTCCAAAACCTTGGAGCGTAACGATTTCAATTTAAAACAGGAATTGCTGCCGCCTCTTTTGGCCAAAATACAGGGACTTCGTCTGAATGTGGGCAATATGCCCCGAAATGTGGACGAACAGTTCTTTTGGCAGTTCGAAGAACAGTGGCAAGTGGGTCGTGACTTTTATGAGAATCATCTGAACAGTTTACTGCACTACAGCAGGCATCTCTCACTGCTCGAGGGTAGCCGGAATCAGACACACAAGGATATCTGGTATAGCTTCAACTATCATGGTCCCGAAATGTCGGATAATATAGATGCCACGCCATATTTCTTTTGCCTGGGCAGCATCATCATCATACCCTATGCCTATGTACAGTTGCCGTTTTATAACTTTCAATTCTGGCCCGCCTTGCTGTATGGGGATCTGGCCAACACTTTGGGTCACGAGATGTTGCACTCGTTTGACACCTACTTCATTGACTATGATGCCCAGGGCAACTTACGGGCCTACAGCGAAGACTTACTGCTAAATCCCTCCTATGTTTCAAGTATCAATTGCCTGAACGATACCACCGTGGAGACGTTCAACGAGCGCACATCCGACATCAGCGGCTCACGTTTGGCTCTGCAAACCTACCTGAGCGATGCCCAGCAACGTCTGTGGAATGGTCGATTATATTTTCTACAATTTGCCCAATTCTTTTGTGGTGAAAAGGGTGACCACAGTCATGATGTGGGCAGCAAGCGTCTGAACTATGCCCTGGCACAAATGCCCGAATTTGCGGAGGTCTTTCAGTGCAGGCCGGGACAGGCCATGAGTCCCTTAAAGCGTTGTAACTTTTGGTAGCATTACATTTTTTGTTGTTTTTTTTTTTATTAACGTTAACAGTAGTTAGGCCATTCAAGTATTGTGAATAAATGTTTATGTATTTAAGAAATTCTGGATGTGTGTGTGTGTTTTTGGCTTACTTATTTTGTATGCGGCACGCAATATGCCTAGCGAGAAGCTGCTGACAGCACATGGAAAACTGCCAAAGGTAGACAAGTTAATTTTCAATTACGTGTCCAACGTGAGAGGCAAGAAGACATATGGTGGAAAGCCAAAAACCAGGATGCGGTAAGAAAAGCGAGCAGCAAAGAGGTTGACTATCGGTTGCTCTTTCAAGGAGGAAGGTATACATTTCAGCGAGAATTTTGTAGGGAAGAAAGATATATTCTAGAATTTGTATTTTTATATTTAGCAGGGATGCAAACCACTCGAAAATAAGTACTGGTTCGGTTCAGTGGCTCGCAGAATTTCTGAACCGCCGGTTCGGTTCAGTACATGGTTTTTGGAGCTAACTGAACCGCGGTTTCGGTTCGGTTCAGTGGTTCACAAAGGCACTTAAAGAAATATTATAATTTCTGTAAAAATGTGACTATTCGAACACTTTTGAAATTTAATTCTTCTAGTCCATTTGAATATCTTTAAAATCTTTAGAAGAATGTGCATATTATTATGTCGGACTTTCAGAATTCGTCTATAAATTCCTAGAGGAATGCCCTTCGAAAAGAGAGAATGTCAGCTAGAAAAGAATACGTCCCATGCATCTTACATACCCTATTAATCAAATCTCACGAAAAAAACTCTGCTGTCTAAGATTGAATTAAGGTAAAGAAGATTGAATTGAAAATATTGTCTACTAGAGGAAAAAGACATATTGATGACAGGAATGTTAGGCGATAGGCGGGCCATTACAGAAGACTTACAGTATTACAAGTTGTAAAATTTGTGTCAAGTCATCCTATGTATAAAAATTATCTTCGATTTAAATTCCCAAATTAATCAAAAACATGGGGAAGAGCGATTCCCCCTAAAACTCGTGGGAAAGCTGAACCGAACCGAACCGTTTTCTTTTGTGGTTTTCGGTTCGGTTCAGCAATTCTGATAGGAAACCGGTTCGGTTTGCGGTTCGGTTCACTAGCTGGAATATGCGGTTCGGTTCGGTTCAAAACCGGTTCGGTTCAGAACCGGTTTGCATCCCTGATATTTAGAGGTTTTATGATTTTATGCTATTTGCCATTGGAGGAAGTGCTCAGCATCTTTACTAACTTCTGATATTTCGTGGAGTCAAAGTTCCTTATTTTGTTGCAAGGTAATCAGAGTATTGAGGGTGGGGTTGGTATACACTGGAACAATTTAAAACTTGTTTTATTTTAAATCAATATTTCAATCTATTAGAACTTATAGGCGGTGATTTTCGTATAAACGCTTTCATTTCGAGCTAAAATGCTTGCCCCTAAATGCAAAATGTCGTCAAAATGTAGCCTACCTAGATTAGATAACAAAAGTTGAGAGATTTGCAACCGACTATTCAATGCCAAGTAGATTTGATGCGTTTTCCTTCTGTGTAATCTTCACTTTACATCTAAAGTATTCCTAGTTTAGTTCAAAATTCAAATCTCTAGAGATTTCTGTGTCACCCCCCTATGTATTGTGGGATTTCTTGGTATTTTAGTCGCAGAATTGAAAAAATGATAACACTTTGCATTAAAATCTAATTAATTCAACTGAAATTTGGAATAGAGCCTTTTTTCTTATAATTAGCTCTACAAGTTCCCCATATGGGCATTTCCTATGTTACGTAAGTTACATTAGTACGCTTACTTTTGCTCATTTCTGGCTACTTAAACGAAATATCATTCTCCTGCTTAGTGAGGACTTTGACATCATGGGAATAATTTTGGTCAGTTTGCTTAAGCAGAGAAATAATAATTGATTAAGGTGCCCCTAGTACATTACACAAATTGGGAAGTTGTTTATGAAATCAACAAACATTTTCTTTATTTTCGGTAGTTTTTTTGGCTATAAATTCAAATTTTGAATTACAAATTGTCTCCGGGTAGACCTTTTTCGGAATTGCCCATATGCAATATTAGTTCAGATGAGTTTTTATACTCTGTACCGTAGGTACACAGAGTATTATAAGTTTGTGCAAAAGTATGTAATAGGCAGAATGAAGCATCTCCGACCCCATAAAGTATATATATTCTTGATCAGCATCAACAGCCGAGTCGATATAGCCATGTCCGTCTGCCCGTCCGTCCGTCTGTCCGTATGAACGCACAGATCTCAGAGATGGTAAGAGATAGAGGTTTGACATGTATGGGACATATGCTTCTTATGTCTGCAGGCAGTTCAAGTTTATTTTCAATTTTGGCCACGCCCCCTCCCGCCCCCGCAATTTAGAAAAAACGTCATATCTCCACACAGAAGATAGATGGCTTGTTCCTTCTGGACATATTTAGTTAGCAGGATAACTTATCGATCCGCCAAAGGAATGAAGAAGATCGGATGAACGGTTTTCGAGTTATGATCAAAAGACTGTTCGCTGCTACTGCAGCATCAAAATTTATGCTGAGCGTATAATTTTCTTGGTACAGAGTATGTTATAGTCGGGCTTGACCGACTTTCTTTCTTGTTTTGCCTATAAATTCAAATTTTGAATTACAAATTGTCTCCGGGTAGACCTTTTTCGGATGCAATATTACTTCAGAAGAGTTTTTATTTCTATTTACTGTAAAAATTCTGTAAAACCAGGTATGCAAACCATTCGAAAATAAGTTCTGGTTCGGTTCAGTGGTTCACACAGTTTCTGATCTGCCGGTTTGGTTCATTACATGGATTTTGGAGCTAACTAAACAGCGGTTTCGGCTTGGTTCAGTGGTTCATAAAGGCACATTATGAAATATTAGAATTTCTGTCGTCATGTGAATTTTCGCACACTTTGGAAATCGAATTGCTATAAACCATTTGAATATACTTAACATTTTGGACTCGCAGTATTGGTCTATTAGTTCCTAGAGGAATGCCCTTCGAAATCAGAAAACGTCGTCTAGAAAAGAATACGTACCATGCATTGCATCCATCTTACACACCCTATTTAGCATATTCAAAGAGAAAAACTTGCCTGGCCAAGATTGAATTAAGGTAAAGATGTACTAATGAAATCTTATTAATTAATTATCAACTTTCAAGCAAAAAGAATGCAGATTGTTGACAGGTATATTAAGAGATCGGCGGGCAATTGCAGAAGACTTACAGGTTATATCGATCGGCATCGCTAAGAATGTAGAAGAACGAACAAAAGATTCAAATTCCTAAATTAATTGGTATTATTGGCTAGAGAAACCAAATCGTTTTTCTAAGTGGTTTTCGGTTCGGTTCAGCATTTCTGAAAGGAAGCTGGTTCGGTGTGCGGTTGGGTTCACCAGCTGGAATAAGTGGATCGGTTCGGTTCATAAACGGTTCAAAGCAGGTCGGGTTTGCATCCCTGCTTTATTTTCAATTTCAATTATTTTTTTTCGATTGCGTTGGCAAAAAATTCACTCAAACTGAACTATATTAGTACAGAAGAGTCTTTCTTTCTTTTTTCCGTTAAAATTTTTAAAAAATTCAAATTAATTTAGGGCAACAATTTAAAATCAGATAAAGCTATTCTTTTAACTATCTTAAAATAAATTCTAAAGTTTTGTTAGAAAATAAGGACAAAAAATTATTTATACCAAATATACACAAAGCTTATTAAGTTTCTGCAAAACTATGTAACAGCCAGAAGGAAGCATATTCGACCCTTTACGGTATATATGTTCCTGATCAGCATCAATAGTGGAGTTTTATTCTTTTGCATAAACAAAGAGATCTCAGGGATGGTAAGAGATGCAGGTTCGACAAATATGGGACATCTGCTTCTTCCATTTGCAGGCAGATCAAAAATATTTATACTTTTTTACACGCATCTCCCCTGCCACATGAGGTATGTATTCCTGATCAGCATAACGAGCTGAGTTGCCAGGCTTCCTAATGTTTCCACTAAGTTTAATCAAAATAGGACAACTATATAGTATCATCTGTCAACTGGTTGGTTTTAAGCGAAGTCTTAAAATGGGAAGGAAATTGTAAAAAAAACCCTGGAATTTTATTGAGAACTACTTATCAGGTTTTGTTTTTAGGATCATCGACCGAATGCATTTTCAATTATTAACAAAATCAAAAATAAAATATTTTTCTTAAAAAAAACAACTAAATGGCATTTTCTTAACAGTAAATTATATTTTGAGTATTCCCAGGTATTCCAAAAGCCGTTTCCGTCCCAAAAAACCCGATTTCGATGCAATTTAGTATTGAGTTTTAGGTCGAAAGAGGTTTTTACAACACATAGGATTAAACTAAGTACTAAAATCTAGTCAATTTTTGTAGCTAAATTAAAGTGTTCCTTTTTATTTTCGAACCAAGGTTCGAATCAAAATCATTTGCCCAAAAACCTCGAACCTAAAATATACGAACCTTAACCGTTGGTAAAATGGTCAGCTAATTTGGACATATATTAATCTAACTCTCTATTCAATTCTCGCCTTCCTAGCTTAGCTTAATGAAATAAGTTTTCCATGTTGATAAAAAACACACATGACAAATGTTAACATTAAGAAGAAATTTATACTTTAAATGAAATGTTTAAATAGAAAAGTTTAATTAATTATTTTCTAAGGACTTACATAATTGTACAAACAGCGAAACTTTTTCAGATTTCCTCTCAACTCACTGCAGAGCATTTTAGAAACTGTAGATTGCAAAAAATAAGATTGGGGAAAAAAATGCAGAAATGACAGAGGGAAAACTTATGTCGTCATGCATTGAAATCGAAACGTGGGCTGGGCGCAGCAACACAGATACTCTCTCGCACTCACACACACTGTGACACATATGCTCAGTGTGCGTGTTTCCTCGGAACACGCTTTTTATTTATTTGCTAATTAACACGCTTCCTGTGCAGCAGCCAAAGCTGAAACCAAAAACCGAACTCACAGCAGAACCAAAACCAGAAGCTCAAGCAGAAGCTAATGTCGTTTGCTTTTCCACTTGGCAACTTGTTGAAGGTCATACTCGGATTTGCACATTACTCATACGCCGCATGGGCCATGCCAGACATCACCTGGTAACCGCATTCATAGCGTAGAGGCTGGGAGGTGGGGGTAGGTGGACCGCATTAATAGACCATTAACAACGGGCAGACCAGGAGCGTGGCACGTGAGTAAAATAATGAAACGCTGTGTTCATTTCATAGAATGGGAGCGAGTGTCTGTCTGTCTGACCGACTGGCTTGAACTAGAAATGGTTTTTGCTAATGAAGTATTTGAAGATAAGGTTGGAGTGTTGAAAGATATGTGAAAAACTAAGTCAGCTGGAGCATTTTTAATTCAATTTAAATTGTAATTTGGCTTTGGCAGTCGTCCGAATGTTTAATTGTACAGTTTAGCATTTCATTTACAAACTAGCAACATGATCCGTCTACCTGTTGTAATTGCATCATCATTATGCCGTCCCACTTTCAATTTAACACAACGGCAATCAAACAGTATGAAAATCAGACCAGTCATCCAATCAGCCAGCAACACGTGTTCTTCTCACTTCGAGTCCGGTCAGCAACCGGGCTCACGTGACACCGAAATGGAGTTAAATAGTGTGCAATTCTCTTCACAAATTGCGTCACTCCAACTCGAGTGTGCGTTCAGCTAAGCTCAGCAGTATAAATTGAAACTTAATTACATACATATAAAGCGATTTCAACTAATTTGACTTACATGAATGAATGAAATTGCCCGCTGATAAGCAGAAACCGAGTCTCTGCCGCCTCATTGGCATAATCAATTTATGTGGTCGCGCGAGTCGAGAAAAACCGCAAGCCAAGCAGCAGCAGCAGCGGCGGCACACGGTCCCCGGCAAACGTACATACATACGTACATACATACATACATACAAACATGTAGAATCACAAATCGACGAGTCAGCATAAAAGCCGGGAGTTCAGACAATCGCATAAATACGCATAAGTACTTTTAGCGGGGTGGGGCGTCGGAATACGTATTTGACCTTTGACTAGCGCTATCTATGGGCGTGTCAATCAAAATGTGAAAGGCATCAGACAGAGGTAGGTTGTAAAATAGAATTTCGATCGCTTTTCCATTGATATGACAGACAGATTATGGTGAAATAAATTGACTTTTGAATTTTAAAAAGCTTTGCTATCAATTTTTTTTTGTAATTTTTAGTCAGTCATTCTCAAAGGTCTAATTGCCTGAACTTTGTTTAAGCAATGCAAAATTTGGCATCACAGCGGAAAGTATCTATCCAGAATATGCAATTCTTTTCTAGAATATCTTTAGTCCTTTAAATACAAGCAGCTAGATTTATATGAGTCACATCTATTTAGGGTTCTTCAAGCAATTTGGAAAAAACGCAATCCCTCAAAAAGTATTATAGATGGGACATACTTAAAAAAAATTGAGGAAAGTTAACTTCGGCTCTGCAGAAGTTTGTACACCCTTGCAGCACGTTTTTATACCCGTTACTCGAAGAGTAGTTGTGTAATATCTCCTACATTTTAGATATTGAGCTCAGATTCAGATGCAGTGTACTGTATGAGGCCAATATCTACAATCTCACAAATTTTCATAAAGATCGGATGATAAATGGCAGAGTTAAAAAAACGTTGCATACTTATCTGAGCCGCATGAGGTTATTAAACACTAATTGCCCTAAGTAACGGGTATTTCGAAGTCGGGCTGGGCCGACTTTAACTTACGCTCTCGTTCTTACCAATTTGAATGACATTTCAACTGAAAACAAACAAGTTTTTCTCACTAAGACTACTTTTCTGACTCTACTTTTGTATGACAGCTATACTATATACATGTCTGATTGCGACCTAACTTAGTAAAATCATGGAAAATCATAGCAAACTAAGAAATACAAAGTTTGGAGGCGTTTTCTTTGTAAATAAAAAAGTTTTTCTCACTAAAACTAGTTTCTCGACCGATCATTCCTATGGCAGCTATAGCCTTTTGTCCTCCGATTTTGATAAAACTTTGAGGAATTGTGTGAAAGCTTATCAAATAAATATAAATATCTTAAAAAAGTTTTTTTTACTAAGACTATTTTTCTAACCGTACTTTTCTATGACTGCTATACCATATAGATGTCCAATTTCGACCAAATTTGGCAGACTTATGGAGAAGCTTAAAAAACTTGTAAATACGGAGTTTGGAAATGTTTGCATTGAAAACAAAAAAGTTGTTCTTACTAGAACTAGTTTTTCAGCCGATCGTTCCTATGCCAGCTATATGCTATAGTCATCCTATCTGGCCGGTTCCGACAAATGTGCAGCGTATTTGTACCTGAAGACTTAGTGCAAAGTTTGGTCGCGATAGTTTTTAAAGTGAAGGAGGAGATGGCATAGAAACAGACGGACAAGGCTAAATCAACTCAACTCGTCATGCTGATCAAGAATATACATACTTTATGTAGTCGGAAATGCTTCCTTCTATGCATTACAAACACCTGGACAATTTCAATATACCCTCTGCAAGTGTGGTATTAACAGGAGCTTTCTTTTCTCTTATACCTTTCTGGTTGGTTGTGGGTTTTCTGCAGCGCTGCAGCAGCAAACACTATATTATTCATTACGCGACCACCGTTCAACCGATTTGCACCAATAATTTGGCGGATTGATAAATAATCCTGATGAACCTCTATCTCTTACCATCTCCGAGATCTGTTTGTTCATTTGGACAGGCTATATCATATCGTTTGTGGTGCTAAGATGGTTTCTTCGGGCTGTTATATACTTTTGCA
>JAWNNO010004767.1:0-27818 GCA_035044985.1 Lordiphosa fenestrarum | reverse complement strand
TAAAAGGTCTCTGCCTACATTGATAGTTCAAAAATAAATTACGTGGAAATT
Source organism: Lordiphosa fenestrarum (assembly GCA_035044985.1). NCBI lineage: Eukaryota > Metazoa > Arthropoda > Insecta > Diptera > Drosophilidae > Lordiphosa > Lordiphosa fenestrarum. Next base: position 27,767 of record JAWNNO010004767.1, on the reverse strand, counting down.
AGAAACTTTAAAGCCTCATCGGCACCATTATACCTTAAGATATCTGATTTTGGATTTTCGTTAAATTCTCTATACAATATTCTGAATTTTTGGAGCTATGAGCCTCAAAGATCTAGAAAAAACATTTTTTTTCATACAAGGCAGGTACGCTCATTCTTGAATCAAGGGCATAAAGCATTGTCAAAAACCGAGAATGTTCTTCCAATTATCAAGAGTTTATCAGATTCAAGAGTAAGACCGTTTACTCTTAAATCAAGAGCTTAAAACCACACAATTCAAAAATCAGTTGATTTTTTTCATTTTGCTTAAATTTATTTCATAGAAAACTAATTGTTAAGCCATGTTGCAAGTTTTAGCCGTCTCAAGAAATACACAACACCTCAAAGCAGCATCAGTCTTTGCCGTCGCTCCATGCCAGCAATGCCATAACTGGTTGGGAATTCCAAGGCAACATGAGTGCAAAAAGCGACTGCGCTCTCCGCTCGATACGTTCCCCACACATCCCTCTTCCATAAACAAAACCAAACTGAGAGAGTGAGTTCAACGCTGTGTTCTCTCAAATGTGCTTGCTTTCCTCTCTTTGTCTTTACATCAGTCGTCTTGCCTAAATACACTTATCTGCCATAGGAATGATTGGTCCAGAATCTAGTAAAAGTAATGTGGCATTCTAAGTATGTATCTAAACAAATGGAACTTATGTAAGATTTCCAACAACGACAGAAAAAAAGGCGAAATAAAATAAAATAAAATAAAATTTATGAAAAGGCCCGAAATCGACACAATCAAATTCAAAAATGTTTGAAACAAAAACTTTGTCCGAAGGATAAAGAGAATATTGAGTAACACCACCTGCAATCAATTGCCAAAATACACAATCGTGGCGCAACCCTAAGTCGTGCATGAATCGTGAGTGGCGAAAAACTCTTGAAAAATAACGTGCATTAATCGTGCGTAAACAGATTTTTATTTGGTGAGTTGTTCGTTACGTGACAGAAAATTCGATTATTTTAAACTGAATTATCGTTTATCTGATCTTCACTATTCCTTTGGCAGATCGATAAATATTCCCGGAAACTGAATATGTCTTGAAGGTAAAAACAATTTATCTACAAAAATTGGAAGACTAGGAAGAGCTGCACAGGCTAATTGGAATAAACTGCCGCTGAAAGCCAAAACAAAGATTTACAAGCAGCTTATTTCTCCAATATGGCCATTCGCGCTACCCGTATGGGGTCCGCTAATTTGTGAAATTCAGTTCATACGACTGCAGGAACTATTGAAGGAGCCCCCTGGTATGTAAGCAAACGGAACCATTCAGACAGATCTCGATATCAAAACAGTTGAACAAATCTACACGGAGGTCTGATCCAGATATTGGGAAAGTTACCACTCCAACGAGAAAGCTAAGCAAATAGCCCTGAAGCAAGTTGTTCCCGTAAAGTACAGTAGACTGAGGAATAGATGCTAGGAAACGGTTTAAATATGCGTCCCTCAAGCGCTACAAGAGCATCATTTATACCACAAAATTATATAAAATAACCAAAATTAGTCTTAAGACTTATTATGTTGTAAATACTTAATTGAATGTTATACTGTAACACCTTTGTGACCAATGACTTAATTTATAAGTCTTGTGTCATTGGGCTAATAAATAAAATTATCTAAATCTAAGGCCTTGTTCACCAGCACAAATTGATGACAGGATATCGATGGATTTAGTTCGATTACTATAATGAACTATTGTAATGTGAAAGCTGATTGCTAATTTTTGTGATTAGGATGGATAAAAAATACACAACAACTCAAACTGTCATTAGAAATCAACACGATATCATTCCCGCGTACTATTTTTTTTACTAATAATTCCTTGTGGATGATTTTTGATGTAGGATTTTTGATATTTGATGTATGCTGGTGAACAAGGCCTAAGATTTCGATACAAAATCATCTTCGTCCTCAGCAGGAACAGGCAAACGAGTTTGAAACACTGAAATTGCAAGAAATGGCATTTCACAGCTAATTTGAGGCTTTCACCCAGGCAGACGCGCCTATAAACTCCAGAGAGCAAATGCTGCATGACAACTAAAGAAGAAGAACGACAGTAAGGCAATGGCATGGACCACCACAGCAGCGTCAAGCAATCCACCAGCAGCAGCAAACAAACGGCGCAGAGATCATTGCCCTAATCGGCAATCAACAGATTCAGCAAAGAACCAGAGGCCACAACAAGGCGCTACATTTAGAGGTAACTAAGCCATTTTTTAAACCAAATTGGCCGAATTTGGCATGGATTGCATTCAATAGATACTATTTATTCTTAATTGAATAAAATTAGTAGGTTTTGCCTTAAAAATATGGCATTTTTCCCAAATTCGTCAGGCAACCTATAAGATTGTGTTTGGTCTCAGCACCACCAAATTGACAGATAAGGGATTTCTTCTTTATCACTTCAATAAATTGTAATAGTTTTATAAGTTCAGGATAGACTGGACTTAAGTGATTCTTCAAACCGAAACTCCTGCCAAGCAGAGGGGTTCGTTCTGTTTCGAAATATTAACAATTGCGAAGGTCCGATTCTACACTCAAAAAATTTATTTTCTAGTTTTTAGAAATGCACCCTACAAAATATTTCTTTCTTGTTTTTAGACAGTTTTTTCTTAAACCTAGAAAAAACAGCCCTAAAAAAGAATTTTTAGAAAATAATTTCTTAAATTTAGAAATTCGATTTATTTTTTCTTAAATTTAGGGTAATTTTTCTAGATTTTTTCCTAAATACTTTCTTAAATTACGGGCGAATTCGCCCTTGAATTTAGAAAAAAATAAATTGCAAATAGGGCGAATTTAGAAAAACGACCTAAATTTTAGGAAGCACATTTCTTAAATTTAGACAAGCCATTTAGAAATTCGCCCTAAAATATAGACAAACAAGTAAGGGCGCTGCAGTCGAGTTTCCCGACCACAAAATACCCAGTTCATTTATTTTCTTTTATTTGCTTTTGAATTTTTGAAGATGTCATCCTAAATGTAGGCAATACTTTTCTTGTCCTGATCAACAACTGGGGGGGTGCTCTTATCAGCTCAACTGTTTCGCTTATAACTCGGGTGTTTTTGGTCCGATCTGATTGTACTTTTCAGAATAGATAGATATTGGGCCTAGCTTGATGTATACTGAACGAGGCTCTAACTTGAAAATTGTGGATCTGACGGCTTTTTAGGTCTAGGATTTATAGAGGAGGTCTAGGTTTTTTGGGGATAAAAGGGGGACGGGGTGGAATTTTTCAAATCTGAAACAAACTTGATCTGCGTACAGCATAAATCTACCTTCGTGCAAAAATTTGTGGCTCTATCTCTTATAGTCTCTGAGATCGACGCGTTCATACAGACAGACAGACGGCAGACGGACAGACCGACAGACGGACGGACGGACGGACAGACGGACATTGCTATATCGACTCGGCTGTTCATGCTGATCAAGAATATATATACTTTATGGGGTCGGAAAATTTTTCTTCTTCCTGTTACATACATTGCACAACTTCATGATCCCCCTTTTCCCATTTTCAATGGGAACAGGGTATAAAAAGTCTAGAAAATCGCCCTAAAGAATAGAAAAATATTAAAAAGACACCCCATGTAACTCTCAAGTACGAATTCCGAGCATTCGGAATATAGAAGGGGCAATTAATATTTGGCATGCTGAGAAAATCGCCCTAAAATATAGAAAAATAATCTAGAAAACCGCCCTAAAATTTAGAAAAATAGAAAAGGACACCGCATGTAATTCTCACGTTCGAATTCCCTGCTTTCGGAATATAAAAGAGTCAGCTGAGTGCTTAGCATTTGACTGCGTTATTTACTATCCTCACGCGCGAGCTTGGTAGTCGAGTGCGGTAAGATGCCTTTCGTGTTGAAGTTTCCCCGAGGTCCCGAGTTCGAGTCCCAGGCAAGGTAAAGTTAAAAACTAAAATAATGATTACTGATTATGGCTAAAAATATATCGCCTCGGAAGAATATTCGATAACGATATATCGTATTTATGCACAAAAACATCGATATTTCGATAAATTGATATTTTATCGGCTTCCCCAAAGCGTGCACCTTTTCAATTCCTCGCCGTTAGCCTTGAACCATTCAGCATTGATATTATCGAAAATGAAATTATTGCATACAAATTCTCTTAGTCCTTTTTTATGTAAATTATACAAACTGCAAGGGCTCTCTTTCATATTTGTATCACTTTTAATTAGAAATCGCTGTTTTTAAACGCCGGTCCTGGTTAGAGCATAAATTCATCGCTGCATTCTTTTTGCCACATCCACCCGCTGGTGTATTTTTGACAATGTGACAAAAGTCACGGGACATTCACAACAATTGGCAGGCGCTTCTTATGTGCAACGAGTGTATGCACAATCAAATTAAATTTTTTAATTAATCAAATAGCTCAGCCAACCTTTCACTTTCGCTTAATTTTTAATTTCCATGAAGTGTAATTAATTTGTAACAACGGCCGAGCGCAAATTGCCTCTGGCCGTGGGAGGTGGGCAGCAAAGGAGCTGGAAAAACGTATTTCCTCGTTGCTTTGGCAGCTAACAATTTTGTTGTTTTTGTTTCCCTTCTTTCTTTCTTTCTGTTCTGTAGGGATATTGAGGCATTGACAACTTGTTGGCTAACATCAATATTGCATGGACAAGTGGGCAGCAGGTGGGTCGCAATGGAACAAGCTCTAAAAACAGGCAACCCATCCATTGTCCGTGTCTTGCGCTTGTCTGGGCGCATTTAGCAAGACTAACACACGGGGCGTATGATTGCTTTTCTGTGTCAACATAACATGGAGCAATAATGGCTGCCTCTCTCTCCTTATGTTGCCGTGTTAATGGCTTCAATGCGATTACACAACATCAGCGGAAGTATTTGGCAGGTGGGTAAGCAACTAACTTGGCAATTAAAGCTTAAAGAAGGTTGAAGCATTCAATTGTTTCTGTAGAACTGACGCAGGGATATTGAACTTTCATTGAATATTCGAGTGTACTTAGGCCTGCAGGCTAACAATGCGCAAGAACCTGCGAATGGTAAGCTCGCAAAGGTAATTTCGTTTACAAAAATACACTGACAATATAATTTAGCTACCTCCGCAATACACAACAAATCACTGGCAATTTAGAAACATTGAATTTCGAATGATTAGCTTTCCATTTCACTTGGCGGGTGGGGGCGACTTCGGAGCCGGCAGGTAACCAAAATGGGTGCGCAGGGCTTCAAGGCACAGGAACATAAGCACCGTGTGCGGCATGAGGCGAGCAAATGCCGGTGTGTACCCCTTGAAAAAGGCACCCGGCCCCTCCTTGGCGGTCTGCACAAAGATATCACCCAGACTGGAATATTCCCCGGGACGCGCGTTCATGCGACGCGTCTTGACCACATCGATGGGCTGGGTGAGAGTGGTGGCCGCCACTGCCGATATCAACGAGGCCGTGATGTACGTGCTCGTCCGCTCCTCGAGTCCCATACCAACCAGCACGTCTTTGCTCTGCTCGTAGAAGGCGATTTGCCCCACGGTCATGAATGCGCCACGTATGGCAGCAATGGAGGCGCCATTGAACAGGTGCTGCCAGCCTTCCTCACGACAGATGCGCACCAGGCCATCGATGGCATGTTTATAGCTGCAAAAGGAGAAGGCAGTAGTCAGTGGAGAGCGAGCAGCCGAAGTGGGCCTGAGCGTACTTGCGTCGCTGCTCAGGTGGCAGCTTCACGTCGTTCTGCAGTCGCACATTAACTAGATCAGCCGGTGCTCCCACCAGGCCTCCTACGAAACCTCCAAGACCGGCCAGCAAAGTCTTGCGCGACATGGTCGACGAATCCATAAGGCGCGCTCCCACCCCATAGATCCCAAAGCGCGTCAGTGTATAGGTGTACTGTCGCAACAGCGAGGCCGAAATGCCATTGTATAAGGCCAGCACACCCTCCTCGCGTATGATTTTCCTGGTCGTTTCTCCGATTGACAGCTTCTCCTTCTGTGTTTGTATCAACACCTTCATTAAATCTAGGGGATGGGTTACCATGGCGGCCAGTGAACTGGACACGCCCCCAAAATACCAACGCGAAACACGACGCTGATCGTAGTCCATAAGTTCGGGTAATGGCAAAGGCATTATTGTTAAAGTAGCGAAAACAAAACAAAAAAAAAAAACAAGAACACTATACAGGAATTTGGAACGAATACTTACAGAACAAGAAACAAAACTGAACTGAATATATACTGCATTACATTTATGTATAATTTTGTTCTAACTTGTGACGTCTTTAACAATGAATAATGTTGACATTTTTGCATTTATCAATTATGGGAATTAGGCATGCCGTGCGAAAGGCTTGCGTGATGCCAGCGCGCACAAAAGTATGCAAAGTATAATTCAATTAGTCCACGTCGCCAGCGAGAGCGCCAATTTTATTGAGTTTATTGTGTAAACATGCAGAGTCCCCCCTCTTCGGCTCATCTAAATGTAGTAAAAGTTAGGCCTGCCCTCGGACAAGTCCTGGTAAGGAGAAATGGTATTAGATTTTGGCAATTCCATGCACTACAAGGCTGCAAAACGACCCAGAAGCGTGTGCTTTAAACCATTTTTGGAAAAAGCTTTGATTCAGCCATTTTACCGTCAAAATAATTCAAATAATGCATGGCCATGTTCTGGCTTGGAAACAGAAAATTGAAGTTGACTTGTTTGGTTAACAAGCTCGAAAAGAGCTGAAACTGTAAAGTCAAGTGGTAGAATTTGGATTTCTAGAACTGCTCATGGGGAAGAAGATGAAATGAACATATGTATGGGATAACTTTATAATAATAATAGCAACTTTAATGCTTAAAACCTTAAGCTTATGTTAAAGTCGCTTATGGTTGGCCCTCGTTTTTTAAAGCTCTTTTTCTTTCAAATGTTTCTACGATGATGATGTGAGAGTAGTGACATACTCATTATCCATACAATACTTTCGGATTTTCCCCTCTGCAGTACCAAATGGATATTGCTCGAAGGAAAGAGTCGATCTCTAGACAATTTTAATGGCTCTTTCCGGAATAACATCGAAATTAAATTTCGAAATCAATCAAGGAGAAAATTGTAACGCACTAAAATCATTACTAAATAGCGATGAATGTGTACTCGATATTCAGTCATAAAACATGAAATAAAATTACAGGTATCACGCTGTACGAGGTACTCAGTACTAAGTACTAGATATTAAGAACTCAATAATAGTTAAAAATAAAATAAAATATAGTTCAGTATTCGATTATCAGACCTCGAAATCCAGTAATCGATAATTAATATTAAGTAATTGATACAAGTAATTGTTACTAGGTACTCGGTACTTAGTAAATTATAGTAAGTAATCTATACTAAAAACTCGATAAGTACTCAATATTAAATATAACTAATTTAAAGGACATTTCCACTAAAAACAAACAAGTTTTTCTCACTGACTACTTTTCTGACTCTATTTTTCTATGACAGCTATACTATATAGATGTCCGATTTCGACAAATCTTAATGGAATCATGGTAAAGCTTAGCTAACTAAGAAATACAAAATTTGGAGGCGTTTTCTTGTAAATACAAAAAAAGTTTTTCTCACTAAAACTAGTTTCTCGACCGTTCATTCATTTGGCAGCTATAACCTACAGTCATCCGATTTTGACAAAACTTTGAAGAATTGTGTGAAGGCTTAGAAAACAAACATATGCCAATTTAAAAGAGGTTTACATTGAAAACAAACAAGTTTTTCTTACTAAGACTGTTTTTCTAAACTTATTTTTGTATGGCAGCTTATACTATATAGATGTCCGATTTTGAACAAACTTTGCAGAATCATGGAGAAGCATAGAAAACTAGTAAATACGAAGTTTGGAGACGTTTGCATTCAAGGCAAACATTTTTTTCTCACTAGAACCAGTTTTTCGACCTATCGTTCCTATGGCAGCTATATGTAATAATCATCCGACAAATGTGCAACATATTTGTACCAGAAGACTTTGTGCAAAATTTGGTCGCAATAGTTTTAAAACTGACGGAGGAGATAGCATAGAAACAGACGAACAAGGCTAAAGCAACCCAGCTCGTCATGCTGTTCAATAATATATATACTTTATGTGGTCAGAAATGCTTCCTTCTATGCGTTACAAACATCTGAACAATTTTAATATACCCACTGCAAGGGTACAAATAATAAAATAAGATAACTCTGAGCTCGATTATCAGACCACGAAACTCAGTAATCGATAATGAATACTTAGTAATTGATACTAAGTACTCCATACTAAGTACTTGATACACAGTACGCTACATATACTCGATAAATGATACTAAGTAGTATATAATAAATACTCGATACTTAATAACCGATACTATGAACTCGACACTATCCTCACATTCGAGTCTTTTTAGAGTCCTCGGTCTGATTAAAATAGTCATAGATGCGCTCTTTTTCTGATCAGATACTTTTGTCGGGAGAAAATGGTACCCTAGCCGCGACTCATCTTCTGAACAGTTTCGACTCATTTTGCAGTAATTTTGGAGGTTTTTTTCAGGAGTATTTCAATAAATCACACTTTGAGCATAAGTACGACTCTTTTTCGAGCCTTCTTTTAATCGCCCATGGTACTTATCTCCTTTGAATCATCAAAAGAACTCGAAAAACACTAATCAAGCTGATTTTTGTTAAAATGATCTTCCAAGTGTTGGGGGGTACTCGAATACTCAGAACAAGATAGCTGCAATCAAAAATAAAAAAAACTACCGATACCGCAGTCACAAGCGACACCGCAGATCAATACAACATTCAATCACAGAATTATCAATTCGACAATGAGTGTGTCTTTGTCCCAGACATGGATACTCAGCACTGAATAATTGATAATAAGTAATGGAAACATATTATTCGATACAAAGTACTGGATACTAAGTACTCGACAATTAGTTCTCTATACTGAAAAAACCATAATTACCGAAACTCACTACTAGGATAACGGTTTTGTTAACAGCGCCACCACGTTTCTTGCTTGATATGTGAAGAATGTTGATGAAGTGAAGAATGCTTAAGACTATCGTCGGCAAAAAGTCATGATACTGATGCAATTGGAACCGTTTGGGAAAAGTACGGCTTTGGATCTGTTTTTCATGAAGATCTTAAACCACCGATGCAATTTATAAAATGGTTCTTGAATAAAACAGTATACCAGTATCATACATTCCAGTAAGAAATTGTTGACTCGTAGTTGTTATTTCAAAAACTGAAGTCGACAAAAAAATTAATATGACTTTAAGACATACATTTTCTTGTTCCAAACTATTACAGGGTTGGCCATTTTAGCCTTGGGCGTTTGCTAACTTTATCAATTTGGTTTTCTTTGGCCACCATCTTTTGCACACGCTCCCAGCGAATTTGTGGCGTGGAAAAGTTCACGCCACCACAATGCACGGTTTTCGTGCAGCTTTGCACTCAAAACCTATTCTAAATTGTAAGAAAACTAGCATGAGGCTCATACATTGTTTTTGTATATATTAAAAATTGTCGGGTTAAAGCCAATGAAACCTTCATTCAATTCACTGGGTTACAATTTGTATGATAAGGACTTAATATAATGAAAGAGGGATATAAAGAGGGAAATGCCGAGGCCGTTTCAGGATTATCTTAGAGAGCTTTAGTGCTGAAAAATGAATTCATTGAGAATGGCGTAGGGAGGAACTCGTACAAATTCATTTGTGCAATGAAAATATTTCCCTTAGTTATGTTATATTATATAAAGGTGAACCAACGCTACTGAGGAATGTTCAGAATTCTGCACGAACTCTCAGAAAACAGTCGACAATTGCAATGGATGGACACAGACACTATCAGGTATTGTTGAAACACTGGCACACGACTGCAACCCAACTGAAAGCTATCATTGAAGTTAGATGATAGAGCAATAGTTCAGATTATAGAACAATTTTCTAAATTTACCCTCTCTGTTGCCGCATACTTGCAAATGAAATGAACCGAGCCGAAGCGTTTTCATTTGCGGTCTTCGGTTCAGCATTTTCAAACAGAAGCTGTTTGGGTTCCTTGTAAGTTGGTTCGGTTAGGCTGACCATCTTGGGATACGTTTAATCTATTCTTATTTGAGCCTTAGCCTGGCAAATAGAAAAAATCGACTTAGGATCTCGTCTTGCAAAATACCATTTGCTCATACAAAGAACCGTAGTCTGTATAACTATTTTTAGGCTCAGGTTAATGATAAGCATTAAATGATTTAAAACACAGCCGAAATGCTTGAAAACTGTATCCAAAATTAAATTAAAAAGTGGTCAAAAGTTAACAAAATATTCAAATCAAAAAGTTCCTTAAGAGGACCAAATGCAGGCTTAACAACACAGCTACACACTCATAAAACATTCGCCCTGAAAACTAGAAATTCTCCTATGAAATCCATCCCAAGGCGATTCATCCTAAAATTAAGAAAAATATTTTCTCAGTTATGGAAAACTTTCAAAGTTTCAGAAAAATTTTATATAAATGAGAAAGTTTTCTTAATTTTAAGGTGAATCGCCTTAGGACGGATTTCATAGGAGAATTGCTAGTTTTCAGGGCGAATTGTTTTATCACTGTAACGATTTGAACAAAAGTTTTTGATTTCAGTTATCGTAGAACATTATTTCTAAGTGTGTATACTTTTAGGGTGACCAGGTCGCCAAATCCATTAAGACAACTTGGCTTATTTAGTACCAGCTTAGTCAGTGCTTTCTATGGACCTCTAAGACGACTTTTCTAAGTGTTGAAATAACAATTCTTTCGTCGTTGTTGTGAGGGAACAAAATTTCTAAGAATCTCTGTGGTTTTGCAGCCTTGCTTAAAATACTTACGCCTATATGGTAGAGCAGCGCAAAGGTCATAACCGCTTCAAGGATATACAAACTCTTTAAAATGCGTTTCTGGCTCTCCTCACAGAAGGTATTCACGTACAGGTATATGAGAAGGAGCACCACTAAGAAGCATACATTGCACAGCACCATAGTGAGAATAGCGCGAATCAAGGAGCGTGCAGAAACCTTGCAAGATTTCAGCTGACGGTCTGCAAAGATGGGAAAATTAAATGTTTCTAACCCTGGTCTCGGCACTTACCCAAGGGGCTCTCTAAGATAAGCGTCTCCTTCTCCTCTTCCTTAGCCACTAAACCAAAATCAGACTCCATGCTGAGTTCTCGTTTCTAATTGTAGAAGTTAATTCGAGATTGGGTAATAATGTAAGATTTACTGACGAATAACTCAAGGCACGCAATGATTCGATCGACCAGCCGCTTACTTGTCAAATTATTTGCACCTGATTACCCAAAACTGACACTCACGGGGCCTCCACAGACCACTCAGCCAGCCCTCCTTCATGCCGCACGATGAAACAACAAAACGAAGCAAAATGACCACAACACGCAACGAAAGTTGGGGGAAAAAACGCGAATCACGCACATTTGATTATGCTAATGATTTGCCTTTTGTTCCTGCATAAATATTTTGACTGTCCGGTGGGTGAGAGAGTGAAAGCGGAAGCGGAACCATCAAATTGTCGACCAAAGTGCCGCCAGTAGGCAACAGCTGTTTGAGATACATAACACGATATGAAGATGGGCGGCACTCGGGCTTTAACTAGACCATGGTAAGCCTGAAATTTAAATGAGATTGTGGCTATTTTATATATTTCACATCTTCTAGTCTGTGATAAACTTAGATTTCACGCTGTTATTTGTAAGTTTATGTAGAAGATGAGAAGCTGGCCCTTAAGCCTATATTTCTTAGATCTAGTTAACATAAACTAGATTTTAGTTTTACTTTGATTTTGACAAGTGCAAACATGACTTCAATTGGGTCAATGTGCCAGTTAACTAGCGACTGCAACCAGGATAAAACCCCTTTATAGTCTATTTCCAACTAATATGAAAAAGAGTAATATGGCATTTCACATTTTCTGACAAAAGTTAATTATTTTGTGCACATGAAATTTGTCCAAAATCAAAATTGCATTTAAATGTTTTTGACATTTGGACATTTTGGACATTTTATTTTGCAACTTTCAATAAAGAGACCGACTTCTTGATTGGCTACGCAAATAGTAAGTAGTTTTTGGATTACTCTTTGATGCAACAAAATGTGGCAAAACATGGTTGTTTGTTTCCCATTAAGTGAAAAATAATCATTGATACTTGTAGTTTGATTGGCACTCCATTCACTCTGCATTCAATGACTGTGTAAATATTTATAAACACTTTAAGCAAATGTCGTATTGCAGTTTATTTTGCGGTTTTGCATGAAAACTGTCATTAGCAGCAGCTGCTGGAGGATGTACTCATATTTGATTGTACGTTTACTCTTAATAAAGCAGTAAAGTTATTGCTTTTGTATTTGGTATATGTAGGATATATTTTCAAAAAATCGATAACATGAAGTTGTTGGCCGGCTCAAAAGCAACGGCTAATTATAATTCATTAAGAAGAAATATAACAACGAATTTAGAATGTTACACATGGGATAGCATAAGTTGGCTGTACACCCAGAAAAAAGTAGAACGAAAAACTTAAGAACAAACGGTCTTGAAAAAAAATTTATTCGTTCTTGAATTTTCAAGAATTTTGGTCTTGAAATCGAGCTAAATTCGTTCTAACCTTGGTGCTTTTAGGCGAGGGGGAGTGAGGTAAAGAATCTGAGAGAGGAGAGCAAACACATTTGAGAGAATAGCGTTGAGTCTGCTCATACTGTTTTGTATTTTATGAGAAACGGGTGTGTGGGGAAGCTATTTTTGCACTCATTTTGCTTTGGAATTCCCAACCAGTTATACCATTACTGGCATGGAGAGACCCCTGTTCGACTGGCAGTTGGCAGACAAAGACTGATGCTGCTTTGAGGTGTTGTGTTTTCCTCGAGCCGGCTTAAACTTGCTTCATGGTTTAACAATAAATTTTCGATGAAATAAATTTAAGCACAATGAAAAAAAAACAATTGATTTTAAATTTTAATCTGTGAAGCTCTTGATTTAAGAGTAAACGATCTTACTCTTGAATCTGATGAGCTCTTGATACTAAAAGGAACGCTCTCGGTTTTTGGCAATGCTGTATGCTCTTGATTCAAGAATAAGCAATCTTGAATTTGAGTATGTTTAGCACTTGATTCAAGAACTATTCTGATTGATATGAGAATGATTCGTACTTAAATTAAGTATTTAAACACTTGGATCAAGAAAACCGTGATCAAAAATACATACTTGGATCAAGAATTTCGCTCTTGGATCGAGGATTTTCACTTTTATCTAACTACAGGGTGCGCCATATAAAGTGTCGGTATGGCAACACTGAATAAATATAAAAACAAACAACCGATTGCTATATGTTGATCTTGTTCCTTTAATTTGGTCCTGTACAATTTATTTCGACTACTTTTTGAACACAACATCAATCAAGTGGCCGCCTTTATTGGCCACAACAAAATGTGCCCTTTTTGCGGCATTTTCCATCACTTTTTCGAGCGTCTCAGTCGATAAAGTGGCGATTTCGGCACGAATGTTGGCCTTAAGCTCTTCAATGGTCTGTGGATCGCTGGCGTAAACCTTGCTTTTTAAATAGCCCCACAAAAAGAAGTCTGGGGCGGTCAAATCTGGAGATCTGGGTGGCCAGTCAATATCGCCTCTTTTTGATACCAGGCGTCCAGGTCACTTTTTGGTCGTGTAAAGGTATTTCATGGATGCGGTGTGGATTTTCCGTGCCCCATATGCGACAATTTTGCTTATTAACACCACCAGAAAACGTGAAATGGGCCTCATCGGTCATCAAAATTTGTTGAGTTGAGTTAGCACAATTGAACGATTATTTTCGATGAACAGCGTCACTATTTCGGCACGTTGTTTTGGTGTGAAGCGTTCCATGGTCAAAATTGTACTAGATTGATGTTTCCAAAACATGTCTAACAAAAGCAATCGGTTGGTAAATGTCAAAGTTATTCAGTGTTGCCATACCAACACTTTATATGGCGCACCCTGTATTAATCTCGAAAATTCTTGTTCCAAGTATGAAATTCTCTATTTTTTCTCTGAGTGTACACTACACATTCAAGGGGCAGACTTCTGGCGGTCACATTCAAAGCCGTTTTGCATGTTCCTTTTTATTGTTATTGAACACGGAATAAATACTTGTGGTCTTATAGAGTCTTATATACTTCGAGCCAATCAAGCAAGCAAAGTCCACTACTTGCATTTGAGATCCCAAACTTAAAAAGCTTTAATGAAATGTTTATACACTTAACTGAACTAAAAAGTAAAACCATTCGAGATCAAGTCAAGCCAAGGCGGTGAATTTAATGGGTTAATCCCGGAAAGACTGAAATTGAACCCGACAGGTCGCCATTTCGGAACTTGCCAAACCAGCTTTCAGCCCAAACTATTACTGTGGACAAAAACCATTTGCATTTATGCACGAAGTAAGAAAGAAGGCCTGCAGCTCAGTGATACACTCGCTTTACTTTAGGACGTCGACGTCGTAGGTTCAAGTCCCAAAACGTTCAAAGCAACGCTTTTAGACCCATTATTCGAAGAGTAACAAGTAAGGGCGCTGCAGTCGAGTTTCCCGACTACAAAATACCCTGTTCATTTGTTTTCATTTACTTGTTTTTGAATTTTTGAAGGCAAATGTAACTGGTTTTTGTAAAAGCTATAAAATTGTCATCCTGAATGTAGGCAACACCCTTTTCTAGTCCAAATTAACAACTGGTGGTGCTCTTATCAGCTCAATCAGCTCCGGTTTTTTTGTCGGATCTGATTGTGCTTATTAGAATAGTTAGATATTGGGCCTAACTTGATGTATACTAAACTACGAGGCTCTAACTTGAAAATTGTGGATCTGACAGTTTTTAAGGTCTAGGATTTTGGGGATAAAAGGGTGACAGGGGGGAATTTTACAAATGTGAAACAAACTTGATCTGCGTACGGCATACATCTAGCTTCATGCAAAAATTTGTGGCTCTATCTCTTATAGTCTCTGAGATCGACGCGTTCATACAGACAGAAGGACGGACGGACAGACGGTCATGGGTATATCTGCTGTTCATGCCGATCAAGAATATATATCCTTTATGGGGTCGGAAATGTTTCCTTCTCCCTGCTACATACATTCGCACAACTTCAGCTTTTCGAAGAGCCATGGCCATGGTGTGGAGGTGTATGCACAGGCGCTTACAGGCAGTTACCTAGTCGGAGGGAGGTCCAACTAAGTATTAGACGTCCAATAATCGAATCCTTTATGAATTTTTTGCATTTGTGCCAATACTTTTTTTTACCCTTGCAAAGGGTATTATAATTTTTCCCAGAAGTTAGCAACGCATTGAAATTTTCACTTTCGATCCAATTCTTGATCAGCGTGGCAAGCTGAGTCGATTCAGCTTTGTTCGTCCGTCTGTCTGTGTCTACGTAAACTAGTCTCTCAGTTTTGAAGCTATCGATCTGAAATTTTGCCCAGAGTCTTCTTTCTGCTGCACGCTACTTATATGTAGGAACTGACCGGATCGGAAGACTATATATCATAGCACCCATAGGAACAATAGGTCGGGAAATGGGTCGTTGTGGGAAAAGATTAATTTTGAAAATATTTAAACGAGACGAATTTAGCTTAGCTTTCTCGTTTGATGTAAGTTTACGCAGTCTTCCGTTATTTTATATCATAAAACATTTAGCAATCGTGAAATTCAAAATATTTCTTTAGTAAATATGTAATAAAATGTTTTACAATGAGAATGACATTTCACAATTATGTTTCAGTTAAGTGGAAAAAATGTTATTTACAGTCAAATTTTTATAGCAGCTTTGTGCCAATACATTATGTTTCACTGTACATACAACCCGAGTGTAGACATTTGTGTACTGCAATGTAGCTTTTAAAATATAATTCTAGCGTTTTTTGTGTCATTGCACAGCAAAACATTTATGGCTACAATTTCATCTAATTTACCACAGGGGTCCAAAAAAAAAACTGCATTAGGCAAACAACAAAAAATATACACTTACCCAACGAATCAGAAGTTAAAGAGGGAGCATCAGAGAGCAAGCGCAGCTGAACAAAAACAAATACACAAGCGCAGACGCGACGTCAAACATCGTAAGCGTGGCCGCGGGGGGCTTAGCGAAACGAGCACGGTAAAATGGAATAAAAAATGAAGTGAGAGAGAGCAGTAGAGAGTAGGCACAGCACAACAACATATACACAGTATTTACACGCTTTTTACTTATATCTTTTTTTATTTTATTAACCTATAATTAAATTTATAAGCCTTCAGCTGATTTACACACTTATTTCAATTGAATTGAAACACTAGCAAGAACACAACAAAAACGAATGCCGCGGCCGCGAGAGCCAGACTGACAAAGAAAGAGAGAGAGAGACAGAGCAAAACATAACGGCACAATTGGTAATTATTAATTAAATGCCGCACATACTTTAAATTGAACACACGGCCACGCTTTGATATAAGCGAAGTCATTTTGTTAATTTGAAATGCACTAAAAGCCAAAAATATTAATAAAACTTGGGAGCGCGACAACAACAGGCGGCCGGCCTCAACAATAGAAAATATGCAACTAGGCAACTATCGATATTTTATTTCGATGCGTTGGTCCGATAGGTCCGTTAGTCAACTGAAAATTTGAATTTGAAAAAAATTTTAATTATGTCTTGCTTAGAATTTGATCGACTTGTAACAAAATTATTTGAAAAGTTAGCAAATAACATATTTTGTCATTTTAAGTAGATTTTAAACATAATACAGAATCTTTTTATTAAATTGATTGGGCTTTTAAGTGATGAACACTTGATGGTTCTTTGATGACTGCTTGAGGGTAATGAACTCAAGTTTCGCTTACATTCAAAAACACTTCTATGGGTAAGCTCAGAATAAAACCTCAATTTGAAATTTAAAACAAGCGGACAGACGCTCAGTGGCGCCCGTAGAACAAACGAGATAAACCCATCTAATAGGACATTGTTCAACGATTTGAAATATGCTTCCACCTAATAAAATCAAATATTTAGTTAAGAAGTTTTTTTAAAAATTATTTATTTTTAGTTATGTGGGTGTTTATTTAAAAACATTTAAACCTTAAAAAGGGAAATTTAAAAAATCTCAAACTGATAAAAATAAATTTTTTTAGTTTCCATAAAATGGGATTTTTTTTTACAAATTTTTACTTTGACAACCCATAGGTAAGCATCTATGAGGCGTAGCAACTATTCCAAGCTCTTATTTTCTAGATTGGTCAATTATCTATCAAATGCCATTTAGATTATTCGAATATCTTTTTTGGTTCAAAAGTAATGTGGGCCACTGTGAGACGGTCAGACGGACCGGGCTAAATCGACTCGGCTGTTGATGCTGATCAAGAATAGATACACTTTATGGTGTCGGAGATGATTCCTTCTGCCGGTTACATACTTTTACACAAACCTCATATACTCTGTATACCTCTGGTACAGAGTATATAAATTATTTTTGTTCAGAGAGCAAGTTTTTCGGCTATTTCTTTTTTGTTTTGTCGGTGTAGAGGTATAATACTAATATTTTTCAAATCGGGAAATAAACAATCTTGATCGACTTCAAACTGAAACTAAAATCGGCTGTAGGGGCTATACTAATGAAGACTTTAGGTTGCTGAAACTGCTTCAGTTTAATTTTGGATCGCACCAGCAAAAACTGCCCTAAGACTCCCACTTCGAAGCGGTTCGACTTCGAACCGACTTGCAGGCTGGTTCCCTTTCAAGTTGTCCGGCACCACAAAAACAATAAACACACACACATCGCTTTGTCATGCTCCAGAACTTTAAAAAGTTTAATATTTATTTATTACTGCAGCACTGGTCCTTGGTTCCATTCTGGCAAACGCACTGGCAATCTTTGTTGCATGCACAATTGTCACCACATTTCTGTGCCGAGCAGCGGCAATCTGTCAAAATAGCAAAAATGTTGCTAAGTTTTTTGGTTGTAGAAATTAAGCACTTAACACTTACTGGTTTCACATCCCTTGCAACCCATTATGTTACTTTCTTTCTTTTTTTTGCGGTTTTCTTCTAAGTTTTTCCACTTGGTTTTAGTTTGTCAACTGTCGACCCTGCCACAGCTGTTGCCTCTAATTTATACTATGCTATTCAGAAAGTGCAAAAATCGAGAACAAAAATAAATTCATTTTTCCTGGCTTATCAGTTCGTGTGCAAAATGCGTAAACTGCAATCGTTGAATAAGCGTTTATCAATTTCCAAACAAATTTTGCGCACGCAATTGCCGGATTGCTGGATTGCTGCACACGGTTTGCTTATCAGCTTATCAGTTGTATGTGCGTTGCGTACCAAATTGGTAACGCGTTGGCCTGAAAGCACACAACAACAAAGCAAAAAACAACAACAGCATTACATTTTACTTTTGTTCAATAAAATGTCGTGCCACGAAAGTGAAAACATTGAAGGAAATGATTTCAGTGACTTAAAATCAACTCGATGGCACTTGCTGTTGAGTTCATGTAAATCATGTCTGAATATATTCAATATAGCTACTTATGGCATTTTAATACTCTGTATAAAGGAACACCTGGTATATTAAGTTTGCAAACAGTCAGAAGAAAGCATCTCCGACCCTATAGTGCATATACATAAACAAACTGACTTCAGAATTAGTAAGAGTTACCACTGGAAAATTACACAAATTGTGTGTCAAGGGCCTGTTCTCAGATCAACTAAACATTATTTCCGTCTCGGTAGTTCAAGGCCCTTTTTGGGAAAACTTAGTCACCTTCACCAGCTGTTGGCGCCAGCTGTGAAGTAAGTAGCCATGAAAGAGCTACTTAAATTTTGCAGTTGCAGGGACATCTCTTGTTCGACAAGCCAAAGGACTGAGAGAAGTTCGGTTTTTAGCCATTTGGGGCTGTAATACTTAACTATTTTTATTTATATTTGATCCTTAGCGAAGATATATTATTTTGAATACCAATACATGTGATCAATATCATTAAATTACACATGGTTACATTTTTGTAAATTTTTTTCATTATATTGAAGGGATGCTGGTGATGGGTTTCGTGGGCTGAACACAAATCTGTTTTCGGAAATGGTCTGCCACGTATAGATTTTTTAGTAACTTGTTCTTGTGGTTGCTTAATTTTCGACCTTTTTTTTGGCTTACTTTAATATTATCTTACAGTAAGTACAAAGTAAGAAGAATTTCAGCTTGTTACTCACCCAAAATAGCCTCTGCTCTCGAACCTGAAGTGTGCGAAACTTAACCATTATCAAATGCTGTTCGAACCCTCAAAACGGGGCTGGAGCCTTCGAATATCGTTTAATCACTTTGGCTCGACCGAAGTTTGCACCGAAGTTACCATTGCAGCACTAAGTCTACATTTCAGACCTTACTTTTATGTTTGAGCTATACCATATACAGGGTGCGCCATATAAAGTGTCGGTATGGCAACACTGAATAAATATAAAAGCAAACAACCGATTGCTATATGTTGATCTTGTTCCTTTAATTTGGTCCTGTACAATTTATTTCGACTACTTTTTGAACACAACATCAATCAAGTGGCCGCCTTTATTGGCCACAACAAAATGTGCCCTTTTTGCGGCATTTTCCATCACTTTTTCGAGCGTCTCAGTCGATAAAGTGGCGATTTCGGCACGAATGTTGGCCTTAAGCTCTTCAATGGTCTGTGGATCGCTGGCGTAAACCTTGCTTTTTAAATAGCCCCACAAAAAGAAGTCTGGGGCGGTCAAATCTGGAGATCTGGGTGGCCAGTCAATATCGCCTCTTTTTGATACCAGGCGTCCAGGTCACTTTTTGGTCGTGTAAAGGTATTTCATGGATGCGGTGTGGATTTTCCGTGCCCCATATGCGACAATTTTGCTTATTAACACCACCAGAAAGCGTGAAATGGGCCTCGTCGGTCATCAAAATTTGTTGAGTTGAGTTAGCACAATTGAACGACTATTTTCGACGAACAGCGTCACTATTTCGGCACGATGTTTTGGTGTGAAACGTTCCATGGTCAAAATTGTAATAGATTGATGTTTCCAAAACATGTCTAACAAAAGCAATCGGTTGGTAAATGTCAAAGTTATTCAGTGTTGCCATACCGACACTTTATATGGCGCACCCTGTAGATGACCGATTTCGACCAAACTTAGTGGAATCATGCAAAAGCCTAACAAACTAACATGTACGAAATTTGTTTTCCATTTGAAACAAAACGACCACATAAAGTATATATATTCTTGATCAGCATGAAGAAGAGCTGAGTTGATTTAACCATGTCTGACTGTCCGTCTGCCAAGTTTGGACCAAATCGGAAATCTATATAGAATAGCTGCCATAGAAAAGTAAGGTAAGAAACATAGTCTTAGCAAGAAAAACTTTTTTTACTTTCACTGTAAACCTCTTTAAAGTTGGCATATCTTTACTTTATAAGCTCTCACACAATTCTCCAAAGTTTTGTCAAAATCGGATGACTATATCTTAAGGCTGCCATAGGAATGATCGCTCGAAAAACTAGTTTTAGTTAGAAAAACATTTTTATTTTCAAAGAAAACGACTACAAACTTTGTATTTCTTAGTTGACTCTGATTTTCCATGATTCCGCTAAGTTTGGTCGAGATCGGACATCTATATAGGGAAGCTGTCTTAGAAATATGTAGTCGGAAAAGTAATCTTAGTGAGAAATACTTGTTTGTTTTCGGTGGAAACGTCTAAAAACTTTTATGCATTTGTTTTCTATGCTTTTTTATAATTCTGCCAAGTTTGATGAAAATCGGACAACTATATGGTATACAAAATATACACTCAGGGAAAAATCGCATAGTAAAAACTAACACAAACATATTTGATTTTATTATGCTCCATGTGTACTCAAATTTACTAAAAACCACTTTGAATTGACTAAAAACATATGAAATCGACGAATTTGAATTACCCCTTTTATTTTCCCTATGCAGGGAATTCCAACTTGAGAATTACAAGCAGTCGTATTTTTGCAAAATGCCAGAAAGATATTTATGAAAAACCGTAGGCTATTCAATATAAGTAGTATTTTAGCAGTCCATCAGCCAGCATACGCTATGGCGAAACTGGTTGAGACGTCATTCCATTCGAGTTCAAGTCCAGACGTCCCGAGTTCGAGTCCCCACAGAGTAAGTTAAAACTTTTATAAAGGGAAAATAATTCGCAGTTTTCAGAACCAAATCTAAAAGAATTCTACTCCTGGATTGCATTACAAAGAAAACTGAGTATAGGGGGTTGGCTGGACAAATTTTTAAATAAAAAAAAAAGTTTTTTACTATTTCCATGTTAAATTTAACTATTGCCAATATTAAATTTGAAGTGTGCACTCTTTATATATACGAATTCCATATTTATCAATGGTGGAAATATTCAAGTCAAAGTGTAAATATTGAAATATCAGTGTTTTTTCCCTGAGTGTATAGCTGCCATACGAAAGATCGGTCGGAAAATTGTTCGTTGGGGGAAAAGGAATATTTTTGAAAATTTTTAAGCGAGCACTTGCAAGGGCATAAAGTTGGCTTGGCTTACTCGTTTTTTATTTACCTCAAGTGGGTTTTGAACTCAGGACCTCGAAGACTAAAAGTAGGGTGTGCAAAATTTCAGCACGATAGCTTCAAAACTGAGAGACTAGTTTGCTTAGAAACAGACAGAAGGACAGACAGACGGACGGATAAAGCTCAATCGACTCAACTTGTCACCCTGATCAAGAATATTTATAGTTTATGGGGTCGGAAATGTACATTTCTATGCGTTGCAAACTTCTGGTCAAAATTATATTACCCTTTGCAAGGGTATAACAAGATTGTTAAATGGTATTTAAGAATTAAACGCAACTTGGCAAACAGGTTTTGGGGTTTGTGTGTGATGGTTTCTACTAAAAAGTAACAAAATCGTGTCCTTGGATTCAAAAATAACTCGTTATCTTTGTTTAGTAATCAAGTTTCGCGCTTGCTCAATCGTGACTTTGCACTTCTTGCTCCCAATTTCGTGAGAATATAGCCTGATTTTTTTCACACGCAACATGATTGATAAAATAATTTAAGTTTTCCCCTCAGTAAAGTCACCGTGTGAAGGGCACCCACTATACTGGGACCTTGACTCGAAATTTAAGCAAACTTTTAGGGATTTCACAACAATATGTTAGGCTTACATCAACTATGTGTTGCATACTTTTGGGTAATTCATCAAACACAGTGTCTTTCAATAAAATGCATCATTTATTCGCAGAGTGCTCTATGGATAACCATTCTCGTTCGTTCAATCAAAAATTAACAGACTAAACAAGCATCACAAAAAACATAACAGACAACAAATTCTTGGAGCGCATTGGAATGCATTTTCGTATGTGTAAAAACTAAACTAAAACATTTCTTCATATCTTCTGTCCTAGGCCTTAGTCCTTCAGCTCGGCGCCGGCATTCACAAAGCCCACCGATTGCGTCAACTGAAGTTGCTTCTCTTCGGCCTCGCGTGCCTTTTCTTCGGGCGTCTTGGCCCATTCCTGCAGCTCACCCGAGCAATAGAACCAATAGATGACACAGCCCACCAGATAAATGCCCGCGGAAATGAAGAAGACGATGCGCCACTCCTCACTAGTCTTGTTGGTCACAATGTAACCCGTGAGCAGCGGACTGACAATGCCCGGAATGGTGGCAAAGGTGTTGCCAATGCCCATCAGTACACTAGCATGCTGAGGAGCAATATCCAAGTGGTTGACACTGCAAAAGTAAGAGGAACATGTACACATTCTACAACTATTTATAAACTTCAGAGCTTACGCAAATCCGGACCAGGCAAAGGCACCCAGACCTACGGCAATTGTAAGACTCACCACCGACCAGGTGGGATCTAACAGGTAAGCGGTCAGCATCATAAACACCGTTTGGGCCAGAAAGGCGCCACAATTGAAGTTTCGCCGCACTTGGGTCGTTGTCCAGATGCCCTTCACTTGCAACCAATCGGCCAGATAGCCCGAAATGGCCAAAAGAATACCCATGGCCAGGTAGGGCACAGCGGACAAGAAGCCCGTCTTGCCCAGGTCGAAATTGAGCGTATCTGCAATGGCCACGAAATGGCTAAGTGAAGAAGGATAAACAAACAAAATAAGTCACTTACCCCGGAGAAAACTGGGCAGTTGGGTGAGCAAAGTGTAGAAGCCCCAGTTCTCGGAGAAATGTGACGCCATGATGGCATAAAAAGCCATCGAGGTGAAAATGGACTTCCAGGGATGCTTGATGTGCCTATTGCCCACATAACCAATGGTCTTCTGTATATACTCGCGCTCTTCCTGCGAGCAAAATCGGTCCATCTCCGGCCCGGCGCGTATCATAAGCACCCACAGGATGTACCAAACAACACCAATAGCGCCAAACACATAGAATACGCTCTCCCAGCCATAACGTGCTGCCAGCAGGCCAGACGAAGGCATGGCTACCACCGTACCCGCATAGTTGCCGGCGAATGCAATCGAGGCCATGCGTGAGCGTTCCATCGGCGGTGACCAGCGGGCCCAGACGGCATGTATGCCCGGAAAGGTGACACCCTCGAAGACGCCCTCAATGATGCGCACAGCCAGAAACATTTCCAGACTATGCTTGGCCGCCAGAGGTGTGAGCAGCGTCAGGATGGCAGTGGTGCCAATGCCAGTACCGAAAACCTGATGGAAAACATTGTACATACATGGGATTGAGAATACTAAGAATATCAAACTCACAATATTGCCTCCGATTTTGGTGCCTATGTAGCCACCTAGGAACTGTGTCAGTATATAACCATAGAAGAACGAGCTCAGTATCAGTCCCTTTTGCTTTGAGTCCCAGGGAAAGTCCTGCTCGATAAACTCATTACCGTCCGCATCCACAACCGTGCGATTCTCTGTCATCGCCACAATGGCCACCGAAAGATTCACACGCAGCGAGTAAACATTGAAGAACCCAAAGAAGGCCATCAGCACCACAATGTAACGCCGTTTGCGCCAAAATCGCCATGTGAGCGGCTCACTTTCCACGACATCATTACTGAAGGAAAAACAATGTCACAGTGGTTAAATATTGAAAAGATAGACGGAATAGCCCTGGAATGAAAAAGTGCACCCAAAAATGATACGCTAATTGAAACCAGCACAACTCAACTTTACTTAATCACCACACAGAAAAGTATCAGAAGCTTAATAGACGAGTACACCCAGAAAAAGCGGTGTAACAACCGATTCGTTCTAGAACTATCAAGAATTTTGGTCTTAAATTCTAACTAAATTCGTTTTTAGTTGGGTGCTTTTAGGCAAGGGGAAAAGACGAAAAATATTGCGAGAGGAGAGCAAGCAGCGTTGAGCAGCGTTGAGCCCGCTCTCATGAATTCGATTATTATGGAAGAGCGGGGCGTGGCGAGACTACAGAGCGGAGAGCGCCATCGATTTTTGCACTCCGGTTTCTTTTGAAATTCTCGAAGCAATTATGGCATTGCTGGCATGGAGAATCGGCTGTTCGACTGACAGTTGACACTCAAAGATCGATGCTGCTTTGAGGTGTTGTGTGTCCTTGAGCCGGCTGAAACTTGCTAAATAGTTTGACAATTAATTTTCTTTGAAATAAACATAAACAAAACGAGAAAGCTAAGCTAACTTCTTCTGTGCCGAAGTTTTTATACCCTTGCAAGTGCTCGCTTTAATATTTAAAAAAACACTCTTTTCCCATTTTCCGAACGATCGTTCGTATGGAAGCTATATGATATAGTCATCCGATTTGGCCAAAAATTTGTTTAATTATGTGAAAGCATGTGAAACAAACAAATACAAAATTGCAGGATGCTGCCACTAAAAACAAAAAAGTTTTTTTTAAATAAGACAGTTTTTCAGACATATCTTTTGTATGGCAGCTATACCAAATAGTTGTTCGATTTTAATAAAACTTGGTAGAATTAAAATAAAATATAGAAAGCCTACGATTACAAAGTTTGGAGACGTTTCCATTAAAAAGAAAAAAGTTTTCCCACTTAAACATTTTTACGAACCAGTGTTCCTATGGGAGCTACGATATAGTCATCCGATCCGGTCAGTTCCGACATATTAGTAGTGTGCAGCAAAAAGAAGACTCTGTGCAAAAGTTCAGCTCGATAGCTTTAAAACTAAGAGACTAGTTTGCATAGAAACAAACAGACGGACGGACGGACAAAGCTCAGCTCGTCGCCCTGATCAAGAATATATATAGTTTATGGGGTCGGAAATGAATATTTCTATGCGTTGCAAACTTCTGTGCAAAATTATAATACCTTTTGCAAGGGTATAAAAATACTGAGAGAGGAGAGCAAGCACACTTGAGCGTTGAGCACGCTCTCAAGAATTCGATTATTATGGGAGAGCGGGGTGTGGCGTGACTACAGAGCGGAGAGCGGCATCGATTTTTGCAATCCGGTTTCTTTTGAAATTCTCAAGCAATTATGGCACTGCTGGCATGGAGAATCGGTTGTTCGACTGACAGTTGACAGTCAAAGACCGATGCTGTGTTGTGTGTTACTTGTTCCGGCTAAAACTTGCTAAATAGTTTGACAATTAATTTTCTTTAAAATAAAATTAAACAAAAAAAGGAAAAAACAACTGATTTGAATCTGTGGTTTGATGGGAATATGGAAGCCTTTAATTTGGGTTTTGATTCAAGAGTGAACGATGTTTGGGCCGATTTCTCATCTTCTAAATAGCTGATATGTGTCAGATAAACTAAGATTTTGCTCAGTTTCAAGGACGAACATTCAAGGACGAACATTCATGATTTTGGACAATGCACTTAGTTCTAGATTCAAGAATGAGCAATCTTAGATTTGAGTACGTTTATCACTTGATTCAAATATCGTTCTGCTTAATACGAGGATGTTTGATGCTTGATTCAAGTATTGAATATCTTCGATCAAGAAAAATGGGATAAAAAATTCATTCTTGAATCCAGAATTTTCATTCATGTCGAACTTTTGTCATTAAATATTCTTGATTCAAGTCTGAAATTCTATATTTTTTGTCTGAGTGTAGCTACAAAAGTGTGCAATAGTCAGGGGTGCAAATACTACATTCCATTAGTGACTCGTCAGCCTCGGTTACCCCACAGTTCTGACACTAATATTTCTTTGTTTCTCAAAAAAATCTTTACCTTACTTTTAATCCCAAACCATACGAATCCCCACAGTGTAAGACTTGATTCGCTTAACAATATTCAAAGATATGTTTAGACTTCATCAGCTAGAAATCTTTTTGCACTTTGATTTTCTTAAGATCCATAACTCTTATTTACCATTCCTGGGTACAACACAACTTAAATTATGTTTTTTCGTACTCAAGAAAATGTTTTTAAAATCAGAACATTGTACTACATTGTGATCTGATCTGATCATACTGATCTTGAATAGATTGATTCAGTTTTGTGCATGAGCTTAACTAGTAATATTTATCGATCCCCTAAATTTAGTAACATTCGGATAATAAATAGTGTAGTTCTTATCACGATAAGCTGATAAGCAGCCTCTTGCAGTAGCAGCTATGGAAATCAAAGTTCCAATTAGTTGTTATGGCATGGTATCCGCCCAACTGATAAAGTAATCAACCAAAAATGGGTAACCAGTGGATTTACTTTCGCTTTCTATTTGTGGGTTATTGTGGCTTGCCTGTAAATATTTCTCTTGTTTTAGCCGTGTTGGGTTTTTGTTTAGCGCCTGCAGCGATCAATGGAACCAGTTTTTAAAGTGCTATGACGCGTCGCAAACTGGTTTACAACGAGGGTAAGTCAATAAGTCTTCAGAAAATGTAAGGGACAAATTGGTTGACTTGTCAAGTTTTATTTCTATTTTTTTAAAATAGTAACTAGAAGTTATGCCATCTTGATCTTATGAGTTCTATATGAAAAATAACGTGAATTGAATAAAATTGAACCACCTAGTCATATTTAAGCAAAGGAAATATAATATAATGGTAATTATTGCCATGACATTCCAATAAGGTTTTTCGGCATGATTGGATTCCACTGCATCAATGCATCAACTCCCGAACTAAACCTAAATCCTATTGTAGACATTCAAAAGGAAACCAACAATCGGGAACCCCCTTTAGTCACAGACAAAGTACCTTAATCACGTTCTCAAATAGTCAAGCTGCAACCATGTCTGAGTGCCGCAGGTCTCTTAATGTGAAATCTCAGCACCTTAACACTTATCTCTATTGAGTGGCTGACACTACCATTCAGCTACCTGAATAAAAGCTACATAGCGGTATCAGTTTTGACCTTCAAACTACAAAAAAGTAATAAATTCCAATCAAGCCCGACTATATTAAAGTCTGTAACTGCAAAAGTGTATGCACACTAAGCCGCTGCGAACTTTCGTTTGCTTATTGCTTGATTATAGCTCACCCAATAGATACAACAATTTGGCGGATCTTCAAAATCAGTATTAGTGACCTATTTCGACACTGCTTTTATGCCGCCTTTAACCACAAAATGCGTCCTTTCCAACTTTAAGGTGTGTAATGAGCTGTCTCATCCGGTGCTGCCTAGCATAAATGTTTGTTTTGCCCATAACTGCACTTTCGTTTATTCCATCTTCGCCATTAATAATGCAAATGGTAATGCTTACTAAATATGGCCAGAAGGTACGAACCGGCGGCGTGGTCGTGGCATAAATTGAGGGTAAGGTGTGT
>JAWNNO010004763.1:0-142223 GCA_035044985.1 Lordiphosa fenestrarum | reverse complement strand
TCACCTTCACCAGCTATTGGCGCCAGCTGTAAAGGTAACTAGACATAAAAATGCTACTCAAACGTCCCAATTCTGATTCTTTAACAACCTGCCACATCTGGGAAGACCCTTCAACTTCGGTTCCAGCTGGAATCAGTTAATCAAGTTATTTTTGCTCCTGGCTCACAGTTCTAATATGTATATTTTGGCAGTGGCGGCCAAGCGGATACTTGACTTGGCTTATATGTTCTGACAGCCCAGTTCCATCCACAAGCAAAGTCCACTCATGTGTGAATAATTCCTAATTGATTCCGCCAGGCATGAAATGCAACTAATTGGCTTTAAAATAACTTTTTGCAATGGAGAATCCATTTTGTAGTTTAAACTTAAATCAACATGAAAGCGCTTCAGTTTATTATCCTGCTAATTGGTGCCACAATTATTTCGGCTCAAGTGCATGAAGAGCCCGATGATATGGAGAGAAAACGTTATGCTAGATCGGTGGCGAATATGGATGAGTTACTGAATATTAATGGCGACTTGGTTGATAATCTGGAGCAATATGTGCAGGCCATACGGGAGAAACTAGATGCTATACGAGTGTAAGAAGTAGCAAAACTGCACTAACTAAGCAAGGTGTTTCCTCGTTTGGTTGGTCTTTGCTGCCCAAAGCTTAGATATTGTTAACTTTACAGAGGACTCCACAAAATGAAATCTTTTCACAACTCAGCCCGACCTAATGCCAAGGAGTTCTTGGCAAATCCCGTCAACAGTTTTTCACTCATACGTCACATGCACTCGGACTGGTTGTACTGGCAACTCTTAATGGAAAAGACCATCGGTTCGAGTAAGTAAGTCGATTGCACAAAACTAGACAGCTTTTTTAACCCAGACGTGCAGAGCAACTAGAGTTCCTGAGCAGCACAAAATCCTCTCTGCCGGATGAGACTGATTTCAAGGATGCCGCCGAGGGTATGAGACGCATGCAGAAGGTCTACAGGCTGTCGCCCTGGCAAATGGTCAAGGGTCTACTTGACGGTGTGCAATACAAGTGAGTGACTTCTGTGGTGGGGATTAGTACCAAACTTTTGCCTATCTCTGCAGTGCCAACCTTTCGCCACTCGATTGTTTTGCCCTTGCCAAGTATAATCAGGACCTTGGCTTATGGAACGACAGCGAACAGTGGTTGCTGGTGTCCCTCTGGAGCTTGGACCAACCAAACCATCAACAAGAAATGCACAAACTAAGTGATCTAACCAAGGCTGCCTTGCATGAGGCATTGGCAGGCGTTTACCTAAGGCAAAGTAGGAATTCGCCCCCCTAATTCTAGCTCTAATTATTCTAATCAAATCTAAGCACCAACAGATACAGTTCCAAGAGCCCTGGAGTCCCTGCAGACTGCCCTTGAACTGGACCCTGACAATGCTTTGATACTTCATGATCTTCTTAACCTAGAGAAGCTCTACTACACCTTGCCCTTAAACGAGACACACGATTCGTCTAGCAATCAGAAATCGGATGACCTCTTCTTTGAGGAGTCCCTGACACATTGCTGCAACGGCAAGTGTCCTATTTCCAAGGATCTGCAGTTGTATTGCCTTTACAACACCACCGCATCGCCATTTCTGCTTCTTGCACCTGTCAAAATGGAACTTTTATCTCTGGATCCATATGTGGTGCTCTTCCATGATGTCATAACACCCAGCGAACGGCAGCTCTTGAAAAGTATTAGTAAGCAGCATTTACTGGTTTCGGAAACGCTGAACCCGATGTCCAGGTCACTGCAAGTGTCATTTACACGAACCTCCAAGTCCGTGTGGTACGAGGACAAGACGAACAACGTCACCCAACGCATCGCCCATCGAATAGCACATATAACGAATTTGGATGTGAGCACGGCTGAGTACTTTCAGGTCATCAACTATGGTGTGGGTGGGCTATTCGAAGAGCATATGGATGTGCTGTTTGACGATGAGGTAAGCCGTTCCTCGCATTGTTATTATCTGAATATGAACTCTAATTTCTGATTAGAGCCGACACAATGGAACTGGGGATCGGTTAGCCACTATGCTCTTCTATGTAAGTAGCTGAGATAATGAACAGAGTGCGCTGGGTATCGGCTGATTCTTAAATCTACTCCAGCTAAGTGAGGTGCCACATGGTGGAGCCACCTTGTTTAACGAGCTGAATCTAACCGTTTATCCGAAGCCCGGAGCCGCCTTGTTCTGGTACAATATGGATAATCGTGGGAACTCGGACTTTAATGCTCTACACACTGGATGTCCTGTCATTGTAGGCTCTAAATGGGGTAGGTAGAGATAAGAGTACTTCTTGGATCCATAAAACTATAGTTCGCTGTGAAGTTTCTAACTGAAAGACATACAAATCATGAGTAGCCTACAACAATTCTTACACTTAACATGCTCTGTTGGTTTTCAAGATCTTTGTACTTGAATTAAGAGCAAACGGTGACAATAGTACGCTAGGTACGAAAATACTTGATTCAAGTACAAAAGTCTTAAATGAAGTACTAATATTTCAATCCCGAAACATTTGGATTTGGACTGTTTCGATATAGATTAAGTACACTTCGAACTATGATTAAGTCTTTTTGATCATACTTTTAGGTTGTAATGGTCTTAAGACAAGACCGATTCGCTCTCAAAATAACCAAAAATAAGAACAAAAGAGTGTTGGTCTTAGCCCATAGAATTCTAAAGATTTTCTTAACTTGTTCTAAAACGAGGCAAAAAGATTTCTGAGAGTATGCATAGAGCAAAGTAGAACTACAGTAGGTCAAAAATGTACCAAAAGTGCTAGAACCGGTTGGGAATTTTAACTCGCTTAAAAATAGTTCGCAATTTCCGTTGCTCACTTTTTGGAGCTGGCATTTAAAGTCTATTTTGTACTTAATCTAACATGTTTTATACTTGAACTAAGAACTTACTGTAGGTACAAATTAATCTTGATTCAAGAGCGTCTGTCCGTATGAACGCACAGATCTCAGAGATGGAAAGAGATAGAGGTTTGACATGTATGGGACATATGCTTCTTATGTCTGCAGGCAGATCAAGTTTATTTTCAATTTTGTCCACGCCCCCTCCCGCCCCCGCAATTTAGAAAAAACTTCACATCTCCCACAGTTTTAAAGATAGATCGTTTGTTCCTTCTGGACATTTTTAGTTATCGGGATAACTTATCGTTCCGCCAAAGAAATGGTAAAGATCGGATGAGCGGTTGTGAAGTTATGATCAAAAGACTGTT
Source organism: Lordiphosa fenestrarum (assembly GCA_035044985.1). Classification (NCBI taxonomy): domain Eukaryota; kingdom Metazoa; phylum Arthropoda; class Insecta; order Diptera; family Drosophilidae; genus Lordiphosa; species Lordiphosa fenestrarum. The sequence continues at coordinate 138,980 of JAWNNO010004763.1, read as the reverse complement.
CGCTGCTGCAGCGCAATAGCAGCGCTGCTTTCAGCTGCTACTGCAGCATCAAAATATATGCTGAGTGTAGAATTTCGTTGGTACAGAGTTGTTCAGCGATGCTCCGGCTTTCACTTATTTTTACGAATTGCGATTCCAGCAAATTCGCACGATTTCAGTTTAGTGCGCTCCGAAATTCGCAAGTTTTCGTTATCGATAATGTTCCATTCCCAACTTGTTTTGCGTCATTTCACATAACAAAAACAGCTGATGAGCGCCACTACTCATGCTATCGATAGTTATATATCGATATATACCATGGCCAAATCGCAAATTGTTGTTGTTGTGAGCACTTTTCCATCTCGCTCAATTTTGTGTATCTCTATTAAATAATTGTTTAAAATATTGCCTTAGTGCGAATGGAGTGGGAGAGTCCGTAAGACAAATCTAAAAAGTTTAAGGAACTGAATAAAAATAGTTCCGTGGGCTGTCTGTTTGTGCATCAACCTATATTTTGCATTTACTTTTCATTTCACGGACTCAGATGTCGCCGGCTTAAAAACGCCAAAACTTTGCGATTTCCGAGTGTCGGAGCAACAACTTTTACGATTTGATGATCAAATCGCAAAGTTTTTGCGAAAGCGAAAATGGGAGCATGGCTGATAGTCTTGTTTTTTGCTGGAGCTTCTTGATCCAAATGAGTGAGTCTGTATTTACACCTTGAAGCAAACTGCATGAAATTTTTCGAAAAGCTCAAGCTTGGTCTCGCTCTTCCCTCTACACCTCTTTCCTACAAACGGAAGCTTTTTTTAAGAACTTCATGAAGTTTGCTCCAACGTGTAAGTCCAGTCTAACATTACCAATCCAGCTCAGCCGCTGTGGTTTCATGCGCTTAACTAAATCACTGTTCCCATAGAGCTTATAGAGTTTAGTTCGTTCGATCTGTTAACATTTGGGCACTTGCTCAGTATATACTCCTCCATGAGCCGATTAAAGAAGTTACACCATAATCAATGCCTGAGAGAGGTTATTTCCTATTTAGACGGAGCTTTTGAGTGTTTTTCAACGTATTCATGCAAAGTCTACCTTACTTTGCTGGAATTTAGAATTTTATGGGCTGGAACCAACATTCTTTTGCTCTTATTTTTGGTTATTTTAAATCCATTACAACCTAAAAGTATGAACCAAAAGATTTTAACATAGTTCGAAATGTACTTAATATATCGCGAAACAGTCCAAATTCAAATGTTTCGGGATTGAAATATTAGTAATTCATATAAGTCTTTTGTACTTGAATCAAGTATTTTTCGTACTTAGCTTACTATTGTCACCGTTTGCTCTTACTTAGTAGACATGGTCTTCTTTTTAGTACACAGAGCGAAAAAGACCGAGTAGACTCAATATGAGCACATTCGTTGTCAAAAACTCAACATGAACGTATTTTCTCACTTCCAGAACAATTTCTCACTTCAAGAACATATTTTTGAGAACTCAAAATTTTGATGTGAGTTGACTTGTTCCGTTTTTGAGAATATTTTAAATATAAAACCAAAAATTAGAGGTCCAAACAGGTTCACTCCTCATTGAGGTCCAATTCCAGAGGTCCAATATCCAGGACCGCAAAGACATCCGTTTGTCCAGCATCCCATCTGCCTTGGGTAACTTTTAAAAGAAATTCAAATTTGTCGAACTTACTGGGAGTAAAACCCAAGACCTTTGTCGCCCGCAACGACTGCGATTGTGTTAGCTCGTTAGGCTATAGCTGAGCTGAATTGTGCTCATTTCAAGAACTTTCCAAAGATTTGTTCTCAAAACTTAAAGAGCAACTTCTGTTCTTATTTTGCGATGAAATAATCTTACTTTCTGAACACGACTTTTCCCTCTGTGTGCACGTTGCTAATAAGTAGATACCGACCGGATCGGTCGACTATATCTCACAGCTGCATAAGACCGATCGGCTGAACAATGTCTCTCACTTTGAAAAACCAATTTGTTTTGAATAAAAGCGTGCCTGAAGAATCAATTAAATGCTACGGAACGGTTCAGCTATATATGTTATCGGTTCTGGATTTCTATATTTAGTATGAAAGCGTATCTTTTACCTTTGGCGAGGAAATACGTAAAAGCAGCCAGCGGAAGACACTTACTTCCAATCCTGCCCTGCTGTCGACCTTACTCATAGCTATTAGCCACATGGAGTTGTCTCATTTGTAACTGAAGTATGTATGTTGGCAATGCTTCCCATTGATTGCACCTACGCTGCTTGGAAATTCCCGTATTTCATCTTTCACAATCTTCCCTCGCTTGTAGATGGAAATGCCAAGTAGTTCTACACGGAATAAAGAATAGGGATTGTCTATGGATTCGAGAAGTAAATTAATGCGACTTTTAGCCTTTCTGCAATTCCAGTGTAGTTTCGTATGTCAGGGTCCTGATTCTGAATAGATGACTTTCCCATTTCCAGAAGCAATCCAAATTGGTGTGGGGTCATGCAAAGCACAGTCTTGTGCATTGTCGTGTCCTCGTCCATAAAGCCTTCTTCCTCGCGATGCGTCAGCCATGCATGCAGCAAATTGTTATCAGTCTTTGACATTATGGAGTATAAAAATCAAATAAATGACAAAATAATTAGTTTAAAGGTACAATTTAACGCATTCATCTTCCACTCAATAGTTGTTAAAATCAAAGTATTTTGTGGCATTTTGTTGAAGTCAATATTTGTTCTAGTTTAACAACACAGAACCACAATTTAATTGATTATTTATAGTTGCAATTAACGACGTGTCAAATGGCCATAAGCTTTGTCATAATTAAAATTTTATGATTTTCAAACCGATTTGCAAAGTTTTTCTATATTATTTGATTGCCAAAGGTCCGACCGGTGGGAAAGTGTGTCTAAGTAAGAATATCTTTATAGTTTTCAATGTGCAAGAGTATTAAAACTTTGTCACAAAAGAAGGTGGTTTTGTTATAATTTTAAACTTAAAGACAGAGGAAAGTTAGCTTCAGCTCGGCCGAAGTTTGTATACCCTTGCAGCACGTTTGTGTAACTAATTTGAAAAACATTTCCACTGAAAACAATCAAGTTTTTCTCACAAAGACTACTTTTCTGACTAGACTATACTATACTATACTATATAGATGTCCGATTTCGACCAAACTTAGTGGAATCATGGTGAGGCATAGCTAACTAAAAACGAGAGCGTAAGTTAAAGTCGGCCCTGGTCGACTTCGAAATACCCGTTACTCAGCTCAGCTCGGATAAGTATGCAACATTTTTTTAACTCGGCCATTTATTATCCGATCCTTTTGAAAATTTGTGAGATTGTAGATATTGGCCACATAGACTACACTGCAAAATCTGAGCTCGATATCTTAAATATTGTGGGAGTTATTCAATATTTTTTATTGCGGGGGCGGGAGGGGGCGTGGCCAAAATTTGAAACAAACTTGATCTGCCTACAGACAATACTAGCTTACGTATAAAATTTGGTTGCTCTAGCTCTTCTAGTCTCTGAGATCTAGGTGTTCATACAGACGGACGGACGGATGGACGGACGGACGGACGGACGGACGGACGGACAGACGGACATGGCTATATCGACTCGGCTGTTGATGCTGATGAAGAATATATATACTTTATGATATCGGAGATGCTTCCTTCTGCCTGTTACATACATTTGCACGACTTTAGTATACCCTTTTTACTCTACGAGTAACGGGTATAATTACAAAGTATGGAGGCGTTTGCTTTGAAGACCAAAACTTTTTCTCATTAAAATCAGTTTTTCTACCGATCATTTCTATGGCAGCTATAACCTATAGTCAACCGATTCGTCTGGTTTCGATACTTGTACAGCGTATTTGTACTACAAGGCTTTGTCCCAAGTTTCGACGCTATAGCTTTCAAAATCGTATAGAAACAGACGACTGGACATGACTATATCGACTCAGCTCGTCATGCTGATCAAAAATATATATATTTTATTTAGTCGGAAATGTTTCCCCCCCTGCGTTACAAACGTCTGGACAATTTCAATATACCCTCTGCAAGGGAATAACAAGTCTATCTAAAGCTATGTTCACACGGGCAAATTAGTTTGTCGAAAATGACGAAAATTTGTCACAATTTGTTTGACTGGTGTCTGAACGCCAAATTAATTTGCAGCCAAACCCTTATGTCAAACGGTTTGCCGAGTTTGCAGAGACAAGTTTTCGACAAATTTGCGTGCTGTCTGAACACAGTGTGAACAATATCATGCAAACTGTTATTGCATTTGCCGAGTTTGTTCTTACAAGGCAAATGTTAGAACAAACTATGTCCAATTTGTGATGCTTGTTTGAGTACTTAAAGTTGCTTTGATGCTTGCAAAACAATTTTAATATTTCGTTTGGATAAAAAGTAGCAAAATCGTGTAAAAACAAAGTACAATAATAATGTTTTATTATGAAATCGCAAGGGTTGCATGGTTACAAGCATGCAGCCCTACGCAAAAATGTTATCGATATATGTTTTTATTGTCATCTCGAATGCAATAGCCCCGAAATGTGTTTATTTCACCCATTCGCCCATTCTCTGCGTGTTATTTCACTTTTTATACCCGTTACTCGTAGAGTTTAAAGGGTATACTAAAGTCGTGCAAATGTATGTAACAGGCAGAAGGAAGCATCTCCGATATCATATAGTAGATATATTCTTCATCAGCATCAACAGCCGAGTCGATATAGCCATGTCCGTCTGTCCGTCCGTCCGTCCGTCTGTGTGAACACCTAGAACTCAGAGACTAGAAGAGCTAGAGCAACCAAATTTTAGATGTAAGCTTGTATTGTCTGCAGGCAGATCAAGTTTGACCCCTCCCGCCCCCGCAATAAAATATGGTGAATATCTCCTACTATTTGTAAGCTATCGAGCTCATATTTTGCAGCATAGTGCATGTGGCCATTATGTACAATCTCACAAATTTTCATAAAGATCGGATAATATATGGCAGAGTTAAAAAAACGTTGCATACTTATCTGAGCCGCATGAGGCTATCAAACACTTATTGCCTTGAGTAACGGGTATTTCTAAGTCGGGCAGGGCCGACTTTAACTTACGCTCTCGCTATACCCTAATTTTGCCCAGAAGCTTGCAACGCATAGAAATATTCATTTTCGACCCAAAAACTATATATATTCTTGATCAGGGTGAGGAGCTAACTCGATTGAGCTTTGTCCGACCGTCTGTCTGTCTGTTTCTACGCGTTCTAGTTGCTGAATTTTTTGCACAGTGTCTTATTTACCAATATGTCGGTACCGACCGGATCGGATGACTATATCTCACAGCTCCCATAGGAACAATGGTTTGGCAAACTAGTTTTAGTATGAAAAACGTTTTTCTTTTCAATGGAAACGTCTCCAAACTTTGTATTCATAAGGTTTTCAATGCTTTTTTATAATTTTGCCAAGTTTGATGAAAATCGGACAACTATATGGTATTGCTGCCATACAAAATATAGGTCTGCAAAAACAGTCTTAGTTAGAAATTTTTTTTTTCTTTTTAATGGTAGCATTCTGCAATTTGACGTTTGTGTGTTCCACATGCTTTCACATAATTTCTCAAATTTTTGACCAAATCGGATGACTATATCATATAGCTGCCATACGAACCATGGGTCGGAAAATGGAAATTTTTGAAAATCTTTAAGCGAGCACTTGCTTTCCCTTTTTAAAACCAATTTAAGTGCAAAGTCCATGTGTTTACTAATTTGAAACATGTTTATATATCCCATTACTTTCAGTTATGAGCAAATGGCTGCATGATGCAGGTCAGGAGTTTCGAAGACCTTGCTTTAATGATGAAACGGTGTAAATCATTTGCACAATATTGTAACTGTATAATCAAAGAATTTTTTGAATAAATATACACAGCTTTTAACTAAAAACCAATTTGCCATTTGTATCTAAGAAAACCAGTTGCCCGGCTCAATGAACCCAAAGCTTTCTTTTGGTCGAGCGAACAGGTTTCGTTCGATCGAGAACTTCTTTCTGATTATGTAAGATGAATCTTTGGTCTGGCTTTTGGAGGGAGGTCAAATGGCAAGGTTAGTCGAAATCGCGCTGCTCTGCAGAACGGAGGCCTGGGCATGATGCTTCTTTCTGCTGGATCAGCACTGCTGATGCTGCTTCTCCAGTATGCCGCCACCAATGCCGAGTTTTATTCCTCCACTCATGCCATGACCAGGGTCTACGGATACGAGCAGAAACTGTTGTTGCACATGCAAAAGTTCATAGCCGATAATCAAGGCAAATTGGATTTTCTGAAAGCGTAAGTTCAGCCGGGGCTAATAAAATTTGACACAACTCAATTTTTGCGACAAACCGTTGACAGGCGGCTGGCTGAATTCGAGGGCGAACGCACTGAGGCGCAGCAGTGGGGCGTGGCTTACTTTGACAGTCCGTTGAATAAATATTTGCTCACCAAGCGCTTGACACAGGACTGGGAACGCGTGGAGAATCTGATGGAAGCCGCCACAGGGGAGAGTGAGTGACAAATCGATTTAACCCCAAATTGTATTATGGGTGTGATTTGGTTTTGCTTGTGTGCCTCTTCCAGAGCCGTTAAACCGTTTGCGAAAGCTGCGACGGCGGGATGATATGCCGGATGAGCGGGAACTGGAGGGAGCTATCGATGGATTGCTGCGTATGCAGTCCATATACAGGTTGGAGAGTAAACAGTTGGCCTCTGGGATTTTGGATGGCGTGGATTATGGGTAAGGTAACAGATATCGCCGGTACATTCTAAGCAACTCTTTCTTTTAGCACACAGTTGACTTCGCAGCATTGCTTGGATATAGCACGCCTGGCCTTAAGGGATCAGCAAGCACGTCTGGCTTACTTTTGGCTTTTGGAAGCTCAGAAACGACTTTGGGAACGAGATTGGGAATCAATTGAACTAAAGGCACAAATCCTGGCTCTTAAGGTAAGGGCCCAAGTGGAGCTGGGCGACTTCGGAGGCGTCAACAGTACCTATCACCAGCTTTTGAGCATACATCCCGCCAGCGAAGAGCATGCTCGGAACTATGAGATCTTTATTAGGGAACATGCTGATCAAATTACCCTCAACCAGTCCCAAACACTGGAGGAACATGCTGTAAGTGACATTTCAGGCCTAGCTTAACTTTCAATCAAACTTCTCCCATCCCCTCACCTCAGCCCATACCCACTGATCTGTCTACCATGAGCGATTCCGATATGTATCGCATTACCTGTAGCGGGCACTTAAAGCCCACTCCTTCAGATGAACGTCCCCTGCGCTGTGGCTATCTCACCGAAACTCATCCCTTTCTCTTGCTGGCGCCTCTGAAAGTCGAGGAACTAAACCACGATCCACTGCTCGTGCTCTATCACGATGTTCTTTACCAAAGTGAAATCGATACCATTCGAAACTTGACGGACCACACACTACAACGCGCCACAGTTGTGGGGGATACGAAGCCATTGGTGTCCAGTGCTCGTACCAGTCAATTCAATTTTGTGCCCAAAACACGGCACAAGGTTCTAGAGACCATCGATCAGCGCGTGGCTGATATGACCAACTTGAATATGGACTATGCCGAGGATCATCAGTTTGCCAATTACGGCATAGGCGGACACTATGTCCAGCACATGGACTGGTTCGTGGGAAGCCACTTCAGCCCCGAAGTGGTATCCTCGATGGAAATGGGCAATCGCATTGCCACCGTTCTGTTCTATGTAAGTAAGCGGGATTTGCTGCTGCTGTCACTCAACAACATCAACGTTGTCTTACAGCTCTCCGATGTGACCCAAGGCGGCGGCACCGCCTTCCCCCGCATGAAGCAACTGCTGCAGCCCAAGAAATATGCGGGTTCGTGTGCAAAGTCCCCCACTTCCCTTCGTTTATATAAATTTTTGATTTTTTCAGCCGCCTTTTGGCATAATTTGCATGCCTCGGGTGTGGGCGACCCTCGCACCTTGCACGGCGCCTGCCCCATCATTGTGGGCTCCAAGTGGGGTAAGCGGCTGTTTGAATCAAAATGCCAGGCATATTTGTGTAATGAAAATCTCTTCCTTGCATTTCCCAGTTCAAAATCGATGGATACGAGAGTTTGACCAGGCAGATCGTCGGCCCTGCGAGCTGTGGGATGACTCACTGATAACACGGAAACAACTTTTAGAGCTAAGTGAAACTCAATAGATTTTAAGAGGAAAGGGGGCTATCGAAGACTTTTGTAAATGTGTAAGCTGAAATAAAATTAACTAAACTCAATTATTTAGAATCACATTAGTCTCTAAGCTTAAATTGTTGTTGCTATTGTTGTAGCTTTCTCAAGTATCGCATATATCAAACTTAATCTATCAAGACTTTCAATCATTCAATCAGATTCGTTGTTTTTCCATCGTTCCGATGTCCACTACAAATTTAACATAGATTTATCGAAGACAACAAGAAGTCATCGAGAAATAAGGTCACTCTAAGAAACAAGCGGAAAGGAACGTTATTTTATTCTGCGGAAATAGTCTTAGTGAAAGGGTAAGTCACCCTCTACTCGCCGAAGGAAGATCTAGTCTGGAAGCACAGCATTTTCCTTCTACTTTTCACGTGTGACATTACAATCGAGTATTTTCAGGCCTGAATCAAGAGTGTTAAGTGTCAAAGGTACGTTAAGAATGAAAATTAATAGTCCAAGAGCGAATTACTTGAACCAAGAATAAACGTTAGGTCCCGATTTTGTAGATATCGTAGTGCAATCATTACTTCAAGTATTCTATTACTTTTTATTACATCAATCTCGATTATTCAGATAATTAAAAAACAATTCCTGATTACGATGTTTTAAGTAGTCGTAATTGTGACTTGGAATTAAGATCATTCAATGAATATTTCTAATTCGAATAAATTGTACAATTACTTGAGTAATTGTACCTGTAAAGGGGGATTATTAAGATTAAGATTATTAAGAAGATTATTCTATGCATATATCAAATTCTAAATACTTGTACAATTACTTGAGTAATTGTACCGGTAAAGGGGGATTATTGTGTAATTGTGCTTGAATAGTGGAATTATTCATGTAATCATAGGTGAAAACACCTTACTTAATTGTTTGCTGATCAATGGTAATCAGAACTTAAGTCGGACAAGCGGTTCAAAATATGCAAAATCCGCTGTCTAGTAATAAATATCAAACTAACATGACAAATTGTGTTGTAAGTGCAACTGAGAGGAGCATTATTATCCTTTGTTAGAACAAAATTAAATTTCTCATATGTATGATGATGCAAGCAGATTTCTTTGATATTAATAAACAATAAAGAGACCATGTTGGCAGACTGTCTGTCTACTGAAACCCCTTCAGCCCCTATAAGGAGTAATTTTTTATGAAAACATCAAAGAGATCTACAACAAAACTATAGGTTCCCCAATACACGTGTCTAGAAAGGGGTATAATAGGCGTTTAAAGCAACTTTAAGCTCAAAGCATACAGAAATCATCTAGAACTGTAACTTACCTTTAAAATAGTCAAACTAATAAAGGCAAGCGAACTAAAAAGATGCAATTGAAAAATGTACAAAAAGTGGTAAATAAAAAAACATCAGAAAGAATTTATGAATGACCGCCTACAGCGCTACGTGTTGAATTTTAATTGCTATCTAACGGAATTGCTTCAACACTGTTAGAAGGTGAAAGAACGTCACATCCTGTTCGCCACATTTCAAAGCTATCCGCCATGGCTAAATGTGGATAAGTTGTAATAAGTTCACAATGGCACCATATTATATTTGGGCCACATTAATCGTGGTTCGATGCTACTGTCTGCGTTTTTCTCTAGTAGAGGACAAAACAAAATTAATATATTTATTTTGCTTAGTTACGCACCCAGAATCGTTCTTGAATTTTCTAGAATTTCGCTCTTGAAATCAAGATAAATTCGTTCTCAGTATAGTGTATTTTTGGCAAGGGGACTGAGGTAAAGAAACAGCGAGGAGAGCAAGCACATTTGAGAGAACACAGCGTTAAATTTGCTCTCTTAGATTTGTTATTTTATGGAAGAGGGATGTGAGGGGAGAGCGCCATCGATTATTGCACTCATGTTGCCCTGAAATTCCCAACCAGTTATGGTATTGCTGGCTATTGTCTATTGTTGATAGGCAAAGACTGATGCTGCTTTGAGATGTTATATATTCCTCGAACCGGCTAAAACTTGCAACATGGTTGCAACAATTAGTTTTCCTTGAAATAAATTTAATCAAAATGAATAAAAAAAACTTATTTTAAATTGTTGTATGATTGGAGTCTGTAAAGCTCTTGATGTAAAAGATCTTAGCTCTTGATAATAGGAAGAACATTCTCGGTTTCTAACAATGTTGTATGCTCTTGATTTAAGACTGAGCAATCTTGAATTTGAGTATGTTTAACACTTGATTCAAGAACTTTGCTTGATTTGAGAATGATTCGTGCTTGGATCAAGTATCAAAGCTCTTGGGTCCAGAATAACGGGAACAAAAATGCATACTTTTATTAAGAATTTCACTCTTGGACCAAGAATTTTCATTCTTATTGAACCTATGACATCGTACATTCTTGATCCAAGTAGGAATTTCTTTGTTTTTTCTCGGAGTGCGGTTGTAAGAAACAATACGTGTATGTTTCGTAACGGTTAGGGTGTTAGATGGTTTCAGGTTTCACTGCGGTTTTAATTGTTTGCCTTAATCTTCGAGTTCCACAGACTTGTAGCGCTAGAATGAGAATGAGAATTGTGGTTGAAAGAACCCATATATGAAATCGGTTCTTTTTGTATACGGCTCCGTTTCCGTTTAAGTCCCTGCTGCTGTTGACGGTCATAAAATAAACTTTAATACTACTTACCACCGTTGTTTTTTCCCCCGCTCGCTCTCACCTTTCACCCTTAATTAAGACACAATTTTCCAATTGCATACCTGAAGCTCCACAAGTATGGAAACTCCATCAAATAGTCTGCTTTATTAGTTCTGTTTTACACTTTGTGTTTTTCGCTTGAATGTTGCTTAAATTAAAACCAACATTTAGATTTGCATATGTACGTGTAGTGCTTCCAACTGATCGGGTGGCAAGAAAGTGTTGCCTTTGGCTCGCAGCTTTTCCTATGACTTGTTCTTATGTTTAGTGCCGTCTTCGAACCACTCGCAGTTATCGTAATAATAATAATAATAGCAATAATAATAGCAGTAATAATATGTGTGTATTTGCGTCAATTCAATATGTCTTTAAACCTTTAACTATGTTCTGTTTGTATAATGCCAGCCACATTTAATATTCTCATTTGCGTAATAATTAATGAATAGTGTATGTAAATTGTATCGCTCTTTGGCGTTAAAACATCAATGCATCAAAACATTTATATATCAAGACTTTTTTTTTGGTAAACTTTTTAAAATATTTTTTTTGTGATTTTTTTTGTTGTTTTCTACAAGTTTTTTTTCCATAAAATAGTTCAGTTATGAAGTTTTTGCGCTAAGAAGGACACCAAGTGAAGTTCTTTCTTTTGATTTTTGACTATGCAAAGTTGGTTGAGTGTAAAGTTTTAAATTCGCTTTTGGTTTTTCGGTAGTAGGATTTTTGATTACTCGTTTGTAGTTGAGTTCTCGTGTGTGTTTTTAGTGCACAGGTAAACACTTCCAAAGGGATTGTCTTATGGGGTACATCGATATACAAATACATGGTAATACATAAATATATTTTCGGTCAAGTGTATAACATCGATAGACACTCATCTTTAAGTTGCCCAACTGGACACATTTAAAATTTGACTAAATTATGTTTAACTTAAATTGGTTTGCCGCTTCCTTGCCTGCCGTTTGTTTATTGAAATTACAGTTTCTTGTTCTTTGACGTATAATTAATTACCATTTTTGCTAAGTTTTTGTTGTAACACACTTATATAAACACCGATATAGTTCGCAACGCAGTTTAATTCACATCAATAATATGTTGGGGAATACTTTGATATTGTTTGAGTATTTGGGAGTGCGGTTCGCACCGTTTGATATATACGAGTAGTTTCCATTTAAGTTTCACATGGCTAAAATTTCTGTGCTGACTTCCTTCCCAATTCGAGCTGTGCCATTGCGGAAAGCACTGCACTCCGCTTAGATTTCGTAGTTACGAAACTTGTTGGCCACATCGGTATTCTCGGTGCCCCATTCGGCCTTGCGACCTCCATAGTAGAGGGCAGCTCCGCCCTCCGAGGCGCGTCGATGGGCCGGATTGGGTGAGGCAGCCGTTAGACCGCCACTGCTGCAACCAGCCCCAACCGGACCAGCTGCCGGCTCTGGCAACATGCGATCCTTGGTCTTGGGCGTGGCCCAATGCATTGACTTTGATTGAAGAGAACATAGATTATACATTAATGTGAATGTCACTGGATGCTGGTGATGTCTGTGCGAGCAAATGCATTTGGTGTTGGTCAGTAATTACTGCTTAAGATTTGGAAACATGCTTCAAATTGGAGAGTACACAGATGCATTAGCTCTGTGGTAATAAGCATGCTGTTGGTGTACACACACATTTAGAATAATTGGATGAAGAGGCACATTCAAGGGGTATATACTTATTAAAATGGTTCTGTTTTTGGGCTAAGAAGGTCGGGAATAGTTAAAAAGTAGATTAAAAGATCTTGTTGGAATTGTAAAGGTATGAGTTTTGGTGTCCATGGTGGGGGCGCTTTTCCATAAGAATGTTGCTTTACATTCGGCGTAACTATTTGCCAGCTTTGAAGTTTCAACAGGTTGTGCATATGTAAAGCAGTGGTCGGCCATGTCAGCAGAGAGGTTGGTAGATTTCAGGCAGCTCTAAGTGCAGAGAAAGTCATCTATGAGCACAGTCAACCAAAGAGCCTTACAGTTTTATATACTCCGAATCTACGTGCGAACTCTTTACTCGAGATTAGTTGCATATTTTCAAAAACAGATGCATCGATATTTCTTTGGATGCTGAAAAATAATTGTTTCGATTTCGATATTTGGTGGTGAAATAATCGATATTCTCGTTTTTTGTCGATATCGATAACAAGGACTTACACAAAGTAAACTAAACATTTTAAAAATATCTTCAGCTATATTTCTTTTGATACTTAAAGAGAATAGTTTCGATATTGATATTTTGTTGTGAATCATCGATGTTATCGATTTGTATCGATATCGATTACAAACAATTTCTTGCAAAATTGCTTAAGAATTCACTTGAAGAGTACCCTGCTGTCTGAGTCCGAAGCTCCAAAACAGTATCAAGGATGGAAGTCTTTGTTTTATTGATACAGGTTCGATTCGGCATTCAAGGTAAACATAAAGTGTTGGTTCTAGACTTGAGTAAAATAATCTTAGAACGTAAGAAATTAACATATATTTCTGATGAGAAGAAAGCGTTCTGCTTAGGTAGCTATTAAAAACATTAATCAATGGGTATTCCGGTGAATGGACATAACTTACTAAAGGTATCACCTTCTATGATCACAATTATCAGCATATGTTGTGCCACAATTTGTCTTACTTAGATAAGTGGTCACTTGAAAGTTGAACCTGATCAGTAAAATGTATTTAAGTCAAGGCATCTGTGCGTTTCAAGCTAGTTGTCAAATGAATGCTACCTAAGCAAGGCTACAGCAGCTCAGCAGCAAGCGTTTAAGTGCATTCTACAAATGCATATTACAAATTGCTTAACTAAAGCAATTGCTGTTGAGATCGGTGTCCTTTGTTTAAATAAATTAGTTGTACTTGTATGAATAAGCTTAGAAGGCTTCCCATCTACTTTTTCCCAATCTTTTTCTGGCAATTTTCGTATACCATCTCGAAAAAACGCAGCGTCTTCTCATATAGTATGTTCCTCGAATCGATTCAACTTTGGAGGTCTTTAAAAGAGCGGAGGTGCTGATTCTCAAGGACAGTGTTTCAATTGCTTCAGTCAATGTTACAAAAGTACCAAAATTTTTACGGTGCAGCAGCAGCAGTCGTCGTTTCATGATCTTGTCACTTGCCGTGCTTCAACTTTTGGTCAGTTGCTATTGGTCAGAAGTCGTCGGCAGCAGCAAATGTTCGGATTTTGCAAGTCGGCAGCAACGCTTTCGCCATATAAGTTGGTCGCGACTAATTTTGTTTTGATCTACTCACACGTACTATGTTTCTGTCGTGCCGTTCGCTTTCACACTTTCGCTCTGTTTCCCACTCTCTCAAATCAAATTACCTTGAAGTGCCTTTGCTCGAATTTTGTACATTTTTGCTCTAATGTTCGGCTCAAAGGCATCATTTACGTTCAGTAGAGTTGTTGTCGATTTTGTCGTATGCGTTACCGGGCGTTCTGCTTGGGGTTATCGTAATAAGCTAACTTCTCATCACCGGGCAAAATAGAGTATTATAATTGCAAAGAGTATTATAATTTTGCCCAGAAGTTTGCAACGCATAGAAAAATTCATTTCCGACCCCATAAACTATATACATATATTCTTGATCAGGGTGACGAGCTGAGTCGATTGAGCTTTGTCCGTCCGTCTGTTTCTACGCGAACTAGTCTCTCAGTTTTAAAGCTATCGAGCTGAAATTTTGCACAGAGTCTTCTTTTAGCTGCACACTACTAATATGTCGGAACCGACCGGATCGGATGATTAAATCTCATAGCTCCCATAGGAACATTCGGTCGGAAAACTAGTTTTCTTTTCAATGGAAACGTCTCCAAACTTTGTAATCGTATGATTTCTATGCTTTTTTATAATTCTACCAAGTTTTATCAAAATCGGACAGCTATATGGTATAGCTGCCATACAAAAGATAGGTCTGAAAAACAGTCTTAGTTAGAACCTTTTTTTTGTTTTTAATGGTAGCATCCTGCAATTTTGTACTTGTTTGTTTCACATGCTTTTACAAAATTTTACAAATTTTTGGCCATATCGGATGACTATATCATATAGCTCCCATACGAACGATCGGTCGGAAAATGGGAAAAAGAGTATTTATATAAAAATATTTAAGCGAGCATTTTCAAGGGTATAAAAACTTCGGTACAGACGAAGATGGCTTAGCTTTCTCGTTTACACTTCAGCGAAATGACACATATTGTAAAAGAAAGCCTAATGATAAGGCTTCCAACTGAAGTTGGTTGCTACATTGTCCGATTCGATTTGAAACTAGTAACGCTTAGAAAATCCTATAAAACTTATTTGTGCAGGTTTTACAAAGCTAGATCAAGCAACGACATATCTAGAGAGTAGATATACTGTCACAGTTGACTTACATTGCTGTAAACTTAGTAGACGAGTTTTCCATTTGACTTTTGAACTTATTTACAAAACTCATTTGAAGTACTCCTGAAATAGCTTAGAGTAGGACTTTGCACAAGGCTTTAGGAAATGTTTACCACAAGAAGCATGAATCAGAGAACAAAACAGCTTTGGCATCGACTTCGTAAAGCTAAATCCAGTGCGAAGTATTGACACTCGAATCTGCATATACTTTTACCACTGGTCAGTCTTTTCCATGGCCATGGCATGACTATCTCCATTTAGAAGACACTCCCATTTCCATTTCCGCTTGCGACAACAGCGGATTTCAACAAAAAAATACCACAGGCTGGCTGTCTTAATCTTAATCACATTAATTGTGCAACAATATAAACAGACTTGCAGCGGGGATAACAAATTTCATTAGCGAAAGCAACAACTGTACTGGGCTGTTAGACCAACAACAACGCCCCGGCACGGACACACAATTCCTCTTCCTGGGGTCTAGCTCACGCAAATGCAAAGGAAGATTAATGGACAACGTGTTGGAAGGAGGGCAAGACAGAATCCTTTGAAGGTCAATACTACTTCTCTGCGTGGCTTTCATACTCCTGGCCCATGGCGCATACCTCTTTATCCACCTTTTCCGCGATTGTGTATCTTCTCACCTGACCGACATGCTCCTTCATGCCCAGCCACTGTTTGTAACTCATCGAAATGCCGCTGTTACGCCACTTGTCATAGACGGCGCGCTTCTCTGGATCGCACAGTGTCTCCTTGGCCTCCTGCAAATAAAAAGGAATGCAAATTTATTTGAACACACTTATGGGTGTGCATTTGTTTAGCTACATGTCAGAGAGCTGCACAGAAGTCAAATTTGCTCGAGTGCAAAATCAACAGCTGCAGAGAGTTGCCTTTGCCTTGCATGTTAGTCAATGTCGTAGCATACTTATTGGCGTGGCTGTGATTCACACGCAGACACACACACACACACACGCAGAGGCATACAATGGCACGCTGAAGTGGCTTAGATAGCTGTAGCTGTGTCAGGATATATTTCCTGGCTAGTGCTGTATGCACACACTGTGAGATATCCTTGTGGCAGGCTTGTTAGTTATTCAATACTCACACACACATACACACACACGCACAAGCGAGTCCCACAATCGAGCCGCTGAGATTTTATTGCCTGCCTTTTATTTGGCCACATGTAAACAGGCCAACATGATAATCAATTATTTTACTACTCATTGGTTATGTGGGTCAGCAGCCATGACGACCCCTGGAATCTGCCTGTCGGGCTATTTGTCTTCAATTAATGCAAGCTAGATTTACAATATTTTAAGAGCTTATCCGAATGTCAATTCCAATTTTATGACATGAGTTTTATTACAGTTTCGACAGTAATAATAAGTGGCAGCATCTGTCACTTTAGCAGGAGTAACTGCTACAGAACATCCTGCAGAAGCTGATGCAGCAAAGGTTATAGTAGGACAGTGATCGCTTCAGCGCCTGTACCATCGCTACTCCCCAGAGTACCAGTGGTCTTTAGCAGTTCCATATCAACACCATGTTTTAGCAGGCTAATCAGGTGCAGTTGCAGCATCTTTGGAAACTAATCGATTATTGTCCAGAAATCATTGTGAAGCTTCATAAAACCACCTTGAGTCACTTCGCAAACTAAATTTTCCGCTAGCGAAAACGGCTGCTTATTCTGAAAGGGTCAGCGTAGGGTCCAGTGTGACAGTCTACAACTAAGATAGGTTTTTATACTCTCTACCAGAGGTATGCAGAGTATATTAAGTTTATGCAAAAGTAGGCAACAGCCAGAAGGAAGCATCTCCGACCCCATCCGCATTAACAGCCGCGTCGATTCGTCCGTCCGGAGATGGTAGAAGATAGAGGTTTGACGTGTATGGGACTAAAACTTCTTATACCTGCAGGCAGATCAAGTTTATTTTCAATTTTGGCCACGCCCCAGCAGTTTGAAAAAAAGTCATATGTCCCGCAGTTTTAAAGATAGATGGTTCGTACCTTCTAGACATATTAACTAATCAAAATTATTTATCGATCCGCCAAAGTAATGTTGAAAGGTTGTCGAGCTATGATCAAAAGACTGTTCGTTGGTACTGAGTATGCTATGGTCGGTCTTTAGATATCGGCCACACTGAATAGTTTACGGCTTTTAACCTTATCGCTAGATCTGGCTGTAAAATAGATAAGCTAGCAACACTAATCTATGTATGTATACACACAGCTTCGCTCTCGCTCATTGTTGCAATTGAAGAGATCCCAACTGGCCCCACACTTGAAGCAGCAGCAAGAGAGAGACAGAGACAGAGACTGGAGATCAGTTGTCTGAGGCAAGGCATGTGAGTCGGTCGGTCTCTGCCAGCGTGGTTTCAACTCTAAGCGAAAAAACGGGTAGAATATACATAAGTAAAAGCTAACATAAACAAGAAAATAGTGTGTGCAATTAAATAAGTTAAGAAAGTGATGAAAAGTGATAAAGGCGGTAGTTTTCTCAGCATTTTATAAATTTTTGCTGCATGCGTTTACTGTGAAGCCAAGCTCTCACCTCGCGTAAGCTAAAATAGAAAGAGAGTGCCGTTGGTTCTATTTTTTTTGTTCTGCTGCAGGCTCTGTGGTTTTTTCCAGTTCTTTCTGTATACATGTTTTCGCTGTGGAGCCAAGCTCTCACCTCTCGTAAGACAAAGAGAGTGAGAAAGGAGGTCCCGTTGTTTTTGTTTTGTTTATGTTGATGTTCTGTTTAAGTGTGTGTGAGTGTTGGACTTGAAGTGAGAAGAAAGTTATGGGTAAGTGTTTGGCTCTGTTGGAGCTTTGCTTTGAATTTAATTATACAGGATACAGAGTATGTCATAGTCGGGCTTGAGCGGCTTTCTTACTTGCTTTTAAATACCATTTACAACAATTTTACACTGTTCTACAATTGGCGATTTCTTTATATTTTGGGTGAATCTTTTGGCACATTTCTTTTATATCTATGTTCTTATACAAAAGTCAAATACCATTAAAAATGAGAAAAGGGGGACTATGAAGTTTCCGACCCCATAAAGCATACATATATATTCTTGATCAGCCTCAACAGCCGAGTCGATATGGCCATGTCTGTCCATCTGTCTGTATGAACGGTGTATACCGTACGCAGAACAAGTTTGTTTCAAATTTGGAAAACTTCTCTAAAGGCCTTAAAGCTAAACCTGAACAAGTTCCGAACCTAAAATTTCGGTTCGATTTAAGAACGAGACAGCTAAGCTAACTTCGTCTGTGCCGAAGTTATTCTACCCTTGCAAGTGCTCGATTAAATATTTTCAAAAAATACACTTTTTCCCATTTTCCGACCGATCGTTCGTATGGGAGCTATATGATATAGTCATCCGATTGGGCCATAAATTTGTAAAATTATGTGAAAGAAAGTGAAACAAACAAGTACAAAATTGCAGGATGCTACTATTAAAAACAAAAAAGTTTTTCTAACTAAGACTGTTCTTCAGACCTATCTTTTGTATGGCAGCTATACCATATAGTTCTTCGATTTTAATAAAACTTGGTAGAATTATAAAAAAGCATAGAAAACCTACGATTACAAAGTTTGGAGACGTTTCCATTGAAAAGAAAAAGGTTTTTCATACTGAAACTAGTTTTCTGACCGATTGTTCCTATGGGAGCTATGAGATGTAGTCTTCATATTAGTAGTGTGCAGCAAAAAGAAGACTCTGTGCTAAATTTCAGCTCGAAAGCTTTAAAACTGAGAGACAAGTTCGCGTAGAAACAGACAGACAGACGGACGGACAAAGCTCAATCGACTCAGCTCGTCACCCTGATCAAGAATATATATAGTTTATGGGGCCGGAAATGAATATTTCTATGAATTTTAGAATTTAACCTACTGCCGACTTCTTTAATTATCCTGATGGTGGTGGACTTCTGAGTCTTACAATCGGCAGGAAATTTTAATGAAAAATTTTACAAAAATATTCAGAATTACTTTTACCTTTAACCCCTGATTTCAAGATCGTCGACTCCAAAGCTTGTTAAATGATTCGCAAAATAAAAGCTTAGCATTACTTTGGTAATATTATTCCTTTCAATTCTACGAAATACAATTTTACTTAACAGTAGGTAAATATTATTTAAAACAAATCACTTTCGACCCAAAATCGACACAATTCGATTCTGATTCGATTACTGACTTGGAAAAAGCATGGGGTGAACCAAGTTTGAGCCTCAAATTACCGAACCCTAACCATTGGTAAATTTTGGTTTGAACCCGCCAATCGGCGCTTCTGAAATATTCTTGTGTTTGCAGCCCCGACTTCACATGCATGATCGTGGACTTTCCCGAGTTTTCATCATGAGCACTTAATGATGCTCACTTCTTAAGGAAATGGACTACAGTACAGAACTAAGCAATTGAACACTAACTAAACAATTGAAGTAATTTAAATTTAAATTTAGATCTCTCGCTTTAGATCTCCACTGCATGTCTATCCTTATTAATTTTCAAACGACAGATGTTGTAACACTTTGCAATTGAAGAATTGTAATCAACATGATGTTACCTGCTTAAAGCTAAGCAATTCCCATCACGTCGGGTTGTAAAAAACTGAAAAGTCAAACGGCTGCCTACCCAAAAAAAACTTTATTCCCGCCTGGATACAAGTTGTGTCACCCTGAGGTGACATTTGGTAGCTTACAAGCTCGATGAATGAACAAGTTTCAATTATCCGTAGTAGTATGTGATGTTATCAACTAAGTTTCCCTCTGCATTTGCATATTTCATGGAATTTTTTTTTTGGAAAATCTCACTCCCACATTTTGAGCTTGTGGAAATCTCTACATTTCACTTGAATATCTGGAGTGAATTTTATGGCCTGATGGGCTCCATTATGTGTACTAAGCCAGTCATAAAACATGATGTATGTGCGTGTGTGTGTTGTATATTTGAGCCACTCCCACGTACATATGCCGGCATAATTTAACGCCTCCCACACAACACGCACGTACGGAGACTTTACGAGCTGCAAATTGTAATAGTACGGCAGTAGTATTATTATCTAGGAGTGATTGGCAATAACAAGTTGTTATTGCCCATGTAGGATGCTGGCACTACCCTCTCCATGGCGGCCAGCCTTCGTTGAACCCCAAAAAAAAATCAATGAACATTTTCAAAATAAATATACAATATGTAAATTCATGTGTGTTTGAGTATGGGTAATTTGTTTTATCTCGTTTGCTGTCTTGTTTTTCTTTTGTCGGTGGGAAAATTAAAGTTGAGGCTATCGCTGTGTGAGTGTGCGCTATTGTGTGTGTGTGTTTGTGTGTAAGTGGGTTAAGTGTACATGTAAAAGGCAATGTACGGGCATTGTTTAATGCAGCCTCAAACTTTAAGCAAACTGTCAGCCGCCAGTTTAAATGGCCCAACTTATGTGCTCCTGCTCGCAGTTAATTATGGAAACTGTCTGCTAGGTTAACCCCAGCGAACTTGGTCCATAACTTTGCCGTCTCTGCAAGGTCTTCTCTGGCAGGTAACATGCATTAAACTTCAAATGCCAGGCATCAACATATTTTAATTTCGCTTTTACATTTCGCCCCACAGGCTGTCAAAGTGCGCGGTGAGCCCTCTGCCATTTCATTAAACTTGCAAAATGTTTCGGTCTTACCTTTAACTGCTGAAACTTGGCCTCTGCGTCCTTGTCCCCGCTGTTCTTATCGGGATGATATTGGAGGGCCAGCACCTTGTATTCGGCCTGAATCTGCTCCGGCTGACAAGCAAAACACAAAAGAACAAATACAATATTCATGTTAAGTGAATTGGAATGAACAAAAATTATGCTTCTTCCATTTGTGGTATGAATTTTTAAAATGGTTTCCGGGCAAACAAATTACATAATGCTAATGCACACATCCAAACAGACATGTGTACAAAGTAAGCAACATGTTTGCGTGGCTGTCGCACCTGACATGCAGGATTTGTGTCACCCAGGCGAAGAAAGCCAAAGGCAGGTTAAGCTGCCAAGCGCAGAGCAGTGGAACAGCATGCTCCGAGTAAGCAGCAAATCTTTCAGGTTTAAACACTTGCCACACACAAAGAAAATGTCCGATATTAAGATACACGGGAAATTTCTCACATCCTTTTGATGATTTTCAGTTCCGTTAGATGAAAGTCGAAGATCAACATCCAAAACAAGAGGAAAGCTACCCTATCAGCACGTTTTGAAGGACATTTCCACCGAAAACAAACAACTGTTTCTCACTAAGACTATTTTTCTAACCTTACTTTTCTATGACAGCTATACTATGTATATAGTTCTCCGATTTCCACCAAACTGGGTGCAATCATGGAAAAGCATAGCAAACTAAGAAATGCAAAGTTTGGAGGCGTTTTCCTTAAAAACAAAAAAGCTTTCCTCACTAGAACTAGTTTCTCAACCGATCATTCCCATGGCAGCTATAACCTATAGTCATCCGATTTTGACAAAACTTTAAAGAATTGTGTGAAAGCTTATAAAAAAAATCTATGCCAATTTTAAAAGTGCTTACATTGAAAACAAAAAAGTTTTTCTTACTTAGACTATTTTTCTAATCTTACTTTTCTATGGCAGCTATACCATATAGATGTCCGACTACGACCAAACATGGCAGAATCATGGAGAAGCATATAAAGCTAGTTAATACGGAGTTTGGAGACGTTTGCATTCAAAACAAAAAAGTTTTTCTCACTAGAACTAGTTTTATGGCAGCTATATGTTATAGTCATTCGATCCGGCCGGTTCCGATAAATGTGCAGCGTGTTTGTACTAGAAGACCAGAAGAAGTTTGGTCGCAATAGCCTTAAAACGGACGGAGGAGATAGCTTAGAAATAGACGCACAAGGCTAAATTGACTTAGCTCGTCACGCAGATCAAGAATATATAATATATATACTTTATGCGGCCGGAAAAGCTTCCTTCTATGCGTTCCAAACATCTGAACAATTTTAAAATACCCTCTGCAAGGATATACAAATTCATTCCAAATTTGTACCAAAATCAACCCATGGATCATCAACAACCAGTCGCTGAGGCAGGGTTTTCTCAAAGGGGGCTTTTCATAAAAATGTTCTCTATTTCTATTCTCTATATTTCTTAGCAAAAAAGAATATAAAATATGTCCATTTAGAATGAATATTTTTTAATATCCTTTTTTGGATATTCGCTTAATATAAACTGGATCTTTAATATTCATCCAACAGAGCTGAAAGTTATCTAGAGGATATGAAAAATGGATAGATAGATTTTGGTACTTTTTTCATTTCTGTGTAGCACTTAGCATGTGACTACTTATATTCAGTGTGGTTGGGGTTAGTCTCCCACCCCCCTGCCTACACCACTGTCATAGCTCATACTGTCATACACACCAAATTAATTGTGATTTCCTTAAGTTATTATGTATTAAAATGAAGCCATTGCAAGTCTGCTATAGATACTCGACACTGCATATTCGGGGGTGTCCCAGAAATCTCTAGAGATTTACTTATAAACGCTTTCATTTCAAGCTAACTCTGCTTGCCTTTATATGTGAAATGTTGCCACAATGTTCGGTTTTCCTTCTCTGTAATCTAGTTGCCGTATTTCCTTGCATTTAAACTTCTCTTAGTTTAGTTCAAAATTGAATCGCTTATCCCAAAATCTCTAGAGATTTCTGGGACACCCCCAATTCACTCAGATTTTTGGGTACTCAAACAAGTTTTGAACTAAGACAAATCTAAAATATATTATGATTTTCATATAACACAGTCATACTTTAAAGCGCATTAAGCATTTATGATATATTTTGTGTTTATAAACGTAGTATTAGTAACTATGATTTCGAATATAGATCTTATAAAGAAAAACTTTTTTGTTTCAATATCAAAAGATTCTAAACTCAATCCTTAGGAATATCAAATGCCTGCAAACAGCTCGTCAAAGTGTGAACAAAGTCGAAAGAGGACAGCTTGTCCCTGTTACAAATGAACCACTGTGAAACGTTTTAAAAACTGAATCGTGAAATTGTGCCAGCAACTAAATGCTAAGACACAAACCCAACGAGTTGACTTTGCGGTTATTTGGATGGTGAGAAGTTGGCTGGCTTCTGCAAATACTTGAGAGAGGAGAACCACTTAAGGTAATAGAAATACTTTGGCCGGTTAAGCGAGAAAATGGAAATATTATTTGACATTCCTGATGGACTTATAAAAATTCTCAATTCACGAGTTCGCTTTTTTTTTTGTATCTCTCCTTTTCAATTGTGTGATTGTGTCAGTTTAAGTTGGCAAAACTTACAGGAAAGTGTCTCTTTAGCACAAAATTCATGCCGAAAATTGGAAAACTTTTGTCAAGGCCAACATCTGCCCGTCCCGAGTTTGTTTGAGCGACATGCTAAAAATTAATTCTCCCTCAACCTGTCCTTGGCTCTGACATTGGCGCGAAACTTTAAAGAACAATTGAAATTAATTAAGTGCCTGTGGGAAAACGGCAACAAGTTGCCAACTGACAGCTGCCATCCACGTGGTTGTCCTGACGCGTTGACCCAGGCAGGTTGCAAACGCGAAAGCCGCATTATCCTTTGACATACGAAGCTGCAGCACTTTCGACAGCACAAAAGCCGCTTGTTTATTGTCTTGTAAATGAATATGGTTTTCGCGCACAATATAAAATGGACATAAAAGAAGCCAGCGGGTCGGGTATCAGTATCTATGACGGCTGCCCAGCCCAGCTTTGAGCCACCGCCCCATTCGTTCGTTTGTCTGGCTGTCATTTGCATTAGTTCATCTAAACTTTATTTGTTTTTTCTTCTCTGTGCTCGCTCTCTGGTTCGCTGCAAAGTCAAATGTCTAGATGAGTGCCCGGATACTGCACTGAAGGAACAGTTTTGGAACAGTTTATTCGTGCTGTGTTGATTTGATGCTTCGTCCTCAAGTCGCTTTAGGTGTTGGCAGCAGAACATACAACACACACCCGACACCCCAAGTAACTGGACTTGGTGTAGCAGAACCGGGAACAAAAAGGTTTGAGACAATATGAGAATATACTAGTACACAGGAAAAAAAAAATCTGAAATCAATCCGAAATCTTATTGAAAACAGGGTAATCCCGTAGCAGGCTTAAACTGATCCTGTTTTATGGGATTAAAAAATAAATTGTGAGTGTAATCAATTTTTTTTGGGATCGTATCAAGACTATCCGGGATTACCCTGTTTTCAATCCCGTTCCGGATTGATTTTTTTTTTCAGTGTATATTTCATAAGTCAAGGTATATGCCATCTTTCCATGTGCAGACCTTAAAATGGGAAGGAATTATCAAAACAGAGATTTGGATATAAACTGATATTTTCGAGCATAACAAATCTATAATTTTAGATGACAAGTCGAATGTTGTTGGGTTAGACGTTATGCATGCTACATACATGTACATGTAACATATAGAAACTGCAAGGCAACACTGCATTTATGTTTTCGACTTTACAGGACAATTGCAGAGGTGCCCGCAACCTATACGCATCGGCCACATATCCACTTCAACACGAAATTGCAATAAAACCATTGCGACTCCTTCTTCCCCTACGCCTCTTTCAGAGTTGAACACAACTACACAAAATAATGCGTTTGTATATGTAACATTTGTTGTTATGCGTCGAATGGTTGCGTTTTGCATCACGTACAGCAAAAGGCATTAACCATTTTTATACCCTTGCAAAGGGTATTATAATTTTGACCAGATGTTTGCAACGCATTGAAATATTAATTTCCAAGCCCATAAACTATATGCATTCCTGATCAGGGTAACGTGCTAAGTCGATTGAGCTTTGTCCGTCCGTCTGTCTGTCTGTCTGTTTCTAAGCAAACTAGTCTCTCAGTTTTGAAGCTATCGAGCTCAAATTTTGCACAGAGTCTTCTTTTTGCTGCACGCTACTAATATATCAAAACCTACCGGATCGGATGACTATATCTTATAGCTTCCATAGGAACAATCGGTTGGAAAACTGGTTTTAGTATGAAAAACGTTTTTCTTTTCAATGTAAACGTCTCCAAACTTTGTATTCATAGGTTTTCTAAGCTTTTTTATAATTCTGCCAAGTTTCATTCAAATCGGACAAATATATGATACAGCTGCATTACAAAAGGTGGGTCTGAAAAAAAAAACTTCGGCACAGACAAAGTTAGCTTCGTTTTCTCGTTCCATTAACTTTTTATACTCTGTACCGTAGGTACACATAGTATTATAAGTTTGTGCAAAAGTATGTAACATCGAGAAGGAATCATCTCCGACCCTATAAAGTTTATATATTCTTGATAAGCATCAACAGCCGAGTCATGTCCGTCATGTCCGTCTGTACGTCTGTCTGTCCGTATGAACTCACAGATCTCAGAGATGGTAAGAGATAGAGGTTTGACAATTACATCTATATGCTTCTTATGTCTGCAGGCAGATCAAGTTTATTTTCAATTTTGGCCACGCCCCCTCCCGCCCCCGCAATTTAGAAAAAACGTCATATCTCCCACAGTTTTGAAGATAGATGGCTTGGTTTTTCTGGACATATTTAGTTAGCAGGATAACTTATCGATCCGCCAAAGGAATGGAGAAGATCGGATGAACGGTTTTCGAGTTATGATTAAAAGATTGTGCGCTGCTACTGCAGCATCAAAATTTATGCTGAGCGTATAATTTTCTTGGTACAGAGTATGTAATAGTCGGGCTTGACCGACCTTCTTTCTTGTTATATTTATATTCAGAAATGCTACGACTTAGGGCACATAAGCTTCTTATACTAGCAGGTAGATCAACTTTATTTTCATTTCATACTTTGCCATGGACCACAAAAAAATGAATCAAAGAATGTTCGCTTTGTTTATCCCACATCCTAGCAGAGTGCTTTCAGTCAACCTTTTCATTCCGAGTTGCATCAACAGGTATTAAAAATTTCCGCATCTTTTGTTGTGGAATTAGTTCTGGCTTTTTCCCATTACGCATAAAATACGCAAAGCTCCGCGAACGCTCAATTTGCCAAGCTCATCTAACTGCAACGGGGCGTATAATTAATTTCGACGCAATTAATATTACGCATACGAAATGTTTGTCGAGCGAAAACTAATGATGTGGGTAATGGCCACAAGCCGCAGCCAAGGACACACCTGCAACTCCACTCCCACACACTCGCCTTTTAATTAGTCAAATGAAATCTCTGGCTTTTGTTTACATTCTATTCTGCGAATTGCTTTTCGGACTTTTGTTGTGTTTTGCTTTTGTGCCACTGACATTTCAACTGAAAATTCAATGCTTTGTCTTGGAATTTCCTTATCTTTTGCATGCAATTACATAACAATTCATTTCATCAATTTTACTTACTCATCACAAATAAAACATTCAATTGGCTCAATACAATTGAAATGCTTTAATTAAAGGAACGCCTGCCTGGCATTTGCATTCGCATCAAATAAGCTTAAGGAATGCGAGTGAGGAGCTTGTGCCAAACAGAATTCCCCCTCAAATAGCATTGTAGTTGGCAATTAGCCCCAAACAGCATAGGACTTTTTCCAGCATTGGTTCGGTTTGAGTAACTCCATTAATGCGGAATTCTTTCCTTTGTCTGTGAGAACAATTGAAATTTAATCCGCTTGAGAATGGACAGGCGCAATTGCAAGCGCAAATGGAAATGGTACAGGCAAGGCAAATGCATTCAGGAGTTCAAAATTGAATGCAAAGGCTTTGCCCAGTCTGAATAGAAAGTTCCATTGGGTTTGGATTGGATATTCCAAGGAAAACCTTTCTGAATTGTGTTGTTATCTTATGTAGGTGACATAAGGGGCAGGGGTTAAACGTGCTGAATGTCAAACTAACAATATTAGTGACCCGAGTAAATGGAGTTGGAAAAATCCATTTAAGTATTTAGTTTCTGTGGAGAAAATTTGCCAGTCTGCTGACGCACACGCACGCAGTCGAATTTAACTTTTTACTAGTAAATTTGACCAAGGCAATAACAAAATCTCTTTAAGATGAATACAACAAAATTATTTCATGAGAAATGTCACAAAGAAAGAAATTGAAGAAAACTTCTTAGAAAAAAATAAACGAAAGCATTCAACAAAAAACCGAATGAAGAAAGAACTGTGTGATTTTGGAACAAGCGCGGGAAGGCCAACAAAACAAGTTTACTAAGAACTTAGAATGGACTAAAGCAACCAAATACAAAACGAAATTTAATCTGTAGAGGTTTATGATTCGGAATTTGTGCAACCAGCACATTTACTATAATTTAAATTATCTCATAGATTATTCTGAAATAAAACTCTTAAGGCACCACATTGAACCAGTTGCTTTTGCAGCAGCCCTGAACTCGATGAGCTGTTTATCCTTTCAGGTGATGTCGGACAAACACATCAAGTCACTTCACCTTCAACTTTTGCTGAGTAGATCAACGCCAGCTTGAAATCATCGCTACTGTGGCCAAATGTTCAAAAAGATCAGCTCAAAGTAAACATGCGCAACCGAATGCTACACACTCTGCAATTTATTGTTAGACATCGTCAAAGCAATCGCTAGATGCATACAATTTCCCCCCCAATTTCTGCACATTTGTTGATTGGAAAAAATCCTCTCATTTACCGCTTAATTTCCGATGTAAGCGCACAATACATAAATCATGCGTGGCAAAAATAGTGATGTCAATAATTTAAGCTACAAGATAGAGCAGTCGTAACATATCGGTCGGAAATTCTGAAGCTACTTACTGGCACTCGAATTAGCATGGGTCTGTGGACTCTGTGCCTGGTGTTGTAGTTCAGTGTAGTGTTAGACTAACTGTTCAGTAGATTGGGATGTCGGTCACAGAAAAGTATAGCATACTTTGCGGGATTCTTCTTAAAAACATTTTATACTACTTCCACATTGCAGATTTATTAAACCACAAATAAACATTATTTTTACAGCACTCATACACATAAACAACGCTTAGGCTTGCAATGTCAACGAAAGTTGGTAAATCATTCTAAAGAATTTTTGTGCACTCAAAAACATGAAAAAAAGTCGGTCAAGCACGACTATAACATACTCTGTACTAACGAAATTATACGCTCAGCATAAATTTTGATGCAGCTGAAAGCAGTGCTGTTATTGCGCTGCAGCAGCGAACAGTCTTTTGATCATAACTCGACAACGGTTCATCCGATCTTCACCATTCCTTTGGAGGATCGATAAGTTATCTTGATTACTAAAACTGTGGGTGATATGACGTTTTTTCTAAACTGCGGGGGCGGGAGGGGGCGTAGCCAAAATTGAAAATAAACTTGATCTGCCTGCAGACATAAGAAGCATATTTAAACCTCTATCTCTTACTATCTCTAAGATCTGTGCGTTCATACGGACAGACAGACGGACATGGCTATATCGACCCGGCTGTTGTTGCTGATCAAGAATATATATACTTTATGGGGTCGGAGATGCTTTCTTTTGGCTGTTACATACTTTTGCACAAACTTATAATACTCTAGGTACCTACAGTACAGAGTATACAAAGAGAAGCCCAGAATTAAGGTTGATCAGTTCCTAAAAAGACAAATTGCCTTTAATTCAACTTTCAAGGCATCTTGTTGATAACTCAAAGCTTATACTGACATTACGAACGTTAAGGAAAAGTGACCTTATATTTCGGTCAGGGCTGCAAGCCCATACGTTGTTTTGGATCTCCGGAACGCTGGTTCGAACCAAAATTTACCAATGGTTAGTGTTCAAAAATTTCATGTTCGCTGTTTTTGGAAGAAGGTTTTGGTTCGAACCTTGGTTCAGTCCATGCTGGACTCAATATTAATATAAAACAAAACAAAACATTTATTTAGATACAGATAAACCAGTCATAGATACTATATGTACATCACATTGATAAAATTTAGAAGTTAATTTAATACCATTTCGTAGTTTTTGTAGAAAAATGTTTCACATATGAATCATTGAGAAGCTTTGAAGTCAAGGATCTTGAAATCACAGGCTACTAGAGATGGGGATATTGTAAGTAGTTCGGAATTTGCTTAGTTTTAGCTTAGTATAGCTTTAGTTGTTTTTAAATTCACTTTGCTGCCCATTTTAAGACAGAGTTGCTCAATACCCACCAGATAACAGATGTAATCGCTAAACAGAAGGTAACATTTTTTGATGTCCCCCATTTGTGTTGAACCGAACCGATATTACAGGTTCGGAACAGGTTCGGGTTCAGCTTTTAATTTTACAGTAAAATAAAATTTGGAATTCCGGGTTCGAACCGGTTCGGTTCAAAACCGGCTTGCAGCTTTGATTTAGGTAATTGTTTCCTCAACAAATCAAGGACTAACTATTTGCCAGCTAAAATGACTGGGTTCTTGATAGTATCGTGACCCTAAAACGCGCGTATCGACACTGGCGGACAACGTTAAGAAGTCATATCATTTGTAAAGTTTAATTGCCGGAGGATCCGAGCTCGAATCCCAGTTTTTAAATATACGATTTTAAGAGTTTTCCAGAGGTATTTGCTTTCTTGGTTTATACAAGTCCTTTGTGGGTAGGCAAATTTTGGAATTTTTTGCCTTATGTCAAGGCTTAAATTTTTATACCCGTTACTCGTAGAGTAAAAAGGGTATACTAAAGTAGTGCAAATGTATGTAACAGGCAGAAGGAAGCATCTCCGATATCACAAAGTATATATTATATATTCTTCATCAGCATCAATAGCCGAGTCGATATAGATATGTCCGTCTGTCTGTTCGTCCGTCCGTTTGTATGAACACCTAGATCTCAGAGACTAGAAGAGCTAGAGCAACTAAATTTTAGATGTAAGCTAGTATTGTCTGCAGGCAGATCAAGTTTGTTTTAAATTTTGGCCACGCCCCTTCCCTCCGCCGCAATAAAAAATGTTGAATAACTCCCACAATTTTTAAGACATCGAGCTCAGATCTCAGTCTATGTGGCCAATATCTACAATCTCACAAATTTTCAAAAGGATCGGATAATAAATGGCCGAGTTAAAAAAATGTTGCATACTTATCCGAGCCGCATAAAGTTATTAAACACTAATTGAACTGAGTAACGGGTATTTCGAAGTCGGGCAGGGCCGACTTTAACTTGCGCTCTTGTTTTAGAACTTAGAACAAACGCGATTAACTTCCTTTTAGATTTGCATTCGCAATGACAATCAATAACTCCAACCAGGGCCAGACGATATCGTTTACCGACAGGTTTTTCCCACGGACAATGAAACGTGGGCAACTGTGAGCTTATCTGTATTAGCTAAAGACGGACTGACTAAAAATATCGTTCAATCAATTGGTTTCTCCTACATTTCTGATAAGAACAAGTCGGTCACCTTTAATCAATCCTAGGTTAACTCAACCAAAGACCCCGACTCTTTATATTCTTTAATGCTTCAAATTTCATTAAAATAGCTTTAAGCTTAATCTTTGATAATGAAAAGCAAATATTTAACCTAGAAAAAGCCTGAGCTGTTGTTACCTGCCGTAATTCGGATTACTTAGGCTGTGTTTGCCAAAAAAAAAAAATAAAGAAGATGGCCCAGAACTTCAATTACCAACCCTCCGGGGCTCATAAAAGCCTCATATCTGGCTTGTGCTTAATTCAATAGAATTTTCAACCTGATGCAATCGACAGCTTTTAAAATTGCCAACTTTTACGGCACACACAAAATGTTTGCAGGCGGAAAATTGCTGGAGCCTCAAAATATTTTCCATGCCAATAAATTTGATTATATTGCCGCAGGTCGCATTCCCCCTTTCCCTTCCCCTCAAGTGGTATACATGTTTGATGTTGGCATTTGCTGAGCTCGAAAATGTTATAATTGAACATGAATGTTATTGTTGCTTATCGTTTGCTGGTATTTACCTAAGGGTTTCTTACACCGTTCAACACTTCCGTCACAGAATAATTGCCATGCTCTGGCAAAGTAAACCAAATAGGTTAAATACTGCCTTTCACACTCACCAAGTACATACTTAATCAAAGTTTTAGTACTCAGAAAGAAAACGAAAGTATGTACATATCTATGCTCCCACATTTTTCCTATTAAATTGCAACGTCAGTCCTCAACTTGCATCTTGGCTGATGGGAATCAACACGCCAATTCTGCCAATCTAAGCCGTCTGACAACGATAACAGCCACTGCAAGCTCGTAATTGAGTCTAATTCTCAAAGCAAACGCCTCGTCTTGAGGCCAGAGCCAACGTGCAGGGCGGCGGCGGCAGTCAAGCGAACTCGCAAGCGGCTCGCATTTGATTTCATTTGCTCCTTTATTGTGTGCTTAAGCATTTTGCATAGTTTATGCGTCTCAATTGAAAATCATGACAAGTAGCTGATCGCTCTTGACTCTTAATAAAGTTGCTTTGCTGAGTGAAAAGAAAATGTACAAACATAATGGGGTTAATAAGCATCAAGTTGACGAAACCGATGAGAGCGCTTGGGCTCTTAAATTGAAACCGGAGTTGGTTGAGTTGGTGTCAGCTCTTTGCTTTCAATCGTTATCAGATTTCTAGTAATACAGTGACCTTTTTTTGAAACCCCTCTGCTGGGTTTGGTCTGGCTAAGTTCGTCCAAAAAGTTGTTCCTCTTAATTTGACACACTAAACATTCAATGGAATCAAATTCAAATAATCACTTCTTCATTCTCAAAATCTCTAAAACTTCACATAAACAAGATGGAAAGTCGTTCAAGCCGGGCTGTAACATACTCTGCACCAACAAAGTGTATGCTCAGGATGTATTATTTGTATGGCAGCAGAAAGGATCGCTAGAGAGAATATGTTTTAAAGAATTTCTAGAGCTGCTGTTACTTGAAATCGAATCGTATAATGCTGCAACCAACTTCACTACAAAGCCTTATCATAAGTCTGGCTTTTTCAGTATTTGTCATTTCGCTGAAGTGTAAATAACATATGTTTTGTGTGCTCAGAATATGTCAACTCTGTGCCAGCAAAACTTAATGTGCTCCAGTCTCAAAAAAGAAAGGAATTTTTGCAAAATAGGTTCATTACTATAACCCCAAGCTCAAAAAATCTTACGGGCCATCCGACAAAATCGACGCCCAACATAAATTTTTAAAGTTGGCCAGGTCATACTCTGTATATGGTGGCTCAAATGAAGTGAAATTATTAAAAGGACAACTCTACCGAACTTAATTCAAGCAGTTTATCCGAGCATTAAAGTAAAATCGGTCAGAATACAAGCAAAGGCACTACAAGGTAATTTTTACCACAAGACAACTCTCGGCCACTTGTTGCGCTGCGGGTCAAAACATACCTAGAAACTCTGAATTCGGAAGTATAGAACAGACTTTGACCCTTTCGACTGGTATTAGTTGTCATCGAAGACGCATGCCCTTAAGAATCAGCACATTGGCTCATTTGAAGAATTCCAGAATTGAATCGATTTGTGGATATCTTCAAAAGTCCCTTCGTTTTTTCGAGTTGGTATTCGCAAATGGCCAGAAAGATGGTGTAAAAGTGGAGGCTAGCTCAGGACAATACTTTGAAAATTACATTAGTAACAAATTTTTATACTCTGTACCGTAGGTACACAGAGTATTATAAGTTTGTGCAAAAGTATGTAACATCGAGAAGGAATCAACATCAAAAACAGCCGAGTCATGTCCGTCATGTCCGTCTGTCCGTCTGTCCGTCAGTCCGTCTGTCTGTCCGTATGAACGCACAGATCTCAGAGATGGTGGGAGATAGAGGTTTCACATGTATGGGACATATGCTTCTTATGTCTGCAGGCAGATCAAGTTTATTTTCAATTTTGGACACGCCCCCTCCCGCCTCCGCAATTTAAAAAAAACGTCATATCTCCCACAGTTTTGAAGATAGATGGCTTGTTCCTTCTGGTCATATTTAGTTATCAGGATAACTTATTGATCCGCCAAAGGAATGAAGAAGATCGGATGAACGGTTTTCGAGTTATGATCAAAAGACAAAATTTCTTGGTACAGAGTATGTTATAGTCGGGCTTGACCGACTTTCTTTCTTGTTTTCTTGGTACAGAGTATGTTATAGTCGGGCTCGACCGACTTTCTTTCTTGTTTGTACAATAAAGTTTCAAACTGTAAAGAAAAACCATTAAAATTGTATTTGTACAGTTAACATAAACTTTATAGGGTAAGGATGCATACTTCTGGCTATTAAATACTTTTAAACAAACAAAATATACTCTGTGTACTGTAGTACAGCGTATAACAATGAGGCTTTCTCCACTTTTTAAACTTTATATTGAAACACGTTACAAATTTTGCGTTTGTAATATAGAACAAAGATGAAGCTTAAGGCCTGTATCCAGCACTGAGAAAAATTCTGGCCGGAAATGTGCTATTTCTGTGAAGTGTGAGGTATATAGTACAACTTACACACTATGTGCTACTTATCTTGAAATGTGCAAGGTCACACTGTTTTTGATAAGACTTATTAAATTTGAATTTAATATATATTTTAACAGAATAGCGGAAAATCAATAGCGGTCTACCGTTGAAGATATGGGATGGATCGATGGTTATAAAAGGGTGAGACCGAAACCTCTTACAACCAAACTTCAACTCTTAAGTGTAATTGAAAACTCTTTCGGTTGGTTTCCAACCTCTCGTGTTCCGTTGGGAGATTTTGGCAACCGAATCAAATCGAATTCTCAAACCAATGAACTCAAAATATGTTTTCAGGGTTGTCAAATTGTTGATTTGAAATTCTACTGGACTATTTATATATGTCCAGTACGATGTATAAATCGTAAAATATTCTGCAAAGTCATAGGAAACATCAAATGAATAATGAATAAAAACTGTTAAAAATTACTTGATAGAGACGCTACCCTGTTTTTGAAGTTAGACAATAATCTTATGCACCCACATTCTAATTAGACAACAAAAAATGCATATTTCTAAAAATTTATAAACCAACCGTTGGCAGAATCTCTGGAACTTTCTATGTCATCCCCGATAAAGACCTTTGATTTGCCGATAGGGTGAACCGATTCCGACATACATACATCTGCGCAGCCTGCGTAGAAAGAAGCCCATGAACCTAATTACGTTAAGTAACTTAAAACCAGCCAAACAAAGTTTACAATCAAATGTTGTCGTGTAAACTAATCACTCATATCGCACTGTATTCTTGTTTCTATATCTGTGCTGGGACGTCAATCAGTGGGAATATTCTCAATTTTGCTGTTGTTGCGTTTGTTTCTAATGTTTTGTTTGGTAAATTGAGAAGCTTAAAAGTTGTGAGGGTCTTAACTCGATTGGATACTAATTAGTTTTTGGAGTAAAGTTTCAGGGTTGTGGCCAAAAGCCTAATTATTTCTTCTTAAGTGGGTAAACTTTTCACTACTTACCGATGAGTTCTCATCACAATGGAGCAGGGCATAAAAGTCCTCGTTGGGATTGCGTTTATAATTGATTATGGCATCGACAGCGCTCATGTCGTAGTTGTTTGTCTCCTGCGGAGTTTCAATTGTTGTTTAGCGACGACGAGTTGCGAGTGGTTACTAAGAGCAGTTTATATGAGTTGGCGTTTTGGTTTGGTGCATAGAAATAAGTGAAAAAGATGGCAACAAAATATGGCAAATTTGATTGGGCGCTTCATTTGTGATCTTGCAGTTTTTGTAGGTTTTTCCAAATAGATTGAATAATTGCCAAATAGATCAATATAATCAAAAACAAAAACAGAGTGTGCCCAATCGTTTCAGCGGAAATCATTACTTAGAATTTTGGTTAGTGTTGGTAAAACGATTGTTACACTAACCAAAATTGTTAAACAATAATACGCCAACGCTCAATCTTATTGAGAGGGAACTACTTCAATGTTAAGTGACGGCTAAACTTTCAAGCAAATACTAAAGCAAATAGTTTAATAGTTCTTTAGAATAAATTGCATCCACATATGATAGATATAGGTATAAAATATATATATTAACTGAACTGGTGCCAAAAGCAAAACAAAGTAAAAAACTGTTTGGAAAACTTGATGGCCAATCATAACGAAATATTTACAGGAGTTTGTTATTTATTCTCGTATATTATGTGAAGCAATTTTAGCCGCAACTCAATGTGTGTGATTGGGTTAGTAATTTGGCTGGGAAATGGAGGGAGTAGATGATTAGTTTATTTGCAGTCCAAGAAAATGAATGAGCTAATTCCAATTAAATACATTCTACACAATGAAAGCAAAAGCGCCAAGTTGACCTCGCAAGTGCGAATAACCAAAACTAATTTAGATTTTGTATACTATGTACAAGTGCTTAGGGCTTAACAATCAACTTAAGATCTGGTTTTTGTGTTTGTTTTGATTTCGTTCTGGTTCTGCTGTTGTGGTATTTCTCTGTCACTTTCACTTTCACAGCACTAAACACTTGTTGTTAGTATGCTTCTCCAGTCCGAGCAACCGAACATCAACTTAAAATTCTCTAATGCTAAAGCCAGAGTTTGAGTCTCTTTCTCAGTTTCTCCATCTCTCTGTTGTTGTACATTTATATGTACATATTTAAGCTGGGAAGATGATAATTACTTTGGCCCAATCAAGCGCTTCACGATGTTACTGCCAACACGTCGGAAATCAAACTGCCAACTAAGCTGGCTCTCGACGCGGGGAGAGCTTGGGCGAAAAGCCTTCGCATGCAGCTTGCTCTCTCACAATGCCACCACACAGCTTCCAAGTCTTTGCATACACAGCGAGCTTTTGCAAAGAACTTTTGGTCGTCAACTTATGAAAGCTTTTAAAGACATTTGGTGAGTTTCGAACTGGTTGTAATCAAACTTGGGTTTGTCCCCCCTCTAGTGAGTGACTAAGTTGCTGGAGGAGGGAAGTCCCCGAAAACAACATTTAGGAAAGCGAACTTTACTTAGCGAATGGAATTGCTTGTGACCCTAAATCAGAAGCTTTAGGCAGTTGTGTGTAGTCAGAGAGAAACCTTAACCCAATAGCTTACTAAATGTTGATCCCAAACTAAAACTGTTCCCCTTAAACTTTTCTCTGAGAGACTCTAAAAAAATTGTTAGTAAGGAGGAGGGGAGAAAGCTCGACTAACCACACCACACCATACACACCCCCAATTTTCTGATCTTTGATTGATTTTGGCATCTTCTTAGAACTTTTACCTAACTGGAATATGAGCTCAGGACTTTGAGGACTAAACCCAAGCACTTCCGCATCTTAGCGCAATCGACTATCAACCGCTCGCGGCAGGCGGCGTCTCAATGGCATTACAATGACGAGGTAGTGGGTTCATTTATGCTATTTATTTTTGTTATATACCCTTTCAGAGGGTATATTAAAATTATCCAGTAGTTTTGAAAAAGCATGTTCGACCACATAAAGCACACAGACAGAAAAGAACACTATATTTTATATCATATGGGTAATTTTAGTATCAAATCGGCCATCATCTGAAAAAATATCAAGATGATATGATCGAGTCCATAAATTTAGGCCTAATTAGTATCATTTTGATAAGAAATGTCTGCATTATGTCTGCATTATGTCTGCAGGCAGATCAAGTTTATTTTCAATTTTGGCCACGCCCCCTCCCGCCCCCGCAATTTACAAAAAACGTCATATCTCCCACAGTTTTGAAGATAGATGGCTTGTTCCTTCTGGACATATTTAGTTATTAGAATAACTTATCGATCCGCCAAAGGAATGAAGAAGATCGGATGAACGGTTTTCGAGTTATGATCAAAAGACAAAATTTCTTGGTACAGAGTATGTTATAGTCGGGCTTGACTGACTTTCTTTCTTGTTGTATACTTCAAGCGATGCAAGTAGGTTCTGAACCGAACCGATAATGAACCGAACAGTGATACAGAGTTGATGTGGCTTCTGAGGATGACTAATTATTATTCATTTATTACTTACTTACTTCCTAGTGCAACAAGTTGTTAGAAACTTATGATTAGGGCACTAGTCACAAAAATATAAAATTACAAAATTCTGATTTAATCCTTAAACCTAAATCATTTATCACTAACATTGAGAGAGACATTGTGAAAAACATTGAGAAATACAAATTGAGAATATTGAAAGTTAAGTATTCTTATTCTAAGCTTTAAATTCTAGAGAGTTGATGTTTGAAATGTGCAAATAATTTAACTTGAAATTGGGGTGCGCTTCTAATGGTCTTTAAATCATGCGGAAGATTGTTCCAGAGGCGAACAGCAAATATATAGAAATGTTTTTCGGATGATAATAGTGGATGTCTTAGGCGGACAATATTATTTGTGCGCAGAGAAGCAGAAAGTTCAAGTTTTTCGTATAGGTACTTTGGTTCTTTGGTGCTAATAAGCTTGTGTAAAAATATCAATGCCCTATACTGAATCCAACTGTCTAAATTAAGGTCAAAAAGCTTTATAGAATATTTCGAAACGTGGTCAAATGGCTTTATATCAAAGACATATCTAGCAATATCGTTAAAGGCTACATTTAGTTTGTGCTTGCTTGCTGCATCACTATTGCCAAATATTTCCACTCCATAGAAGAGACCGGGTGTCAAATAGGCTTTAGCTATTAAGAGTCGTATAGGTATGGGAAGAAAGTGCTGCGTGAGATATAGTTGTCTGAGGGATCCATATGTTTTGCCCACAGCTTTATTTATATGATCGCTCCAGGAAAGAGTTTGGTTTATTGTGATTCCTAAGTTGCTTACTCTTTCTGCATAGTCTATTGTCTTATCGTAAATTTTTATACTCTGTACCGTAGGTACATAGAGTATTATAAGTTTGTGCAAAAGTATGTAACATCCAGAAGGAAGCATCTCCGACCCCATAAAGTATATATATTCTTGATCAGCATCAACAGCCGAGTCGATATAGCCATGTCCGTCTGTCCGTCCGTCCGTCTGTCCGTCTGTCTGTCTGTCCGTATGAACGCACAGATCTCAGAGATGGTAAGAGATAGAGGTTTGACATGTATGGGACATATGCTTCTTATGTCTGCAGGCAGATCAAGTTTATTTTCAATTTTGGCCACGCCACCTCCCGCCCCCTCAATTTAAAAAAAACGTCATATCTCCCACAGTTTTGAAGATAGATGGCTTGTTCCTTCTGGACATATTTAGTTATTAGGGTAACTTATCGATCCGCCAAAGAAATGAAGAAGATCGGATGAACAAATTTTCTTGGTACAGAGTATGTTATAGTCGGGCTTGACCGACTTTCTTTCTTGTTTTTGTGCTGTACTCGAGAAACAGTATAGATTTTTCATTTTTGAACATAAAATGTCATGGTTGACGGTATCAAAAGCTTTGCTATAATCAAGCAGTGTCAGTAGCGTCAGATTTCATCATCCATGCTTTTTCTTATGTCCTCCACTATATTTAGTATAGCTGTCGTACAGCTCCTTTTTTTCCTAAAACCCGATTGTTTCTCGCTCAGGAGGCGGTTGGTAAGCATAAATGCGTTAATTTGACTGGCAATTAAATTTTCAAAAACCTTTGCTACGAATGGTAGAATGGAAATTGGCCGAAAGTCTCCATTAGTTTTCGGAATAGCCAATATTTTAGCCACTTTCCAGCTGTCAGGAAAAACGGAGGTAGTGAAGGCTGTATTTGTAATGTGGGTAATGTGAGGTAGGATTCCGGGTAAAATTATTTTTGAAAATTTGGGACTGACATCGTCAAGACCTACTGCGTACTATTCTCACCATTTTAATAAAAGTGATCTTTTACATCTCCTGGAATTGTTCACAGAACACTTAATATACTTTTCATAGGATTACATTCATCATATCCCTTTCCCTTTTAGAGCTTTTAGAACCGACCGAATCGGATGACTATATCTCATAGCTTCCATTGGAACAACCGGTCGGAAAACTAGTTTTATTATGAAAAACGTTTTTGTTTTCAATGTTAACGTCTCCAAACTTTGTATTCATAGGTTTTCTAAGCTTTTTTATAATTCTGCCAAGTTTGATGAAAATCGGACAACTATATGGTACAGCTGCCATACAAAAAGTAGGTCTGAAAAACAGTCTTACTTTGAAAACCTTTTTTGTTTTTAATGGTGGCATCCTGAAACTTTGGTTTTTTTTTTGTTTCACATGCTTTCACCTAGCTCTGCAAATTTTTTTCCAAATCGGATGACTATATCATATAGCTTCCATACAACCGATCGCTCGGAAAATGGGTTATTGTGGGGACAAGATTATTTTCGAAAATACTTAAGCGAGCACTTGCAACGGCATAAAAACTGCGGCACTGACGAAATTAGCTTAGCTTTTTCGCCACTGAGTTGCTGCTGCCTTGACCTTTACCCACATCTCTTTATGTGGAAAACCAATTCCAATTGTGGATCGAAAAGAAGAAACACATTTTGGTTTTCAAAAATGATGCAATTTTCCGACCAAATAGTTTTATAAAATAACATATTTGTACCTTCAATGAGCTGCTGAGCTTTTTGGTTGGATTTTTAAAAAGTATTTCACCACTGTGTCCCCTCTTCTACCAAACACTGCCCAGCCATATATTTTTAGCTTTTAGATCAGCTTTCTTGGTCTAAGGCCTGTGGCTTTTTGCAAGCTCTGACCTGCCTCTGCAAATTTTTCAAGCTTTGCACAATCCCTTTGCTTTACAACAAAAGCTTTTTCTAAAGCAATCGAAGGGTAACGCCACACTTGTTGCTCTCATCAAAAACTTACATGCTTGGCAATCAAAGTCCTGTCAAACTTGGCTCACTTTGAAAAGATGATTAATTTTACGACACAACCTCATCCATCTGCGGTCATCTGCGAACAGCTGCCCTGCCAGGGCAAATTAAGACTAAGTCCCAAATCAAGCCGCAAGAGAAACCTCAGTTTTCAAATGAAAATAGCCAGTCGAGTGTTAAGGCAATACAGTTTTCCCATTGCAAAGCCAAATGGAAATTGAAAACTGTTGCATACTCGTAGGCAGCTACCAAAAAAGCCAAAACAACCACAGAATCCACAAGCCGCACTGGCCGAAAAATGATTTCCATCCATAAATCATGAAAATGGGCTAGTGGCACAGGAACAGAACAAAATGGAAGACGAAACCGTTTGACCAGCCCAAGGCAGGCATAGAATCGCAAATGAATCTGACGGAGTCGGAGGAGGAACTTGGCGTGCGCCCGTGCGATTGTCTGACACGCACACACTGACACCCGGACTCACGTTCAGGTCACCAGTTGGTTTTTTGCGTGTGACGTCAACAAATTGAGCTGCTCCACTGTGGCAAAACGAAATGAAACGTTTTAATTAGGAAAGAGCGCTGAACAACTATTTATTTCCATTTGTGTTTACCGGCCAAAAGCGACGGGGACTCGTATGTGCGAGTGCTCATCCAAAGCGCCTGCAGACAGGCAAGCGAAGCAGATACCAGGCAACAGTAATAGAATCGTTGGCCGAAAGCCGGGCTGCTGCAACCTCGTTCTATTACTGATAAATCCCTGGCACTAGCAACTGCAAGCCACATTGCTTATTCTGTGCGTTGGTGATGAGCGACAAATAACGGATTGTGACCAGCAATCGAGAGAGACTCATTTTGCCACATTTTCACAGGGATAAAATCAAAATAACCTATATTAGGCCAATCTTACAATTTGAGTTTTTTACAATCACCGTTTTTCTCATTTTGATAGTTTTCTTGCACTTTTTAGATTGCCTTTTGATATCTAAAATGGTTCCAAGGGTAAAAATGTTTAATAAAGAATGGACAAGATGTCATAACAAACTATGGAATGACAAATAACTGTACGCTTTTGCTTTGCATTAAGCAGAAACCACATAAATATCTTGATCTTGACACATACCCCTGTATATATACAATAAGAGTATCATGATAAATGCCCCTAAAAGTATGCCATTTTCGTTTCCTTAAATTATTCTCAATTCATATAAGTAACTGAGAGTCAGTTATGCCTCCGTTTTACATCCACTCTTTGCATTCACTAAGATTGACGGACTAATTGAAGGTATTCAAAATTAGTTAGTAGTCAGACAACTATAAGACAAATGTTTTCCTTAATTAGTAATATTATTAAGCATAGCATACTTTAAAGAGCATTTATCATCATAATTTTTTTGTGTATAGATGATGAATATTGTATAAAAAAGGAGAGAAAATTTCCAAATAAAACCAAATACATTTGAAAGAACTATTCATTCATATGATATTAAGACTACGTTTGCTTAAGTATTGCCTCAGGCTTCACTTAACATTGTCTTTATATAAGATGCGCCCGAAAACCACTTCTGTTTTTGACCCTAACGAATCGCTTCTTATTTTGGCGAATCGAATTGAAAGTACGCTTTATTTTTACTTTTCGACGATTGAATTGCCCATATAGAACGTTGCAGAGAATGAAATAAATCACCTTCTTTGTAAGTTTTGCGAAAGACAGTAAAAGGAAGAAAACTCTTTCAAATTAATCTCGAAAATGCTTTAAATGATTCTGCTTTGGAATTAAGCTGACCTCGAATTTGTGGCCTAATTTAATCTTAAAATAAAAGAAAATATTGGAAACAAATTAATATATTTTCGACACAG
The DNA here is from genome assembly GCA_035044985.1 of Lordiphosa fenestrarum. NCBI lineage: Eukaryota > Metazoa > Arthropoda > Insecta > Diptera > Drosophilidae > Lordiphosa > Lordiphosa fenestrarum. Next base: position 97,200 of record JAWNNO010004763.1, on the reverse strand, counting down.
TTCAAGAATATCCGAAGTTACCCAGTTTACATTATCGTTTGGGATTGATTTAAGGCCGTTTTGTCCCTGTGAAAACATCTGCTTCCATGTACAACCTTTCAAATACAGCGGCTGCAGTAGTGTCAACTTGTCACTCCTTAGACCTGCCTTATATGACCTAGATCATGATTTTGGTATTTAACATAAACTAGTCTCACTCGCTCTCGAACACAACCACTCAAAACTGACGGCTTTCTGCCAAGTGACTAGTATGCTTTCTGCTTTTTTGAGGATACTGATGGAATAAACGACCGCACGAAATCCGCGAAAGCCACCAAAGCCGTGATATATCGAATTCGTCGAAATCCACTGCGCAAGCAGAAAATTATATTTCCTGAGATGAATATCAGCATGTCAGCACGTCGCGCATCATGAAACATGACTTGGAACTCAGTGCATACAAGAGAAAATAGGAAGCATTGTTCCACCATTTCGCTAACAATACCCACAGACGAATTCTGTTTCCTGACGGGAAAATTTGTACCATAGAGGTATCCTTCAACAAACATAACGATACAGTGAATGCATGCTGTGTTAACAAAACAAGCGTCCGAACTACGTCGGAGATTTCAAAGTGGTCTCTATCCTGTTTATGTGATGATTTGATAGGTAGTTGTCACTCCATTTTTATGAAAAAGAAGTCAAGACATTATTTTCAAACTAGCCGAAAACCTTTCATAATGACTTCGCTCCAGCTCAGAAGTCAAAATCGACTTCAGCAAGGCTAAAAACCATGTACCAACCTTTATTTGAACTGATGATCCGTTACCACAAAAGGCCATGAAAGGGTTTTCTCATTGGAAAACATTGATTTGAATTCAAAAACATATTTTGAGAGCGCGAAGACTTGATTGAGTTGAAATGTGCCGTTTTTAAAATCATTTTAAACTCAAGTGGAGTTGGATCAGATAATGAATGGAGCTCACATTCTGGTGGATCTCAATTGTCCGGATCGGGAGTCAATATTATTAAGAAACGTTGGCTCATATTCCCTAAAACCTTTAAATCAACCCACTTGTCTTGGTTCATTTTATAAGGAAATATAATATTTTGTTGGACTTTTCTGGAGGGGATCCCCAAACCGTTAGCACTCATTAAGTGCGACGTGTTAGCTCACTGCGCCACTGCAAAGTTTTGTACACGCTTATCTTAATTGTTACTTCTCAATGCTTTAGTTAGTAGTTGTGCTCATTTCAAGAACATTTACAGTTGCCAATAATTTGAGAGAACATATTGGACTTATTTCGAGTTTAACGTTTAACTCTGGAGCCTACACCGCTGACGTTCGGAACAAACTTTGTTTGAAGCAACGGAGATGGAAAATTGCTATCAAAAAAGGTGAAATAACTTAAGTCCATAAATAAATGAGAATATATACGTCAAATAGAAACCCTTCAGTATACAGAATCATAGCTAAATCAGCCCTGAAATGGAGGGGCTGGTATTGAAAACATGGTGGTCCTTATGTAAGTTTCAGGTGTGCATTGAGCATCGACTACAGAACCTACAGTAGCTTTCAGTAATGAACTCATGGGTGAGTGTCATGGCAGGTACTGAAAACATGCATAAAAACAGGCATGAATTCAGTTAGTCCTAAAAAGGTTATCCCAAAAATGCCGTGCTGAAACTTAGAAGACATGACTTAATTGCCCATTATTTCTCCAATACAGTTAGTTCGCCATCAATTCAATCACATTTCACACTGAAGTAACAGTTCGTAGACATCACTGTCTGGCGCAAGTGTGTATTTGTATTGCCTTCTGCTGCTAACTGCAATTCGCTTCAGTTAAAAGGAAAATCGCAAATCAAACAGTTTGAGTGACCAGCAGAATAAACCAATGACTCAATTTGCCGAGGACTTGCAGCATGAACTTGTCAATGATTGAACCATTTCCACTTGCCAGTCCCCCCTTCCACACACTCGCGCATACACACTTTTGGGATGCAATTAATGGAGGAAAGCCAGGTCGATGGATTTTGCCATAAGTCGACAAAAAATGTATCGCTTTCTGTTTTCCATCTTGTCAATTGGCAACGGCAAAACTTTCCATTTCCGAGAAATATCTTTGTACTTACACACAATGTTCACATGAAACGCATTAAGGCAAGCCACCTCTCTGTTCCACAGACGCCTCCTAGGTCATTCCGAGTCAACGACACTTGGCAACCGACGACGACGACAACGACGCCGTCAAAGGCAAATTCGGGGGCAGAGGGGAGTCTTGTTGGTTTATAATAAAAAGTACTTCATTTGCTTTGTGCAATTTACAACTGTGAAATAAACAGAGGATGCCAAGGCCAAGACGAGGGAAGGCAGATGGCCAAAAGGAAGTGCGGTCACGCATTGTACATGTATGGCTGTCGTCGTTTTTGTTTTATTACTCGTTCATTTCCATTCAGAGATCCGTCCCAGTCACAGTCCTGGCGCCGTGCCGTATAATTTATGTGTGCATGTATTTTTATTAAAGATTTTCCCCCGCTTTTCCCAAGCATTATCGCTGGCGTCATCCCTGCCCAGTTGTTGACAAAGAAATTACTTATTAATCATGTTTGAGCTTTAAGAGTCAAAGAGAAGCGGGTGTGTGTGTGTGGGTGGGTGGAAATGTGTCCTGTATCATATTTTATCCTTTGACGCGCTTGCGGTGTCTTGTCTGTAATTTGTTTGCTGATATACACACCAATTTGGCTGATACTCAATAACATTTGAATTGTAGCTTGGACCAAAGGGTCAAATTTGGGCCAGACGAAGTTATGGTATAGGCGCTTGCTGTGGATAGAAAGTGCAGTGGACTCCTTCTCCCATAAGCCTTCATCACAAGCAACATTTACTGCTGCAACACTTCAAATGAATGTCAAAGTTTCTGACAAATAGCAGAAAGAAGCACTTTATATTAGACAACCTTAAACCAAAAGGACTCAAACTTGTGTAAATAAACGTAGCTGGCTTAAAAGAAGACAGCCACTTAAGCAACTTACTTGCTACTAAATACATACCTCACAATCAAAACATGCTTTTGTAAATGTAAAAGAACAAATTCTTTTGCTTACAGCAAAATGTAACTTTCTCAAGAATTGCCGGCAATTTTCCGTGAGCTATTTGCTTAGTCCTGCATCTAAAATTGTATTTGTTATTTGATATTTATTAAAGTCGACCAAATAAAAGGCTACAAAAGGACTTATGAACTAAGGAAGCATAACAAAGAACAGGTAACAAAAATCAAAACAATAAATACCGTCCAAAGTCCGAATTGACTGAATCGCTTGACAAAAGAAGTTAAGTCTGTTAATGGAGATACACTCCTAGCTAACTGATCCGAACTAATTTTTGGGATGGTGAAACAAAAATGGTTTAAAGTAAGACATCTCCCGGGGGCGTCGATCTATTCACTTCACTTAGGCTTCAGTCTAAGAGCAGAGAATGCTCGGACGATGTGGTATGCTCTGCATAGGTTAAGCTTCCTGCACTGCGATGATGCGGTGATGCCTACTATCGAAGGCAACTTGTAAAAAAGTCGGGCATGTGAGGTTGGCGGTCGAGATGGCAACAATGCTTTGTGTTAAGTACAAGGTCCCAAACTCAATTCCCAGGCAAGGTATATACAATGTTGATTTTGGAGCACAAAATGGTCTTAAGCCGTTCGAAAAAATGTTCCTAATGTGAGTACAACTGTTCACTATTCCCGAAACGCGGAATTATTCGAGTTTTGTCAGCGAATGGTCTATACTTTGGTAGGTTTTGAACGGATTTTCTTTCTAAATGTACTGCTCTTATCTAGCTACTATCAAGTAATGATTATGATACAACCGATCTCTACCAAACCTTTAACGGATCGATAAATACTATTCATTTCTTTCTTTATTTTTATGCTCGGAAATACAAAAGGACATTCAAAACTAGAGGAATATTTACTTCAGGTCGTTTTTCGAACTAATTTTAACGACATATCCTCTGACTTTGACTCCTGACTCTAGTTTTCTATGACAGCTATACTATATAGATGTCCGATTTCGATCAAGCTTAGTGGAATCATGGAAAAGCATAGCCAACTAAGAAATACAAAGTTTGAAGGCGTTTCCAATGAAAACAAAAAAGTTTTTCTCACTAGAACTAGTTTCTCGATATGGCAGCTATAACCTATAGTCATCCGATTTTGACAAAACTTTTAAGAATTGTGTGACAGCTTATAAAATAAATATATGCCAATTCTAAAGAGGTTTACATTGAAAACAAAAAAGTTTTTCTTACTAAGACTATTTTTCTAAGTTTACTTTTCTATGGCAGCTGTACTATATAGATGTCCGATTTCGACCAAACTTGGCAGAATCTTGGAGAAGCAAATAAAACTGGTAAATACGGAGTTTGGAGACGATTGCTTTGACAAAGAAAAAGTTTTTCTCACCAGAACTAGTTTTTCGACCGATCGTTCCTATTCCAGCTATATGTTATAGTCATCCGATCCGGCCGGTTCCGACAAATGTGCAGCGTATTTGTACCAGAAAACTTCATACAAAGTTTGGTCGCAATAGCTTTTAAACTGACGGATGAGATAGCATAGAAACAGACGGACAAAGCTAAATCAACTCAGCTCGTCATGCTAATCAAGAATATATATAAACTTAATGTGGCCGGAAATGTAAGGGCATAAAAAAACATGAAAGAAAATCGGTCAAGCCCGACTATAACATACTCTGTACCAAGAAAATTATACGCTCAATTATGCAGCAGCGAACAGTCTTTTGATCATAACTCGAAAGCCGCTTATCCGATCTTCTCCATCCTTTTGGCGGATCGACAAGTTATCCTGATAACTAAATATGTCCAGAAGGAACAAGCCATTTATCTTCAAAACTGTGGGAGATATGACGGTTTTTCTAAATTGCGGGGGCGGGAGGGGGCGTGGCCAAAATTAAAAATAAACTTGATCTGGCTGCAGACATAAGAAATGTCCCATACATTTCAAACCTCTATCTATTACCATCTCTGCGATCTGTGCGTTCATACGGACAGACTGACAGACGGACAGACGGACATGGCTATATCGACTCGGCTGTTGATGCTGATCAAGAATATATAAACTTTATGGAGTCGTAGATGCTTCCTTCTGGATGCTACATACTTTTGCACAAACTTATAATACTCTTTGCACCTACGGTACAGAGTATAATAATGTCTCAACTCCGGTTCGAGCCTGAACCTAGGTTCAGCGTAAGTTAAAGTTGGCCCTGCCCGACTTGGATATACCCCCTACCCAGGGGAATTAGTGTTAAATAACCTCTCCTTATGTTAATTAACAGAGCATTAACATTAATTTGAATATTTCAACAGTATGTAAGCAGACAGCGCATGTGGCTCAGATAAGTATGCTACGTATTTGTATAACCGGTATAACTCTGTCATATGTCATCCGATCTTTATGAAAAATCGTGAGATTGTACATATTGGGCACATACATTCATATAGGAGATATGCAGGAGATGATGAGGCCAAATATTTGGAAATTCTGCCTAAAATATAGAAAAATTTTATAAAGAAAATGCTTGTAATTCTCACGTATGAGTTTCCTGCATTATGACTGCGTCTTGCTAAGTGCTTAACATTTGACTGCATTCTCTATTGTGTCCCACGCGTATGCCTAAGACAGTCGAGATGCGCCAAAATGCCTTAAATGCTGAAGTATCCCCCAAGTCACGAGTTCAAATCACAGACAAGGGTACAGTAAATGAAGAGGTTCGAGTGACTTTTTATCTAAAATGAACACAACAAATTTGCTCTAAAACTAAGAAAATGTTTTCTGGCTTTAATGTTTATGTTTTGACACAGTTTTTTAATTTCTTAATTTTCGGGCGATTTCGCATATTTTTATACTCTGTACCGAAGGTACATAGAGTATTATAAGTTTGTGCAAAAGTATGTAACAGGCAGAAGGAAGCATCTCCGACCCCATAAAGTATATATATTCTTGATCAGCATCAACAGCCGAGTCGATATAGCCATGTCCGTCTCAGATTATGTTATAGTCGGGCTTGACCGACTTTCTTTCTTGATTTTTAAGTGAATACCGTAGATTGAGATAAGTCAAGGAGCAACTTGGTACGAATCACCAACTGCTGGCAGTTGTCTAGCCATTTTATCTATTACTATGCATTACTGTACCCCACCCGATTTCATTTTAGATGTCTATAGGCTATGGAGTGGCTCCTCCTAATTACATCTGCTCATCGTGACATATTCCTCCCATGTATCTAGATGTCTAGATATATACAGGCATTTTGTCTCGTTTCATGTCGCATTGGTTTTTTCTGTTGGTTTGCATTGCGTTTTGGGCAACCAACAAGACATTTTCGAGAAATAATTTTAGAACAGTTTGTCTTGCGTATATTTGGCGCTTTGTTTACACAGCGGAGCGGACAAGACGTGCACTTGTCTTTCATATATCTTACGGACGTGCTTATACAGGAAGTCCGCACATCGTGATGATGATGATAAACCTATATGTAAGACTGAAGGCAATTTAATGCATTCAGTCAATCAAAATTGCACCAGGCACAAAGTAGCTGAATTTGAAATGCTTGATTGGTGTGCCGTGTGGCACCCTGTAAACGGCCCAGGCCAAATGCAAGGCGAAAGAAAATCAACAAAAAAAATAATAGGAAAAACTCAAATGCCAAACGGCCAGACAGGGCTAGCCCAGCACAGTTTTTAGGCAGCAAACTCTAGAAGCGAGTACGTACAGGGTAGCACAGGGTGCCTTAGTTGCTCTTTATGGTTCAGCTATGTCCGTTAACAAAAAGTGAGCAAACTGTACCAACAACTGTGCTCAACTGTTACTCACATTGCTCACTCACTGAGGAACAACTTCACGGGTAATTCACTAGTCGAACCATCTCCGCTCTCTGGCTCTATGTATTGTTTGGTTGCAGTCAAGTGGGAGAGCAGGGCGGGAGAGTGCACCAAAAATAGCCCCACGCACATGGTTCTATCTTCTTCCAACTTCGGAGTGGAAGGGGTAGGCGAAATATCAAATTTGACATGCATCCGACGACCGTCTGCAGGCAGCAGCTTAACTAATTGCAACAGCTTTCAGCTTTTAGCAGAGGGAACGAACCTCCCCGCAGTGGTCGAACGAACAATTAGCGGGGCGAACGAGCCAAAATATTGAAATTGAACAAACAACAATTTTCTGAAAATACTGAGCACAGACGTCATCGGCAGACAACGAGCGTGGAGAGCGACACATACAGCTGTGTGTGTGTGTGTGTGTGTGTGGATGGCCTATGGCCGGCTCGCTTGCACCAGCGGCCAGGCTATTTATGGCCTATATAGGCCATCTTGCTCACCAACTATTCCTCTCCGGCGGAGATGTCTAGAGTGGGGTCTCTGTGCACGTGTGTGTGTGTGTGTGTTCCGGTGGCATAGCCAAAGCTGCAGACGTTGATCGCCACAGACAGCAGAAGACCCGTGATCGTGTAATTTGCCTCATGCGTTTTTTGTCCCGCTAATTGTATATCGAACTGAGTTCTACGAAGCAAACTGAAATTATGCGTATTTAATTGCAATTTCATTCTGTTTCGTCACGTCGCCCGTTGTTCGTTGTTCGTTGTTTATTGTTTATTGTCCGCCGTTCGTTGTGTCCGTTGTGGTGGCTACCTTCGTCGTGGGTGATCACCCACTCGCTCTCCCAGTGTCAAGCACAGTCAGTTGCAGTGGTGATCGTCACGACAAATACTCAGAAAGCCATACCAAGCGGGATTTTCAATCAATCGAGTGATCGGTGACAAGTTTTCCCCCAGAGAAACACGCAAAGCCAACCAGCCACAAGTTGTAGTTGTTGTTTATATAATAATCCCCGCAGCTGCCAACAAGGCAAATTATATTCATGTTTGGTTGATTTTTTCGCAGGCAAAAAGATACAACACGAAGAAGAAAATTTGAGAAATTCTCTATTGTGCGAGTTTGTTGTTGGTGGGCCGCTATAGTTTTTGTGAAATTTAGTGAGCAAGCGCCGAACCAAAAGTGAAAGTGCCCTCAAAATAACGTGAACAGAGCAGCATACAAGATCAGTACCAAGAATAAAGGAAAAACGAAGTAGAGAAACATAGCCATGTCGGACATTGAGGATGTTTTTGGTGGCGGCGATGAGGCCCAAGCTGTGAAGGAGGTAGCTCCCGATGCCGAGAGCAAGAGCAGCGTTGTCACGGAGCGAACGGAGGAGGTGATACCCGGAGAAACGGAGAAAATGATAACGGAGACAATTGATGAGGATGGCGATGTGGTGGAGGAGACCACCGAGGTGACCCGCAAGACCGTCAAGAGAACCATGAAAATAACCGAGGTGAGTGATTTGTAAACGGAAATGAGGAGAAATAATAGAAAATATATCATTTTGATTTCAAGACGCTTTGACATGACAAATTGGTAGAATTTTATAATATCTTAGTCATGTACATAGAATAGACTGAACCAAAACAATTACTGTTTAAAGCAGCGATGGGCACTTGGTGGAGCATTCTGTAGGTGTGTGTACGTATTAACGAACAGATCTCAGAGATTGGCAAGAGATAGTGGTTCGACTTACACTTGTAGGCAGATTTAGTTTATTTTACATTTCTGCCACGCCCTCTTCTGCCCCCGCAACTTGAGAAAAACGTCATATCTCCCACAGTTTTGTGGTTAGAAGGTTCGCACCTTCTATGCAAATTAAATAATCAGCATTATTTATCGAGAGTTATGAGCAAAAGAATGTTCAGCAGCTGCTAATAACATACAGAGTAGTCGGTCTTGACCTATTTTAACATCGGGTTATCCGCTATATACGTAGAAATCGCTCAATCCCGCATTTTCTCATTCCAAGTACAAATAGGATTGACTTAATATATTTTTTAGCTTGATTTTGTATAGTTCTTGTTTTAACGCCTTTCCTTTAGATGTTGGTGCACACTATATACGTAGAAATCGCTCAATCCCGCATTTTCTCATTCCAAGTACAAATAGGATTGACTTAATATATTTTTTGAGCTTGATTTTGTATAGTTCTTGTTTCAACGCCTTTCCTTTAGATGTTGGTGCCCACTGCTGGTGAAAACTTTCAGAAGATTAACTCCCTAAATCTGGAAAGTTTTATAGAAATTCAAACCTAAGCTGCAAACGGAGAAACGAAGCTTAGTAAACGTCAATGGAGTATATTACTTTTTGACATTTTAAAAAATCTTCAAAATTTTAAGCTCCAAGATGGCCTTAAAATAGTTTCTAAATTCAAAAGGAAGATTTTTATACCTTGATCTTGGTAATCTTTAACAAAAAAGAAAAAACCACCTAGAAGTTGTTGTTGCAGCGCCCTCCCGTTTGATTTTGGGTCACATTATTTATAGTATTGCTAGTTTCTCAAAGCTTAAAAGTCAGAAAAAGAACTAAAACAATATGAAGAGCTTGAAAAAGTGCTTGCACTGAGAGAAAAAGTCTACATCATAACTAGAAATAAGTTCTAGTCTCAAAAAAATGTTGGTCTAAGCCCTTAATAGGTGCTAAGCAGGGACTCGAAAATGTCCTACTTATATTAGAAACATTTTTGTGTATTATATTTATTGTAGAATCAATAAACGATTCGTACAACTTTAATGCATGACAAATTTCATGCAACTTTTCAACAAACTCTTTTATTGCGGGTTTAAAATCGCAAAAAAAGCCTGCGAAAGTGAAATTAAAAACAAGGCTGAATTTGAATGCAAAAGCGCAAATTCCGCCACAAAAAAAACTTTCCCACAACCATAATTAACACTTTTGTTTTTGTGTGTTTTTGGAAAACATCGCACTCCTCCACCCAGTATATTATTTATGTAAAATGCCATTTCATTGTGTGCGTCTTAACAAATTGTTTATATGGTCTCACAAATATTATAAATCTTGGCATTTCTGTATATACATCACCCGGGCAGATAAAGAAATTTCCACACATATATCTCTCGTACAGCCACACTCTTCCATCGGCGACGTCAAGCGGCAAATTTTGCAGCTGTTTGATTTCGGCGCAAATTATCATCAAAAAACTCAACAAAAAACACTGAATTATTGTTAAGCAAAAGTTGAGCAGCGGCTGCCAAGATTTTGTGTTTTGTTTTTTGATTTTTTCAAAATATTGCAAAACTGAAATGCAATAAATTCTGCACCAAGTCGCAAAAAAAAAAAAAAAAACAGAAATTATTGAGGTTTCCGTGTCTTGCGGTCTGGCGCGCATGTTGAAGGAGAAGGAAGGGGCGTAGGCGGCGGCAGCAACAGGAGACGTACGCGCAGCCAGGCGAATTGCAATTAATTGCCACAAATCGCTGCACAAATTACAAATTGCATTTCCGGCTTGGCGGGGCAGCAGCCAAGCATGCAACAGCAGCGGCCATTTGCCAGTGCACTTCCCCACCCGCCGGCTGCACTGATCACGTTTCGTAGTCGCATAACGACAGCAGCCGGTACATCAAGCAACTGTTTGGATTTCTGGGCCTCTATTTTTTTGGGGGGAAATTTTATGATTTCCAAATTAAATTTGCATTTGCAATTTGCTTGGGTCTGGAATAGCTGGAATTTTTTTTCTGCTTGTTTTTTTATGAATGAAATGGAAATATATGAGCAATGTAAGCAGAAGGGATGAACTGAACTAGAGATGGTTGCGTGATGCATAACACAAGAGATTCATCATAAGATAAGACAAGGTGATAAGGGTTTTGACATAGACAGGATACATCTAGCTGGTAAGGTGGTACTCCCAGTTGAGGCCAAGATAAGCAACAGTTTTTGAATCGATTCAAGTGGGTTCTGATATTTTTGGAAGAATTCGGACAGGACAATGTTTAGTGAAATAATTATTGTTAAATGCATTGGAACATCTTTTAACAAATCACAGAACACCCATAGCTCGGTTAGAGATAACACTAAAGAAGCTCAAACTGGGAACAAAGCGAATGAACCTTGTAAATCCTTTCCATTGCTTTGTCGTTCATTCACAGAGTAGAAAAAATATGTAAAAACTACACGAAAATGAAGTTTTTTAACTCACCTTGTCTGGAGTTCGAACTCATAACTCACTCAACTTCAACATAAATGTCAGCATCTTAGCCCATACGACTACCAAGCAGTCGCGTGGCATTGCCACAAATCATGGTAAAAATGGAAGTGACAAGCGACGATGAGCTAATGGATCAACATCATGTTTGAAGAGACTTTTGGGACCAACAGGTGCCAACTCGCACAAGACAGAGACGGCCGAGAAGACAGTTTAAGCCACATTATAGAAGTAAATTAGACACCGGGACAATATAATTCAAACACAATTTTGAGCAATCCGCGTTCATCAAAGCATGCGAGTGAAGGAAGATTTGAGGGATTTTGTTAATGAAATGATAAGCGAGAAGGCTAAGCTAACTTCGTCTGATAAATGAGAAATGATATAGTCAACCGATTTGGACAAAAATTTGTAGAATTAGCTGAAAGCATGTGAAACAAACTAATACAAAGTTTGAGGATGCTACCATTAAACACAAAAAAGTTTTTCTAAAACTGTTTTTCAGACCTATCTTTTGTATGGCAGCTGTACCATATGATTGTCCGATTTGCATCCAACTTGGCAGAATTATAAATAAAACTTAGAAAACTTATGAATACAAAGTTTGGAAACGTTTCCAGAGAAAAGAAAAAAGTTTTTCATACTAAAACTAGTTTTCCGACCGATTGTTCCTATGGTATCGATAAGATATAGTCACCCGATCCGGTCGGTTCCGACATATTAGCAGCGTGCAGCAAAATTTCAGCTCGATTGCTTCCAAACTGAGAGACTAGATCGCATAGAAACAGACAGACAGGCGGATAGAAGGACGGACAAAGCTCAATCGACTCAGCTCGTCACCCTGATCAAGAATATATATGGTTTATAGGGTCGGAAATGAATATTTATATGCGTTGCAAACTTCTGGGTAAAATTAGAATACCCTTTGCAAGGGTATAAAAAGTAAAGGTCCCGGAAGACCCCAGAGGATACGCTGATTGATTTTAAATTGAAACGGAATTGTTGTAATCGGTCCCTCAGCTAACCCTTTATTCAATTAAGAAGGTTTGGACTAAACCCAAGCTTATACAGTTTATGTAGAAGGGTGCATTTCGTTTAAGCTCTTGCTTTTAGTACTCAAATTCTATATAGATTGCACAAAGAGAGTAATTTCTTTTCTTCTTTTGATCGACTTTGGCCTAAACCCGCATTGAACTACGAGATAGAATTAAGTGTGAGGACTTTGTTTGGATCTTATCCTGGCATCAAAGTTCTTGATCAGAGACTTATTCGTTCTGAAACTGAGCACATTATGGACTTGGCTTGGGCTATATACACAGCCCAAAAGGCTTCTAATTTTCGTACAAGAGATAGGGACCTACAACAGTAATGGCAATGCTGGCGTTAATAGCTGGTGAAGGTGACAGGGTGTGTTAATTTTTAAAGAAACTACTTGAGCACACACACTACCCGCTGCACCACACCCTCACATAGCTTGGAATAAGAGAGGCTATGATCGAGCTTCATTTCGTTATGAAAAATGGCTCTTGTATCAAAATATTATAGCAAGGGTTTCCAAAATCATTGAATTAATGTCAACGAAAGCTCTTGATTGCGGAACAATAGTTCTACATTGGATGGGAAGTCATAAACCCTAATAGAATCTCTGCTCATAAGATAGAACTTCTAATGTTTAAGGTTAAGTTGTGCGCGGGTCAAGTTTTAGGTGAAAACATTGATTTGTTAAATGTTGCGGGCTAGAAGGGTTGAAGAATCTTTCAAATCCATCCAGCTAAGTCTATGAATCCTTAGAGCGCCCTTCAGACTGATGATGACAATAGTCAAGTTATGAGTCAACAAATGTTCTCTGCTGCTTTCCGCAGCTACTGCAAAATCGAAATTTATACTGCCTACTTTCTTATTTGAAAACTAACGAAAACAATATTCGAAGATTTGAGAGCTGATAGAGTGTTGAGCTGATGATGCATCTCAAATCGTTAAAAGATCTTGCTTAATGTTTAAGATACGCGGCATTTCAAAAGGACTTGGAGACGCTGTACATTTTCAACAATTTCAAGATTTCTTGTCTATTTTTATACCCGTTACTCGTAGAGTAAAAAGGGTATACTAAAGTCGTGCAAATGTATGTAACAGGCAGAAGGAAGCATCTCCGATATCATAAAGTATATATATTCTTCATCAGCATCAACAGCCGAGTCGATATAGCCATGTCCGTCTGTCCGTCCGTCCGTCCGTCCGTCCGTCTGTATGAACACCTATATCTCAGAGACTAGAAGAGGTAGTGATTGTCTGTAGGCAGATCAAGTTTGTTTCAAATTATGGCCACGCCCCCACCGCCCCCGCAATAAAAAATGTTGAATAACTCCCACAATTTTTTAGATATCGAGCTCAGATTTTGCAGTGTAGTCTATGTGTCCAATATCTTAAATCTCACAAATTTTCAAAAGGATCGGATAATAAATGGCCGAGTTAAAATAAATGTTGCATACTTATCCGAGCCGCATGAAGTTATTAAGCACTAATTGAACTGAGTAACGGGTATTTCGAAGTCGGGCAGGGCCGACTTTAACTTACGCTCTCGTTTAGTCGAGAGTAGTCATTGCATCGATAATTCTTTATCGATTTGTGATATGTTTATCCTTGTCGTATTCGCCACGTCAAGGCAAGCAGTTCGAAGTTGGTTTCTATTTCTGCTTCTTCTGTTCTAAAACTTACTCCTACCTTAAAGCTGACATCATACATTGTTTCTCTCAAACTTTCACTTCTGTTGGCGAAACGTACCTGTAATACTCTGAAAGATATACCATAGTTTCATCACGCACTCATCGCTTTATCAAACCTGTGCCGGGCTCACATTCTTCGCTTTGGTTTCGCTAACCACTCTAATTGCGTTGTCCCTTTTGACATTGGGCCCCATCCTCGACCTGTTTACCTCGACTGACCATCTTTTGCCTCTACTTAATGAGTCACGTAGCATTTGTGTCATTTTTATGCGCTTAACAGGTCAAAAGTTTGCTACGTGACTATCATGAAATTCAAATTGAAAATGCCGGATTAGTTAAATAAGGAGAGAACTTAAATGGCAGACACATCTCCGTCATAAATTTCACAGTTGATTAAGCAGCAAATCCGTTTGTTGACTTTGCTAATTGTGTAATGTATTTATGCAGTTGGAAAATAGATTAGGAAATGCTTTCGGATGGCCCCCGTGCCAATGAGGCATGCTAATTTGTGCAACAAGGCGTTAAGGCGCATAACCACCAGAAACCATACAACTGCCACAAATTAATGGTATTCAGGCGGTGGTCAGTAAGTGTGCATGACCACAGACACAAATCTGTGTGATTAAGTGACGAAGGAGGGGGCAGCAGGAGCAGGGAGCCATGAGGCATTGTTCTCGCTTTCACTTGGACGATGCTGTCCCTGATTAGGTGTCGCAGCAATGAACCAGAGTTTAATTAGTTCCTAATGTAGACCAACGATACTGTGTACCCACTGTTTCGGTTGATGGTTTTGTTTCAATTAGAGCAAATCAAAACGAGAGCGTAAGTTAAAGTCGGCCCTGCCCGACTTCGAAATACCCGTTACTCAGCTCAACTCGGATAAGTATGCAACATTTTTTTAACTCGGCCATTTATTATCCGATTCTTTTGAAAATTTGTGAGATTGTAGACATTGGCCACATAGACTACACTGCAAAATCTGAGCTCGATATCTTAAAAATTGTGGGAGTTATTCAATATTTTTTATTGCGGGGGCGGGAGGGGGCGTGGCCAAAATTTGAAACAAACTTGATCTGCCTACAGACAATACTAGCTTACGTATAAAATTTGGTTGCTCTAGCTCATCTAGTCTCTGAGATCTAGGTGTTCATACAGACGGACGGACGGACGGACGGACGGACGAACAGACGGACATGGCTATATCGACTCGGATGTTGATGCTGATGAAGAATATATATACTTTATGATATCGGAGATGCTTCCTTCTGCCTGTTACATACATTTGCACGACTTTAGTATACCCTTTTTACTCTACGAGTAACGGGTATAAACACAAAGAAACTGTAAGCTGGTTAGATTTAGAATGCTGCATGTCCCCCCATGTTAATTTCTAATGCACAAAGAGAGCAATTTAAAGTTCTTCTCTTTAATTTCATTGGATAGCTCGTTGCAGTAGGCGTAACTGAGATATTTGAGCCCTTAATGCAGCTCAAGACATGGTTCGATCAATTAACTAATCCAATCAGCATGCGCTTGTGGCCTTTCAATGTTAGGAAATGTACTGCATTATGTTATGCAACTCAAATCATTTCGCATCATTGTGTCGGCTTTTGTATGCTGGAAGTAGAGTGTCTTCAAGCTCACACAATTTGCTTGCCAAGTACTTGATATAAACCATAGCCATAGAATAGGCGCTGCTTTGATTCTCAGTTTATATGTAGTTTGGTGTGACTCTTGAGATCTGTTTTAAACTAATAGAAGTTCTTTCAAAACTTGGTAAATAAATATATTTGTATGAAGCTGAATTTAGTTCAATTTACTTAATTATCCAGTCCATAAATTACACACGTACAAAACATTCCTAGTTCCAAAATAAAACTATGCATTTTGCAGTTGATTTTTGTGACCTGGCCACGAATCTTTTCATAGAAATGTGCTAGTTGTGACTTCAATGCTTATTTTGAACTGTTTTATGTACGTTTTAGGGGAACTTGTTTGATATTATCCCAAAAGTCTTACTTCTTGGAACCATCTTAGCTTTAAAACCAATTATCCCAAACAATTCTGCGATTTTTTTAAGCGAAGATATATAATTTTAAGCACATAAGCTCAAAATTATAACATTGCCTCCTGCCTTTGTTAATTTGAAGCTAGGAAATATTACTTTCAGGCAGGGTTCGAAATGACTTAACTATTAACTATGATTTTTTGACTACGACTACGGAATCAAATCATAAAAACTAAAAATGAAATAGTGTTCATAAAATATGATTTGATCAACTAGGCTTAGAGATATGAACAAAAACTAAACTAAATGTTAGTCATTAGTCGTTTTGTTACATTTGACTATTGACTATTTAGTTGTTTCAGTTGACTTGACTTGACTTGACTATCAACTGATTAGTCGTTTTGAAAAATTTTACTAACGACATCGGAAATTTGTGAAATAAGTTGGCATTGAAAAATAGACTACTAGTAATTTTAAACCAAACCAGAACCTACTACGATCATTAATTATGTAAATTTGTTTTAGAGCACAAGTAAGAACTGTTTATTCTTCAGATTCGAAAATTGGCAAGTCTTCAACTGCCCGATCAATAAATGATGGATTGAGTTTGACCAATAAAATGGGTTCCAACGTATCTTGATTAAGGCGATTGCGGTTTTCAGAGAGGATTAACTTAAGGTGGGAAAATGCCCGCTCAATTGATACCTGAAATTAAAAGATTAGATTATCGCATATATATATACATAAACATTCATTATAAATACCTGTGTGGGTGGAATAGCAAAACAAACATTTGCACTTGGAAATCGGTCTCTTCTATCGGTATATACCGATGTTTGTTTTATTATTACTCCGAAAAACTTTGATATATGTTTTTAAACCAAATCGGAAATTAACACATCAAAAAAATCACAACAATGATTGACAATCAATATTATTTTAATTTGAAATTTTCAAATGAAACTAATCGACTTCTCAGTTGATAGTCAAGTCAAGTCCAGTCAAGTCAACTGAAAAAACTAAATAGTCAATAGTCATTTGTAACAAAACGACTAATGACTAACATTTAGTTTAGTTCTTGTTCATTTCTCTAAGCCTAGTTGTTCAAATCATATTTTATGAACACTATTTCATTTTTAGTTTTTATGATTTGTGATTAAAGTCAAGTTTATGGTCTTAGTCGATTTACAAATATTGACTGAATGATAGTTCAGGTTTTAGTCAAAATTTCAGACTGTTGCTAACATTTATTCAGCAATTCGAACCCTGCTTTCAGGCATATAATCAGATGAGACAAATATTACTTTTGGCACAAAACTTCAAATTAATAGAAACAGTTTTAAACAGCTTTGAAGTCTGAATGCTAAAGTCATATTTGTACAAAGCTTTTTGTATCTCGCCTGAGTATAGGCCGTTAAGGCTGGTTTCCGGAATGCACAAAAATAAAAATTTCTACATAAACCAAGACCAAAAGAGGTCAAAGTAAGCCTTGAAAGCAGCTTTAAGCTCAAAGTTTTAAAAATTTAAGACGTGCTGGACCATTTCCAAAAACAGATTTGTGTTAATTTTACGAATATCATTTAATATCACGATCGACTCTTCAATATAAAGTTACTGAACCTTGATGTAAAGCCTAATAGGTTTGAGCA
This sequence comes from Lordiphosa fenestrarum, assembly GCA_035044985.1. Taxonomy (NCBI): domain Eukaryota; kingdom Metazoa; phylum Arthropoda; class Insecta; order Diptera; family Drosophilidae; genus Lordiphosa; species Lordiphosa fenestrarum. Next base: position 79,733 of record JAWNNO010004763.1, on the reverse strand, counting down.
CATGTATTCAATGTGGTCTATCTTCGCATAAAAAACAAGAAAGAAAGTCGGTCAAGCCCGACTATAACATACTCTGTACCAAGAAAATTTGTCTTTTGATCATAACTCGAAAACCGTTCATCCGATCTTCTTCATTGGCGGATCGATAAGTTATCTTAATAATTAAATATGTCCAGAAGGAACAAGCCATCTATCTTCAAAACTGTGGGAGATATGACGTTTTTTCTAAATTGCGGGGGCGGGAGGGGGCGTGGCCAAAATTGAAAATAAACTTGATCTGCCTGCAGACATAAGAAGCATATGTCCCATACATGTCAAACCTCTATCTCTTACCATCTCTGAGATCTGTGCGTTCATACGGACAGACAGACAGACGGACAGACGGACATGGCTATATCGACTCGGCTGTTGATGCTGATCAAAAATATATATACTTTATGGGGTCGCAGATGCTTCCTTCTGGCTGTTACATACTTTTGCACAAACTTAATATACTCTATGTACCTACGGTACAGAGTATAAAAAATCGCAGAACTATATATGCTAGTTTATTTTAAAGCTAAGAAGTAATACTGTACAATAATACAAAACAATAGTTAAGGTGCCCCATTTAAAATGTCATAGTCGGCATTTAAAGCCATATTTAACTTAAACTATTCCAAATCTGGACGTGATGGACAATTTCCGAACAGAAAATGCTTGGTTAGCGCTCGTAAATCACCTAAAATTACCAACAGCCCTTCAATAGTCTAAGCTGCGTTTCGAAATTGAATTTTAAGTTCGAGTTTAAGGTCCTTACGATTCAAAAATCAACACAAAACTTAAAACAGTTGAGTTCATTAATGCTGGTAGAAACATTATACAGATGTTTTGGTGGTCCTGGAAAAGGACGTAAGCGAATTACCAAGTAACACATACATAACCTAATCATCTCAACATGTTTGAAAATTGGATGGAAAAGTTCTTTGTTCCGATCTAATCTGTTATTCTCGTAAATAGCGCCTAAAATGTTTCAACCATCTCTTAAGATATGATCCTAAGTTCATTAGAAAACTAAATGTTCTTTGCTTTTAAAATGAATTAAAACTTCTCGAGAGATTCAGGAAGTTACAGCCTTGATTCAATCTGGCTTCATTGTTTCAAACACTCCTAATAGAAATTGTTGAGTTGTTTGTTGTGTTGTTTACCAGATTCGTGTAAGTACACAGAGAAAAAAAATAGGATATTAAACAATACCCATTGGATGATTTCGGTTTCCATTTGGAATATAGATATTTATACCCTTTTTATACCTTTCAGATGTTTGTTACGCATAGAAGGAAGCATTTCCGACCCCATAACCTATATATATTCTTGATCAGCATGACGAGCTGAGTTGATAAAGCCAAGTCCGTCCGCCTGTTTCTGTCTCTTTGTGTTGCTAGTACAAATGCACCCGTATAACGCGTACGATAGTCACACCGTAAGAAAAACCCGAGAAGCGAATTTGGCTTGAGAATATTGTGATATTAAAATAAATCAAAAAACAAAAGATCCCCGTTTACAAGTGCAATTTTGTTCAACAGTACAACATCATTTAATTTTTAATGGTTCAATAAAAGAATCAGAAATAATTGAGCAAAAACGGACAGGGTCTTTGGAACGTAATATCAAAAAATAGCGTTAATCGTACAATTGGTTAAGGTATTTCCAGGGGGAATCAAACCTAAATTCTTGAATACCTTTAAAAGCGCACGGTAGAGTTTTATTAAAAACTAAATTTTCGATGGCATAATGGGCTATTGCATGTCCCTAGGAGATGGTACTCCTCAGCCAAAAAAACGCGAGATGAAGTAACATTTAAAGATTTACACACCAACCACCTTACTATATATAGATCATAAAGAAGATCGAAAATTATAATAAATTGTGTTTTCGGTTTCACCAACGAAGCCTTGGTTCACGAATTATGGGCATTTTTGTAAAAATTATTATTAGATTCATGCAATGAAAAATGCTTTAAAAGCGCATAACTCTGGAACGGTATTATTTTTTCAAAATTTGTCCATTTTTTAAACTGCATCACTAGTTTTTTTAGTTTTCATAGAAATTTTAAAAGTTATAATGCCAATTTTACAACATTTATGAAATAATAAATGGTACCTAAATGAGCAAAAGCAGAGAAAAAGCTTATGGTTTATGCTCATAAAAGTAAAATTTGGACATTTTGCTTTAAAGATGTTGATTTGAAAACTGCAGAAATCGTGCTTATTGACCAAGTAATTGGTAAAATTTAAAAACACTACGGAATACTCGATTTTTGGGGAAAACGCGACTTGCGCGACCTCTAAACGTCTTCCGAAAAATCTGAGAGAAATCTCAAAATTACTTTACTCTATAAGCTTGCAGAAACAATTTTTTTTGGGACACCCTATCCTATATAGTATAGCTGCCATTGAAAAGTAAGGTTAGATAAATAGTCTTAGTAAGAACAACTTTTTTGTTTTCAATGTAAACCTCTTCAAAATTGGCTTATATTTATTTTATAAGCTTTCACACAATTCTTAAGTTAAAGTTTAGTTAAGTTTTGTCAAAATCGGATGAGTATAGGTTATAGCTGCCATATGAATGGTCGGTCGAGAAACTAGTTTAAGTGAGAAAAACTTGTTTGTTTTCAAAGAAAACGCCTCCAAACTTTGTATTTCTTAGTTTGCTATGCTTTTCCATGATTCCACTAAGTTTGGTCGAAATCGGACATATATATAGTATAGCTGTCATACAAAAGTAGAGTCAGAACAGTAGTCTTATTGAGAAAACTTGATTGATTTCGGTGGAAATGTCCTTCAAATTAGTCAAATCATTCAAAGGATATGAAATTGAACATATTGATGGAATTGATTACCGGTTTTGAAAACAGAAAGTCTACGTTTTGGTTTTTCAAGTATAAATTGAATAAAAAAGAGGCCGATAAGAACTTTGGCGTTGCCAATACAAGTCTTGGTATGGACGAATGTTGGAAACGATGGCATAGTTACCGTACTTGATCCAGTGTGAATAAAACCAAATGGATAGAGCAAGTGGTTAAAATCATGTAAAGAGTTTTTGGTGACAAACTTGGTCGGAACGCTAATATTTACAAAATTCTTCGCATCGCGAAAGTTTCTAAACAAATTTCTAAGACATTAACACTTTGACACGAAACTTGCATAAAGAAACTTTGTCTCTGACAAAAGGGCGCTACCACAGCAATCTACGTATTGCATTGCATTTTGATGTTGCTTGGCAGCGAAGGCGCACATAACCATTGGGTGACAATCCATAATCAACTAGCTGATACATTGCGACTGGAATAAAACACAGCATCTACACTCAAAAAAAAAAACAGTCAAAATCGCCCTAAAATTTAGAAATTCGCCTTAAAAAAGGAGTCAAAGGCGATTCGCCATATATCTAAGAAAAATTATTTCTAAAAATAAGACAAAGACTTTCTGAAATTAAGAAAATATTTACAGTAAGCTAGAAAATATTTTCTTAATTGTAAAAAAGCACTTTTTAGATTTTAAAAAAACCTTTCTAGATTTTAGAAAAACCTTTCTAGATCTTAGAAAAAAAACTTTTTCAAGTATTATTCACACAGGAAAGGGAGTGGGGGAGACTGGAGACAGAACAGGAAGAAGACTACTACACTAAGAAGCGCTTATCCCCTTATATATTAATTTTATAGGATATTTTCTTTCTGTTGGGGTTCACTTAAGTTTCTTTCTGAAAATCACATTGTAATTAGTAATCAATATTTTAATTTCTAACTTTACCTTGCCTGGGACTTGAATTTGGGACCTCGGGGAAACTTCAACACGAAAGGCATCTTATCGCACTCGACCACCAAGCACTCGCGTGAGTCACAGTAGAGCTGGCAAAAAAATCGATTCTCGAATCGATGTATCGATTTTTTGCCTGCGTGAGAAACATCGATATTTTTTTTGAGAATCGATTAAGATCGAAAAAGTTCCATCACTATCTTTAGCGGCGAAACACAGCGTCTAAGGGTAAGAACAAAATTGTAAAAAACTACAATGGATGTGATTCATTTAGGCCCAATTTCTCAAAGTCCGGTAGGTCAACTTGACAGGCAGTTTAACCGAATTTGAGCGTCTCATGATGTAGGCTGCGTAACCGGAGGAACAAACTTAAACGCTGCTCATCCACTGGTCAACTTTAACCGCGAGCTCAGCCCCGATGAAGATATCGATATTTCTATCGATATAAAAACAGCTGGCCGCACACTTGCTTTGGTTATTTTGTTATTTACTGCAACACAAAATGTTTATGAATAAACGAATTTTCAACTCCACGCAATGGAAAGGCAATTCGAAGAGGCAGAGCATCGAATTTTAGTTCACCAGCAACAACCAATAGCATTAAAAAACAAATAAACCAAACCGAGTCAGCTGTTTACTCGTTCGTTTAGTCAAACAGTATGGTCACCCTGAACATTATCTCGGACAGGCGTGCCTCTTTAAAACCAAATAACGTCGATATGCTCCTATTTACTAATAGGAACCAGTGGCTGGAGGAGTAATTTCATTCTGTTATTATTAGTTACACAAATCAAATGTGAAAAGAATTTCATCATTAAGAGTATTACATGAAGTGATATATTTTAAGTTATAAATGTTAAATGGAAAATAAATTTGGGTTATATGGTTTCAAATATATATCTTTTTATTCTTATAAGGGCCGATTTTTCATCTATATAGCTCCTACATTGTTTTTTGCTAGTTTATGTGGCAGATATTGCCATCTAGAAGATGAAATATATACCCTAAGTATTTATTTGAGACAAATTCAAAAAATCGATTTTAATCGATTTTAATCGATGTTTTCCTAAAAATGTTGGCAAAAAATCGATGCCATGAACATCGATTTTTTGCCAGCTCTAAGTCACAGTAATGAACGCAGTCAAATGCTAAGCACTCAGCTGCCTCTTTTATATTCCGAAAGCAGAGAATTCGAACTTGAGAATTACATGCGGTGTCTTTTTCTATTTTTCAAAATTTTAGGGCGGTTTTCTAGATTATTTTTCTATATTTTAGGGCGATTTTCTCAGCATGCCGAATATTAGTTGCCCCTTTTATATTCCGAATGCACGGAATTCGTACTTGAGAATTACAAGGGGTGTCTTTTTAATATTTTTATATTTTTTAGGGCGATTTTTTAGACTTTTTTTTCTATATTTTAGGGCGAAATTCTAAATGGCTTGTCTAAATTTAAGAAATGTGCTTTCTTAAATTTATGGCGATTCGTCCTATTTTAAGACACAGTGCAATGTATTTTTTTTCTAAATTCAAGGGTGAATTCGCCCTTAGTTTTAGAAAGTATTGAGGAAAAAATCTAGAAAAATGACCCTAAATTTAAGAAAAAATTAATCGAATTTCTAAATTTAAGAAATTATTTTCTAAAAAAATCTTTTTTAAGGGTTGTTTTTTCTAAATTTAAGAAAAAATTGTCTAAAAACAAGAAAGGAAAATTATTTTAGGGCGAATTTCTAAAAATTAGAAATTAAATTTTTTGAGTGTACTCTGTTTATAATTTCTGAACCTTTCTCTGCTTAAATCCTTATGGCAACGATGCGGCTTTTTACAAACTAAGATGATCTCTGGTATGCCATCATAATTCTAATTCTGATTCCCCATAACCAGTCCACCCAGCTGACCAGATTTCACACACATGTGAATGGAGGTCAAAATCACTTGAGATAACCCTGACATAATGTGTAACTTGCCCTTTTTGCCAGCGCCAGCGCCTTTTTCACAGCTGACAGCTGTCAACGGTGTTTGGCGCCGCCAAATGTCCAAACAAAATATTATATTATACATTTATACACACACACACACACTCGCTTGTCTGTATGCATGTTTCGTATGATCGTTTAGGTGTGACAAAATGAGACAATTCAATGTCAGGTGCTTTGCCTTTGCCGCCCGCTTGATTTTCATTCATTTGTTGCATTTTCCCAAGGAACCGCCTCCCGCCCTCGCGCCTTCTCGCTCGCATTAATTTGTTTCTATTTTGGTCAACTATTTATGCTTAATGTTTGCCTTAATTTTCAAATTTATGCGTGCTCGTGTGTGTGTGTGTTTGCCTTAAATGATTCAATCGAATTGTGCTTATATAATTGAAAAGCAAACGTTTTTGGGCGAAAACATAAAGCAACAACCTAAGAGCCAAACTATGCCAGCACAAGGGAGCATTAATACGTATATGTGGTGTATACTTATGCCTAACCGATCCCCACCTACATATGTACTCTCGCTATATGCATGTGTGTGTATGTGGTGGAATATGTGCGGGGTATATAAATAAAGCTGCCAAAATGTGCGGCGCACTGGGCGTATGATAAACGTGCCATTTATTTTGGCTGATTTTTGAGCTGAGCGATTTCTTTTATTTTGCTTTCGTTCTCCTTCCCTTTCCCACTCGCTGGCGTAGTTCGTGTAATTTCCAACAAATAATTTTGCTATTAATTTATTTATTTAAGCGAAATTTGACTTTGACCTGCCGCAACGGAAATTTGCCTTGGAGGCCAGGCGCAGTTCAAAGAGTTTACCTACTTTTTACATCAATAACAAACAAATATTAATTTGCTGTGCCTTTTTTTTCTCTTATTTGTTTCTTGCACCCTGCCACAAATTTCCGCTGTCCGTTGGGCCGGATATTCTATTGAAATTTATTTCAATTACATTTGTACGCGCCGCAAAAATCTTGAAAATAAATTCAATTTACAAAATGTTTTGCGTAGTTTTGCGTACAACAAGGGGTTGGCAACAACAACAACAACAACAACAGCAACAACAGCGCTGTCTGTTGGCAAATCAATGAGGAAATTTGCACAAATTCACTTAATTCAACGGCTTGTGGGTCCACTTGTAGTCGTAGATGTTAGACAATGTTGGCTGAGGGTTGACCGTTGTGGCCACCAAAGGGGGAAATGTAAATGAAAGCTGGAAGCGCAATTAGCTAACCCAGCTTAGGGCAGGAGATTGGTTCGAGAGTGGCGGGCAAATTAAAGTGTGCTGGCATTGCGGCACAGAGAGTGCCTAAGGCTGTAAACGAAATTATAAGGCAACCGCTTGCTGGCTTGGACTGATTCGGTTCATATATATCGGTTTTCAAAGCTAATCGAGCTGGGGTTTCGATGCGGCTCTCGAACTTGCTAGACTTTTAAGATACGTTTGACAACTTGTCTTATCTCATTTCAAATTCGACGGCCTAAGTTACCTTTATCCCTTGAAATATTATACACCACACAGCACAACAATTATAAGTCCGCAATTTCTACATATCTCAGTAAAGAAGAGCGTCCTTAGAAGAGATTTTGTCCATGTGGACCCCCAATTTTTCATTAGTGTGCTATGTGCATATATTTTTTCAACGCTTGCTATATCCTGGGCAAATTGCAAAATGGAATAGCCGAAATTAAAGAAGTTTGCCGCTTTGTAGAAGTGTTTTGTATTCTGTCTGTGATCTAACGCAAAAGAAAGTAGCCTTTTTATGGTGCGCTACGTTTTGGTTCTATTCCATTCAGAGCCAGTTTTCATTCCTGATTTTTAAAGATAAAATTCTCAGTCAGTTTTTCCTCTTCTTTTCCATTTATTTCAATCAGATTGTTAAACGATAGGCCATTGGACCCATTTGTGATAACTGAACTGTACAATTAGTTAAATGAAATTACTTATTCTTGGAATTCAATGCATTTTGTCAAAAATCAACCCTTTAATAAACTTTAATATTTACGCATGATAAGTGGAAAGCTCTATTTGAATGTCTATGGCTGACTGTAAGTTGATCCAGCAATCGGCAGTCACATATCTTTTTTGTTCGATTCCCTTTCAGACATCCTAATTGTCAAATTTACCAATCGCATTCGTCAATCACTGCTTTCAGCAGTTAAAATCGGTAATTATAATTTAAAAACTGTAAATGGAAATGGAACACGCTGAATAATTGCTAAATATTGCTTAGACTCTAAGCGTAGCCAGCCGATTCCTATGTTTAGTTAATGAATAAAAGTTACTGAACAAAAAGCCCTCAACAAAAGTCATTGAATAAATGTCACTGAGCAAAAGACACAGACTATGAGTTATCCAACAAAAGTAGCTAACAATAAATGAATAGTCACTAAACTAAAGTCTCTGAAAAATGCCGCTGAATAAAAGTCATTGAATAAATGTTACCGAGCAAGAGCCACTCAACAAAGGCAACTGAACAGAAGTCACTAAATAAAAGCCGCATAACAGAAGTCACTGAATTAAAGTCCCCGAACAAAAGTCATTGAATAAATGGCACCGAGCAAGAGTCACTCAACAAAAATAACTGAACTTAAGTCACTGAGCTAAAGTAACTGAAAAAAGCCGCTGAACAGAAGTCAATAAACTAAGGTCACTGAACAAAAGGCACTAAACAAATAACAACAAAGAAAGCCGCTAAACAGAAGTCACTGAGCAAAAGTCAATGAACTAAAGTCACTGAAAAAGCCGGTGAACAGATATCATTAATCTAACAAAAGTCACTAAGCAAAAGTCAATGAAAAAAAGTTATTAAACAAAAGTCACTGAACAAAGTCACTAAACAAAACTCACTGAACAAAGTCACTGAACAAAAATCACTTATCAAAAGTCACTAAAGAGAAGTCTCTGATCAAAAGTCAGTGAACAAATTTCACTAAACAAAAGTCACTGAACAAAGGCACTGAACATAATACACGAATCTAAAGTCACTAAACAAAAGTCACTGAACAAAGTCATTGAACATAACACACTAATCTAATGGCAATAAACACAAGTCACAAAACAAAGGTCACTGAACAAAGTCACTGAACAAAGTCACTGAACAAAGTCACTAAACAAAAGTCACTAAACATAAGTCACTGAACAAAAGTCACTGAACAAACTTCACTAAACATAAGTCACTGACACAAAAGTCACTAAACATAAGTCACTGAACAAAAGTCACTAAACAAAGTTCACTAAACAAAAGTCACTAAACATAAGTCACTGAACAAAAGTCACTGAACAAACTTCACTAAACATAAGTCACTGACACAAAAGTCACTAAACATAAGTCACTGAACATAAGTCACTGAACATAAGTCCCTGAACATAAGTCACAGAACAACGTCACCGAACAAAAGTCGCTAAACAGAGGTCTCTGATCAAAAGTCACTGAACAATAGGCACTGATCAATCTGATATCTGATATCTTATAATTTCGAATCGAAATGAGATAAATAATCGTTACCCGTACCATAATCCATATCCCTTTAAGCGTAACGAAGTGAGCCACACTCTAGTGGATACGGAAGTAACTTAAGTTATCTTCCCCTTTTAATTTTCAAATCAATACCGATAAACTTGTTATAAAAGAAAAAGCATTCAAGGTGGCTCTGGCTGTCGACTGAATCAGTGAGGATTATTTAAAGTATTTTAGTTCAGGGTTCGGTTCTCGATTACAAGAAAGTGCTTCGGATTTCTTGAGAATGGACAACTCTCCATTAATTGAAATTTACAGAAAAATGGTGTCTGCTTCGGGCTACAGGACTAACCGTTCCATATTGTTCGGCTCCGATCAGGACTGAAAAGTTTTTGAACATTGGTAGATGTTTATGGTCTTTTTGCGTTGAACCTAAATGATTTTGAAATTTCGGTTCGTATGCAAATTGCAAATTATTGTAAACTCAAACAGAGATATGCAAAGATGTTCTTCCATCTCATTGGCTACCAATGTACCAAACTATTTGCTTTCACCTTTGAAAGACTTCACATTACAACAACAACAACAAAGCCCAATGGTATTAACTTAATTTGTGCAGTTAGCCCGAAGTGGAATACAAATTTGTGTAAATAGATTTAACTTTTATCGAGATACTTGACGAAACCAGCTTAGTTGATTGTCCTTAGGCAAAAGCATTTCCACTTGTGTTTTCATTAAGCCAAATGCGCCTCTTGTATAAATGATAAGCTTTCTGCACTGCAATAACCCAATTAATATTTTTAAAGTAAACCGAAGCCTGCTTATTTACACAAAAAGCAGCTTGCGGTTGCTGCTGAAGCTGCCAGAAACCAATAAATAAATAATGGAGATTAATTTTCAATTCAATTTCGTTGACCCAACAAGGACAGCATGGAACTGACACGGAATCCGGCGCATAGATTAACATTTGGCCATGTTCCCATTGTCATTTTCAATTGCCAGTTTTGTGATAACAAAAGCTGTGTTGTCATTTGTTTCAAATGTTGCTTTTTGCTGTGACAGTTTTTCAATGTTTAATATTTATTATTTTGCAATTATTGTGAGCGGTGGAAAAAAGAACACTCACACGCATACATAAATTATTCCTTTGGCTTTGTAATCAATATTAATGAATGTAATTATTCTCACCCTGCCGGCAATTTGCAGTTAATTTTATGATTAATATTTGCATTAATTGAGATTTAATTAATGAGATGGCCAATAAGTTTTTATTATTTTTTTAAATTAAGCGATCTCTGTTGACATTTCTGTCGTTCTTTCTTTGTGTAAAAGATTGGCAAATATGCCAACGATTTGTCAACGCAAGCAAAGCAAAGTCTGGGAAATCGAAAGTAAATCCTAACCACACAACACTTGGCTGCATTTCGGCCAACAAAGAAAATGCACTTGACCGATGCGACGGCACTTTGATTGCCGTGTCGCAGTTGCTTCGATTTCAGTTGCATTGCAAAATTCAAAAACAAAAGAGCCCCACAAATCCGACATCTGCACTCGCATTCGGCGGAGGCATCAGAAACTATTGATTTATTGCTGGAACGGCAAACGGAGGCGTCGGGCCGAGTCAGCTAAATAAATAGATTAGTTTTAATGCGATTTTTGTTGTTGGCGGCCTGTTCCCATTTTCGGCTTTTGCGTACTCTGTGACGTGCGCGATCTCTAAGTGTAGATGTCTGTTTGTGTGTGTGATTGTGCTCCAAAATAATATTGTAAAAATACAAATTTAAATTGCAATCTGCAAATTGCGCAATTTTAGACAACTAGTGGCAAGGCCTGCTAAGGCTAAAGTGGATAGAACACACAGTTACGGAAACTAATTGCTCACCATGGCCATTTCAGATGGAAAGGTAAGTCGAATGGGTTGTTTTAAGACACTAATCAAATCAGAAATAATAAAGGCTGATTTCACAACTTGTAGGTGACACTGTCCGCACATAAACTAAACTAGCTTGAATACAAATAACAAGATCTTCTTTTATACACACACAAAGTAAGACATGCCTAATGCCCTTTAAAGTATGCTATGCTTTTGAAAAGGAATAATTGAGTTGTTGGAACTATGAATGAATATGAAATTCGGCTTAACGCAAAATAATATTGGATATATACAACTCAACCGACAATCTGAACGAATATATATCAGAGCTCCCAAAAGTGTCCCCATTTTACAGGCAGTCAGAAAAAACCTGTAAGCTTAGGACACCATGAGAAATGAACCCGAAATTATATCTCAACTCTGTTTTTTCCCAAAGCAGTCTATGCTCAACCATTGAGAGATTTTCTGTTTTGATTTTTTTGTTTAACTGTCTCCATGAGACACTTTTCTGTTTAGAATCTGACAAAAGTGTCTTTTGCCTTTAAGTCTGTAAACAGATAAGGAAAATATCATACGAGTCAAATGAAGAGGCAATAACAGGCCGCCTTTTCTTTTAGAAAGCGATAATAAAGACCCATACCCCTGAAGATGACTCCGATAATAGCTGTCCATATCAGAAGCCATTAAGGCTTCCGTAAAGCGAAGGCTCACATCGCTCAAAATGGATGTTGCGACGAGACTTGAAAAAGCTATTTTGGGAGTCAATTTGTAAATGATTAATTCCCAATTATGATTGTGTTATTGCACTTCAAGAGTGTTGCGGGTTTCAATAAAATTGTTCACATTCAAACCAAATCCGCTTCCACTTCATGTGGCAAAGTACAGTTTGTCAAATTCGTTTTCGGTTCAAATATGGCACCAAATAGAATAGCTTAAGTTTATTGTCCAAAAATCTGCCTGTATTATTTAATCCCTATTTTCGCTACTTATTTGCCATTTATTTCAACGTCTTGTCACTCTGCTGGCACACATTAAAAAAATTTAATTTCTAATTTTTAGAAATTCGCCCTTAAATAATTTTCCTTTCTTGATTTTAGACAATTTTTTTTTTAAATTTTTTCTTAAATTTAGGGTCATTTTTCTTGATTTTTTCCTCAATACTTTCTAAAACTAAGGTCGAATTCACCCTTGAATTTAGAAAAAAATACATTGCACTGTGTCTTAAAATAGGACGAATCGCCATAAATTTAAGAAAGCACATTTCTTAAATTTAGACAAGCCATTTAGAATTTCGCCCTAAAATATAGAAAAAAAGTCTAGAAAATCGCCCTAAAGAATAGAAAAATATTAAAAAGACACCCCTTGTAATTCTCAAGTACGCCTTCCGTGCATTCGGAATATAAAAGGGGCAACTAATATTCGGCATGCTGAGAAAATCGCCCTAAAATATAGAAAAATAATATAGAAAACCGCCCTAAAATTTAGAAAAAAAGAAAAAGACACCACATGTAATTCTCAAGTTCGAATTCTCTGCTTTCGGAATATAAAAGAGGCAGCTGAGTGATTAGCACTTGACTGCGTTTTTTACTTTGACTCACGCGAGTGCTTGGTAGTCGAGTGCGATAAGATGCCTTTCGTGTTGAAGTTTCCCCGAGGTCCCGAGTTCAAGTCCCAGGCAAGGTAAAGTTAGAAATTAAAATATTGATTACTAATTACAATGTGATTTTCAGAAAGAAACTTTAGTGAACCGACAGAAAGAAAATATCCTATAAAAATAATGTATAAGGGGATAAACGCTTTTTAGTGTAGTAGTCTTCTTCCTGTTCTGTCTCCAGTCTCCCCCCACTCCCTTTCCTGTCAATAATACTTGAAAAAGTTTTTTTTCTAAGATCCAGAAAGGTTTTTCTAAAATCTAGAAAGGTTTTTTTAAAATCTAGAAAACGCTTTTCTACAATTAAGAAAATATTTTCTAGCTTTTAGTAAATATTTTCTAAATTTCAGAAAGTCTTTGTCTTATTTTTAGAAATAATTTTTCTAAGATAATTATGGCGAATCGCCTTTGACTCCTTTTTTAAGGCGAATTTCTGAATTTTAGGGCGATTTTGACTGTTTTTTTTTTTTGAGTGCACTCTTGTCGAAACTGAGCTTATTTGAGACGGGCCACTCATTTTTATCGGTTTGTTATTGTTAGCATCGATATGATATCGGCGATATACAATGGTGGTTAATTTAAATTTTACTAACTCACAACATGGAGATTCAGTTTTCCAATTTGTATACTTACCTATCGTTTGGAATTTTTATTTTATTGGCAAATAGTTTAACTTACACCTTATATCAGTTTTAAAACACATGCACACAAGTAGGCGCCCCATATTCAACACAACAAAAAATACACTTTGAGCAGACACTTGGTTCAATTTGCTCAGTGGCTTATGCTCAGTTACTGAGAGCCAAACGAAATTGTTCCCTTCAAGCTGTTATCTTATGTCAGCTTCGTGAGTTTTTCTCACAGAAAACATTGAGACAGAAAACCCAATAGAAGCAAAAACAAGTGTTCTGCTCTGAGAGTGAGCAAGTCTGTTTCAGTTTTACCTGTCATTTAGGTGAGCAAGACAGCACAGAAAAATTGGTTGAGCATATTTTGTCAATTCTGATATATATATATAGTGGCAATGTCTGCATTCAAATTGACAATTATAATGGTCACTTCAGTTTGCTGACTTTAAAGGGCATTAATCATCATAAATTTGGTGTGTTTATTACGTAGTTAGAGTAAACTCGAACCCATATTAGCTATCTAGGACAAATGAAATCCGCCCCGACACAGTCTTAGAACATCAGAGCCACACGTCCTGCCTTAATCGTATGGGAATTGGCTTGATTTAAGGTTGAAAACGAATTGTAGTAAAAGTGGAATACTTACCGGCAGCTGTCAGGACCAGTGTGTGTCTATACACATGTGTCCAGTCTATGACTATGCAAAATCTAACCACGAGCCCTTATTGCAGTTCAGTTTGAAACAAGTAAGAATGTCGGTCAAGCCCGACTGTAATACACTCTGTAAGAACAACGTTAACATTAACAACGCTCAGTAAGAGCGCAAATTCTTCTGCTCATAACTTGACCACCGTTCATTGGAATTTTAACAATCATTTGGTGGACCCAAAAAAAAATCATAATTTCTAAATATGTCCAAATGGAAGAAACCTTTTATGTATAAAACTGTAAAAGATGTTAAGAAACTTCCTTCTGGTTGATATACAGCGAAATCTGGCATTTTGTATCTTTGGCGTGTCCTGCTCTCTGCCAAGTTAACATATGTTTTGGGGACTTTGACTCGGATGAAAACAATGGTTTTGTTCAGACCCGGCAATGCCACAAATTCAGAAAGTTAACCACATCATACCGATTTGGTAAGGGAACAGATGAAGCTATTAGACAATACAGCGTTTGGATGCTATGAATGGAAAGGTGGTTAAAGTTGGTTGTTCTTAAAGTGCTTCATTTATCATAATTTTGGGTTAATGGAATTCTCAATGCCCTAGTTAAGCGAGAGCGTAAGTTAAAGTCGGTCCTGCCCGACTTCGAAATAACCGTTACTCAGGGCAATTAGTGTTTAATAACCTCATGCGGTTCAGATAAGTATGCAACGTTTTTTTAACTCTGTCATTTATAATCCGATCTTTGTGAAAATTTGTGAGATTGTAGATATTGGCCACAGAAACTACACTGCAAAATCTGAGCTCGACATCTTAGAAAATGTATGAGATATTCAGTTGGGCATGGCCAAAATTTGTCACAAACTTTATCTGCGTGCAGACAATACTAGTCTACATTTCAAATTTGGTGGCTAAAATTTATTTTTTCCAAAAATGGTTTGAAGTAGCTTAGATTGATTCAAAAAAAATCGCAAAATTTTGTTTCTCCTACCGTCAATATTTATTTCTATACTGTGAAACTTGGGACGAAACTGGCATTAAGATCTACATAACTGGAAGTTGATCCTGGTCGACCTGAGAGACTTTGCACTCAGAAATAAAATCGTTCTAAATATACTTTATTCGTTGAATAATGTAGAGTAGTCCCGCTTTTTCTTGAATCGTACTGTCATATTATGAACATTTGTTTTAGGATGTTTTGTGCTGGCAACTCACAATAAACTAATTATTGTACGTGTTTGCTATTTGCAATTTGCCAACATTACATTCCTCTCTGGGAATTGAATACGAAACCTCGTACTAAACACTGATGTCGACATCTTAACGCAGTCGACTGTCAACCTCGCGCGAGTTAGCAAGCAATTAGCCTCAATCTCTTACAAGTAGCAAGTAGCATGGTGGTGTTTTCCCCGTGAACGTCGCAAACGAAAGCGTTTAAAAAGGAGTCCGTTTGGGCTGGGTCTTGTTTCTACCTTTTCGGGCTGTTGTCCCTCCGCCCTTGGCTTACATTGTTCACTTAGTGTCAGCTATGCGGCTATATGAATACTGTATTATTCCGGGATTTCAAGAGACTGTGGGATAAAATTAAGTTAAGAAACATGTATTTTTCACTACAAAATCTGAATCGAATAGCAAAAACAGCCCACTAGTGAAGTTATCCTTGTAAAACAGAGAAGGCTAAGCCCTTGCTTCTGAGTTGTCTTATGGCAACTGGCGCCACGCAGACGCACTAAAATTTTTCATTCTTCTTGGCGACGCCACACACAAGCAGACATAATGATAAGTGCACTGAAAAAAGAAATCAAGCCGAAATGGGATTGAAAACAGGGTAATCCCGGATATTCTTGATCCGATACCGAAAAAGATTGATTTCTCTGCCACTTTTTGTTTTAGTCCCAAAAAACAGATTCACTTTAAACCTGCTCCGGGATTACCCTGTTTTCAATCTCGTTTCGGATTGGTTTCAGATTTTTTTTTTCTGTATGCAATTGCCTACACTCAGAGAAAAAATAGAGAATTTCATATTTGGATCAAGAATTTTCCAGATTAATAGTTCGATAAGAGTGAAAATTTTCGATCCAAGACCGAAATTCTTGATCCAAGTATGTATTTTTGATCACAGTTTTCTTGATCCAAGAGTTTCAATACTTGATCTAAGTACGAATCATTCTCATATCAATCAAAATAGCTCTTGAACCAAGTGCTAAACATACTCAAATTCAAGATTGCTCATTCTCTCTCATTGTCAAAAACCGAGAACTATTTTTTTACTATCAAGAGCTCATCAGATTCAAGAGTAAGATCGTTTACGCTTAAATCAAGAGCTTCACAGATTCCAATTTTAAATCAATTGTTTTTTTTTTCAATGTGTTTAAATTTATTTCATCGAAAATTAATTGTTAAACCATGAAGCAAGTTTAAGCCGGCTCGAGGAAAACTCAACACCTCAAAGCAGCATCAGTTTTTGTCTGCCAACTGCCAGTCGAACAGGGGTCTCTCCAAGCCAGCAATGGCATAGCTGGTTGGGAATTTCAAAGCAAAATGAGTACAAAAATAGCATCCCCGCACACCGCTCTCACAAAAAATACAAAACTGTAGGAGCAGACTCAACGCTATTCTCTCAAATGTGCTTGCTCTCCTCTCTCAGTTTTTTTACCTCACTGCCCTCGCCTAAAAGCACCAAGCTGAGAACGAAATTAGCTCGATTTCAAGTGCGAAATTCTCGAAAATTCAAGAACGAATTATTTTTTTCTTAAGTTATTCGTTCTACTTTTTTCTGGGTGTAAAACAACAAATCTATTTCGTATCGGAAAGACACCACTGGTTTATCTTCAAGTAGCATTCTCGTGATTTTGTTCACCGTAGGAAATCCAGTAGGAATTTGGAATGGCGAGTACTTTGTAGTTGTAGGGACTAAGTTTTGTCTACTCGACTGTACCAGTTGGCTATATAAAGACCTTAAGCTCTAGAAGATGTCTAACGGCCATGCAATTGAATTTCAGGGAAATTTGAAGGCAAGTTTACAATGTGGACCAACGTTTTTGCAGTTGTATGCAGTTTGTGTGCAGAGTTAATCAACGCTTTCTGATATCTAAGACTTTATTCTGGCTTAGCTTACTGAGCACTAACAGCAAATGTATTCATGAGTTCAATATGGCTTCAGTCTGTTTATCAGCTCATCACTTACTTAACTTACTTAACCATTAGCTGGTTCTACATTGTTTATGTGGTGGTTCCTTGCCATAGTCGTTTGTCTGCAACCAACCCTCCTGCTTGACTTGACTCTCTATCATAAAAAACCAAACCCTTAAATTGTGAGTTATTCTTCTCAAAAGCGTTGACAGAACTGATAGCCATTTTATTCGCCATCTTATTATGATGAAAGGGTATGAAATCAAGACATTGCCTTCTTCGCTATTCCCTGCCATTGTTGTTGACGCTCTTTGTTTGCTCTACATTTTCCTGCGCTTGCCACTTAGGTGTGAAAATCACTTGTCAATCTTTTATGTAAAGAAATCGGTGTCGGCTTCGGCGTCGTCGTTTGTCGGCGTCACCTGCTCGTTAAATTTTGTCTTTTGCTTCCGTTTTCTTTGCACTTAATTGTGTCTACTTTGCAGTCGATGTGGCTGAGGCTGCCGTGTGGTTCAAGGTGACGCATCTCTCAATCAGTCCCTACGCACCGCGGGCAACCCGTTGCGAGCTACAGCGGCAAGTTTGGCCACTGCCAAGGACTTTTCGTGCCTTTGCTTTTGGCCTGGTCGTGTTTATTTTGGCTGCTGGTTATTTTCTGCTCTCGTATTCTTCACTTAATAAAATTGTTTTCATGCGCTGCGTTTGCTTTTTAGCTGCTGCCGCTTTTCAATATGTTTAAAAATAAATGTTGACTGGCTGTCCGCCCCGCCCCGCTCTTCGCCAGCCCCTCGGTGATTCTCTTCTACTTTGCTGGGCTGCTGCTATCGACACAGTTTCTCTCCTCTCTCGCCGGGGCCATTGTTGTTGTTATTTTTATTGTATATTGTATATTGTTTGTGGTTTATTAGCAATTTTTCGCTTGCCATTGTGAACAAGTATATCGTTTAGGCAGCTCAAGCTTCTTAGCCCTTCGTGTGCAATTTGCTGATGGAGAAGCCGGGCGGCTGTTTTGCACACAGCAAATTGGTTTCCCTGGCTAAGCTTTTCAATTAATTTTGCCTTTTGGATCTGCTGGCTCTGCAAATTACGTATTTATGACTGAATTGATTGTCTTCCGGCCTGTCCAAGAGCGTTGTTTGGTGGGGGGGGGGGGGGGGGGGGGGGGGGGGGGATGAAGGAGTTAAATTAGTTTGAGGTGTTCATTCGATGGTCATCAGCGCTGCCATAAGGCAAACTGAAATGCATTAGATTGATTAAATGCTGTATGCTGGTCAAGTTATCTCCGACCGCAGCCCCCTTCTGGACATTGGACAGCAACAATGTGGCAGCAACTCGCCCCCACTCACACAGCAGCTGCAGCTGTCGTGCATATTCTCTCTGCTATTATTTCGAGTTTATTTCGAGAATAAAAACGAAACATTTCCCTGTGCTGTTTCCCCATTGTCTGGTTCCTTGCAGTCGCGTAATCAATCAAAATGCGGCCCAAGCTAAAACTGAAACAACTAACACAAAAAAAGAGGAAAGTACACAAAATGTGCTTAGTTCCCATGGCAACGAAGTGCACATACCCTGGTTTAACAGATTTAATCAAATTGTGCCTAAAAGTATGCCATAAAAAGCTTTCACAGATTCAAATGGTTATTTCATGCTTTCTAAGTGGATTAGCCACGGCTTTTATCACAGCCACTAATCGACTTAACAATCCCACAAACAAATTGTGCAAACTGTATGAAAAAGTCATCAAACTCTGCACATTTGTCGAACAGACAACACGACGTCAGCGGGTGCTGCAGATATGCATAGAAATCAGAGCAAACGTTAACAGCCAAAGCAAACACACAAGCACACGCATACCTCACACACATAGACACTTGACTCACACACACACCCAGACACACCCACACACCCAGACACATCCAAACATGTTCCAAAAGATTTTCAATTTATTTTCTGTAAAACGATTTCGCCCCCGCTTTTCTGCATTCAGTTGATGATGTTCCAAACTCGTTTTGTTGGTCTGGCAAAAAAAAACCCAACAAAACGCTGGCCAAAATCAATGAAATGCCGGGCCAACTGCAAGTCTCTCTAATTAGTTTGGCCTGTTGTCGGGATTAGCTGGGCGGGCGTCACACAAGAAGAACACAAGAGCCCATCCCGGAAATGGCGCTCGACATTTAAACGAAAAATGAAAGGCGAACGCCTGCAGTTTGATTGCTAAATCGTTTTCGTGTCTATTCTTGGTCATCTTTAGGCGTTTAACGTGGCGTATGATTAATATGCATCTAGTGGCGACCGCCTGCCCTTCGCCCTACGCAGAAGTGCATATAAATTGAGACATCCATAAAAATGTCGTGCGGCCGAGCCGGTCCATAAATCAACTGGCCATTAGCCAAAGCAAAAAGCAACAAGATGTTTATTTATGTGCAGTGGAGATGCAACAAGAACCATAACAGCTCGTTAAAAGCAAATTGAAGTGTGATATAAAAAAAACATGGGACTTTTTATGATAATTCGACCCGGTAAAAAGTTGTCAACATGTTTATGCTGTTCTAAATTAACTTCTTTGTGAGCCAAAGTTGTGAATGCGAATGAGCAATATTTTACTTTTATTATGCAATATTCAAAGAATACTAATGATCGGTTCAAAAGCACATCCCAAGCATATCTCAGAAGTTATTTAGAAACCTAAAATGGGAGAGATTTTACATTGTAAAACAAAACAACATTGAACATAACTCGACAACCGTTCATCCGATCTTCACCATTCCTTTGGTGGATCGATAAGTTTTTCTGATTACTAAATTTGTCCAGAAGGAACGACCCATCTATCTTTAAAACTGTGGGAGATATGACGTTTTTTCTAAATTGCGGGGGCGTGGCCAAAATTTAAAATAAACTTGATCTGCCTGCAGACATAAGAGGCATATGTCTCATACATGTCAAACCTCTATCTCTTACCATCTCTGAGATCTGTGCGTTCATACGGACAGACAGACGGATATGACGGACATGACTCGGCTGTTGATGCTGAATATATATGCTTTATACGATCGGTTTTCCTTCTGGTCATGTCATACTTTTGCACAAACCTAATATACTCTATGTACCTACGGTACACAGTATAAAAACTGGTTTGCGTATGGTCGAAAAAGTCAGTTTCTGCTGCACGCTACTAATATGTCGGAACCGACCAGATCGTATGACTATATCTCATAGCTCGATCGGCAAACTAGTTTTTGTATGAAAAACCTTTTCTATTTTCAATAGAAACGTCTCCAAACTTTGTATTCATAGGTTTTCTATGGATTTTTATAATTTTGCCAAGTTTGATGAAAATCGGACTACTATATGGTATAGCTGCCATACAAGCGATGGGTCTGAAAAACAGTCTTAGTTAGAAAAACTTTTTTGTTTTTCATGCAAACGTCTCCAAACTACGTAATGACTAATTTTCAATGATTCTCCAAGATTCCACCAAGTTTGGTCGAAATCGGACATCTGTATAGTATAGCTGCCAAAAAACTTTTTTGTTTTCAAAGTGAACCTCTTTAAAATGGGCATACATTTGTTTTATAAGCTTTCACACAATTCTTCAAGGTTTTGTCGAAATCGGATGACTATAGGCTATAGCTGCCATAGAAATGATCGGTCGTGAAACTAGTTTTAGTGAGAACATTTTTTTTGTTTTCAAAGAAATCGCCAACAAACTTTGTAGTTCTTTATTTGCTATGCTTTCCCATTATTGCACTAAGTTTGGTCGAAATGGGACATCTATATAGTCTAGCTGTCGTACAAAAGTAGAGTCAGAAAAGTAGTCTTGGTGAGAAAAACTTCTTTGTTTTCAGTGGAAATGTCGTACAAATTAGATAGAACAAGTAAGGGCGCTGCAGTCGAGTTTCCCGACCACAAAATACCCTGTTCATTTGTTTTCATTACTTTGTTTTTGAATTTTTCAAGATGAATGTAACCGGTTTTTGTAACAAAATTGTCATCCTAAATGTAGGCAACACTTTTTCCTAGTCCTGACCAACAACTGGGGGGGTGCTCTTATCAGCTCAACTGTTTTACTTTTCAGAATAGATAGATATTGGGCCTAGCTTGATGTATACTAAACCATGAGGCTCTAACTTGAAAATTGTGGATATGACGGTTTTTTAGGTTTAGTATGTCTAGAGGAGGTCTAGGTTTTTTGGGGATATAAGGGGGACAGGGGGGAAATTTTTCAAATCTAAAACAAACTTGATCTGCGTACGGCATACATATACATTCATGCAAAAATTTGTGGCTCTGTCTCTTTTAGTCTCTGAGATCGACGCGGTCATACAGACAGACAGACGGACATATGGCTATATCGACTCGGCTGTTCATGCCGATCAAGAATATATATACTTTATGGGGTCGGAAATGTTTCCTTCTCCCTGTTACATACATTCGCACAACTTCATGATCCCCCTTTTCCCATTTTCAATGGAAACAGGGTATAAAAACGTGGTGCTAGGGTATATAAACTTTGGCCGACCCAAAGTTAACTATGATTTGTGTTTATATTCATTGTCGATTTACAATTATTAACTAACTGAAAGTTAAGTTTTAAGTCAAAACTTCAGACTATTGCTAATATTTAGTCTGCAATTCGAACCGTGGTTTAGACCTGAGTTGCCACTGAGCAAAGTTGCCAGATAATACGATAATTGCTCCAGTGGATCATTTGGAATTTTTAAGATAGTTTAAAATATGCATTACGATTGCTGGGCCAACTTCCTCTTTAAAGATTTTTCAAATAATTTGTCAACTTCCTAGTTCTTTAACGCTTTAGAGCATTAAAAACCTGAACTTAAATAAGTGAACGCGTTGTCTGTGTGCAATTGTTGAGGTTTTCTTAATCCAAAGATTGACCAGTTGCCAACAGACTCTCCAAAAGTGGTCAAGACAAATTGAATTGCTCACATTATGTGTAAGAACAATTCAGTATTAAGCACTCTGCCTCAAATAAGTTATCTCAGTATAGTTGTACTCATTTTCTATTCACTTTCCCCACTACACACACACAAGCCACAATATATTTCCCAGAATTTAGTACAAATTTTGATTCTTTTTGAATGCCAGGGATTTCCTTGAGTTTGTGTTCACAGGCATCAACGTAGAATGCCCTTTGCCTCTTGACAATCACATTTGCTATAAATACTTCTCGTAAATACTACTCGTATTTGTGGTTCTTCATTCTGTTGGTATGTACATATGTTCGAGTATGTATGGCGAGGTGGAATTCTTTTGGCTTTTGTTATTTAAATTATAACCTACATAATTTTAATGTCTTAGAGAAAAATATAAAAGAAATTAAATAATATTTATGGGGCGGGCACATGGTCAGCCGAGACAAACATTCTTTGCCTGAGGTGGGCCATAAAATGAAAGTATGCCTGCCAACTAATAAATAATACTTAAACATTATTTTCATTTAACAAGTTAACAATTCAACAGTTTATGGCTCATTTGCCAATTTGCCAGCTATTGAAAACTTACCTTGAAAGCCAAAAAATGCTGCCATTCAAGAAAATGGAATGAAACTACTTAGCCAAAACAATTCGGGCAAAAGTCTTTCACTGTGCTCTCTCTCTCTGCTTGCGTGCACCCAACGAGCTAATTGGCTTAATTTAGAGAGCGAAATGGCTCTTAGCGCACACACACCTGTGTGTAGGTGAGACTGCCAGTGTGTGCGAAACACCTTCAGCGCGACAATGTCAATGATCATTTCTGACATGGACGCGTGGGTGTGGCGCAATGTGGCTGCCAAAATGGAAGATAAATAGAAACTCACCTCATCGCCGGCCAATGGCTCTCCAACTGTAAGGTGCGAAAGTTTGATACTATAAACATTTGCTCAGTGCAAAAATATATCAAACAAACTGTGGGGTTAAGGCACCCTTGTTTATAAACACCACCAGTTTTTTGCCCAACAGGCGGAAACGCCAGTCCTGCCAGCAAAAAACTGCATTGATCCATGCCGTTTGCCATCTACACAGCCTGGATTTCTCTGTTTCTTACATCAGCATGCACTGAAATCCCACTGCATATTGATTTTGTGCGCCTGCCTTGCGGGCTATAAATAATATTTTTATTTTCTCGCCTTTTTTCTCTGGTTGGAAATATTTGAATGTGTTATTTTTAGCAGGCGTTGTGCCTACAAATCGGTTATTGTTGTTTATTTTTATACGCCTCAGCTGGAGCTTGGGGGAGCCGGTTGCCAGCGAGAGAAGGGGTGGGGGGGGGGGGGGGGGGGGGGATTGGTGCGGAGCGACTGGCATATCACAACTTTGTTGCCAGAGCCGACAAAAAGTTTTCGGGGAGGTCGTCGTCGGCGTTGAAAACAAAAATTAAGGAAGAAACAATTAATTATACGCCTAAAAGGACAACGGGGATTCGGTTGTGGGATTCAGCTTAGGGGCTTCGCTTGCTTCGCCCAAAAATACTAACCCTACCGAAATGTCAATGCAATTTAAATTAAAATTTTTATCTAATTAAAAATAAACAAGTCATTAGAAAAGATTTGGCAAGCCTTTTAGCAGACGTTGGGACAAAGTCGCAGAAGCATTCGATTAATGGACAGAAGCGAGATTTACAGATTCGCGCATAAAAGTGGTGGAGCAGTCGGAGCAAATGACAACTGAAGGGTGAGCCATTGAAAAGTTTTTTAATGTTTTCAAGTTGGTCATAGTCCACACAAAACGGTAACTCTTGGGGGATGCATCGGCTTCTCTAGGATAACGTACGATCTCCAATCTCGGCACAATATCAGTTTTGATATTTCAAGCAGGAATGGAAATCGGTTTTGAATCGAACCGCTTATTTCAGCTGGCGAGCCGAACTGCAAGCAGAGCCGGTTTCCTTGCAGCTATGAACCGAAAACTACAAAGAAAAACGGTTCGGTTCGGTTCAGTTTTCTAGCCAATGATACTTATTAATATGAAAATATAAGTCGTTTCCCTAAGATAGTTATACCCATTACTTGAAAAGTAAAAAGGGTATACTAAAGTCGTGTAACAGTCCGAAGGAAGCATCTCCGACACCATAAAGTATATATATATTCTTGAACATGGCCATGATTATGTAGGAACACCTAGATCTCAGCGACCAGAAGAGCTAGAGCCACCAAATTTAAATGTAGACTAGTATTGTCTGCACGCAGACCAATTTGATTTAAAACAAGAAAGAAAGTCGGTAAACTTGATCTGCCTGCAGACATAAGAAGCATATGTCCCATACATGTCAAACCTCTATCTCTTACCATCTCTGAGATCTGTGCGTTCATACGGACAGACAGACGGACAGACGGACATGGCTATATCGACTCGGCTGTTGATGCTGATCAAGAATATATATACTTTATGGGGTCGGAGATGCTTCCTTCTGGATGTTACATACTTTTGCACAAACTTATAATACTCTATGTACCTACGGTACAGAGTATGAAAATTCGCTTAGAAGGCAAGAATACGATTCTTTATTATTGGTCTTATTATATTGGTCTTATTTCAGAGAAGTGTTTCAGAGTGGCCCACTTCTTCTCATAGGAAGATAAGAACGCGAAAGCAATGCCGATATAGCATTACAGAAAAAAAAGATCCAAAAAAGATCCATTTGGAAGGGAAATGTCTTATATAGTATATCCTTTTAATCATCCAGCGGAGCAGCAAAATCATTCAAATGATCATAATTTTTCATATCCTTGGGATGATTTTTGAGCTCCGTTGGATGGTTTAAAGTATATTTAAGACATATCCCGTCCAATGAATATTGTTTAATATCCTTTTTTTGTTCCCTGTGTAGAGTTAAGCGACACCTTTATTAAATACTTGTGTGTGTTGCTTTAAAATTGAGTATGAAGCTAGGAAGCAACTCTGACACAGTTTAGTATAAAAGTTCTTGACCAGCGTCTGTCCGTATGAACAAACTCATCCCAGACATGGTAATGCTTCTTATAAGTACTTGGAGGCAGGTCAAGTTTATTTTACATATTTGACACGCCCTCTACTGCCACTGCATTTTAAAAAAAACTTTATATCACAGTCAGTTCTATGGATAGAAGGTTTGCACATTCTGGACATATTTAGTAAGCAGAGATCTGTCTCTCTGTCTCTATTCTCGGCTCAGACAAACTGCGTCAGCAGCGGCCGAGTAAAAAACGTTGAATAGATTCAAAGATTAAATTGAGCTGAAAGCTTTACGCAAAACAACAATTTCTTGGCACTTGGGTTGGGACAATTAATTAAAACTATATTTGTACCGCAAATCAAAGAATATTTTGAAAGCATTCATCAATATTCTGAAGAACTAAATACGCCATGACCAAAAGTTGAACATTTCATTTAATGTTCATTCCATAACTAAACCGACTTGTTCAATTACTCAATTCTAACATATGAAATGATTTCCTCAAGTGCTTACCCAAAACTGTTCTAGAGTATTTCCGCCGCCTTCCGCACATTAGCATTTACAACTGCGGCGTCACGCATGACTTGGAGGCAAAATCGATGGAAACATTGAATATGCACACTCACCCATTGGCTGCCAAGACGCAGAAATGTGTTCTCCTGCGAAAATGCAACGCAATTTGTCAGCAATTAAGGATGACACACGGCAGACTGAATGCTAAAGACGCAACAGGCAAACGATTTACAGCGTCAACAAATTGAATACAAATGATTATCATGGTGCGATCTATAGAATCTGTTCCATTCCCATCAACCGCCCATGAGTCGTTCTATAAATGTCTCATTTGACAACGTTGATGAAAGGTCTCTACACATTGGCCACGTCCTGCTCCTCCAGTTCGGTTCAGTTTAAGGCTGCAGCCAGCACTGGACAGACGGCATTCAACTTTTTAATTTGCTTTTCATGTTTCGTTTTGTTGAGACAAGAATTTGTTAAAGAATTCGCCACAATTCTTCAACCGCGCGTAATTTGGTCACCTGTTTCGACCAAGTTTGTTGAAAGCTGAATACAAACGTTCGCATTACGCATACGACGCGTTGACGGGCTGCCAGAAAAAAGTAAAATGAAATGAAACGAAAATGTAAAACACCAACAAAATAATATAAAAATTTGCACACACATATTTTGACAGAAGTATAACTTAAAGTGTCTGCGCGTGTGCATGTGTGTGTCTGTGTGTGTGTGTGTGTGTGTGTGCGTGTATTTCGTTTTTAAGATTATGAGCAAATTTTCTCTGTTCCCCGCGGCAACATTAAGTGTTGATTGTGTGCGTCGCTCTATTAGCCGATGCCTCTCCCAGCCTTAAATTCACCACCTCCTCCCTACCCCCCGCTGCCCCCGCAAACGTTGAGTTGGCTGCTTTGGCCTGGCCAGCAAAATTCAAGCAAACTCAGTTCGTTGCGAGCGCGAGCGCGTCTGAGGCTGAAAGAAAAATAATGTTGAATATTTTTTGCGTTTAAAATTTGCATGCAAATCAAGCAAACACACCAACAAAACACCACACAATAATACAAAAATACTATAACACTACTTAATGCTACTCTCCGATATCAAAAACACCCACGCCATATCACAACAAACAACAACAAAAAGTGCAACAGAAACAAAAACAAATATAAACAATACAGTGCAACAAACAAACGAACACCAAACGCAAACGCAAACAAATATCCATTGCAAACATTTGGCTAAATACTTAAATATGCCAGAAATCCCATCTCGCATTTAATTTAAAAACTTTTCGCCAGCGAATAAAAGTTTCTGCTGCAAAATGTAGAATTCATTTGACTTTCCTTTGATACTCAAAAAAAAAAATGACAAGAAACGAAAATGGAAAGGAAACCCATAATTTGTGGTTTGCTTTGAGTTGGTCAACATAAAAACCAAAAACCACACGCACTTCAAAAAACACAAGTTTTGCTGTCTTTTGATAATTTGTACAAATCATTAAAATAATTTTTAGACGAAAGTTTTGTAAGCTGGTTGAGGGATTGGAAGAGATGGGATTACTGATGATTAAAGAAAGAGTCGGTTTTGGCTATATTTAGCTATGAGCCGGTTCGTAAAGTCGAAGATTCGATTGTAACTAGGGAATATTCCACATACGTGCTATAACCGGCTTTTTAAGTGGCTTGAACTCTTGATCTATTTTGTTATTAACCTTGTTTACTTGGGTAAATCCCAGCGGCTTACTGCCAAAGGAACAGCAGCAGTTCGGAAGCTAAAAACACTGTCGCTATATTCTGAAAACAGTATTGCAATACAGCGGGTGGTAAATGATAGTCCGAACCTAAAAAATGTGCAGCCCAGCTTAGGTTTAAAGACTTCATGTTAAGTTTGGCCAAGATAGCTTTAACAGAGCAGAGGGTATAGAATCAATCGGTTGGACAGACGAACGTGGCTATGTCAATTCAGCTCATCAAACTGAGCAGGTAAACACTTACATCCTCCATGCGTTTGGAAATATTTGCATCTATGCAAATATTTTAAACTCTCTGCATCAAAGGTATACTGAGATTCTCCAGTTTGTGCAAATGTCTATCCATCTCTATGTTTTTTTGATAGATAGTTCGTTTCTTTTGGCTTATCGGCTTATTTAATTGCTCCGCCAATTTGTTGGTAAGAAGAAATAGTTCCCAGCGCAAGAGCTGCACTACTTTCTGCAGCAGCAATTAACCTAATGAACGGAAACTTTCGTAGGTCCAAAGTATATTACTGACCGACTTTCATACTATAAGTCGTCGACCTTTTAAAATTAGGAAAGAATTGGAATTTCAAATTTCTACCTTCTGTTTAAAAAAAAGGTTTGTTGAAATTCCGTTGACATTTTCGAAACCAATTTCTTAAAACTTTCGGTTAGCCAACAGCAGGTCAAATTTGTTGCTCGAGTTGGCGAGAGCAGTTAAGTCATTTGATTTTCTCAACAACAGTTTAACGATACCGATAATTTCTTTTCGCTGCAGCAGTGTGACCATACGCTTTCAACGATTTAGGTATTTTTATACCAGTTACTCGTAGAGTAAAAAGGGTATACTAAAGTCGTGCAAATGTATGTAACAGGCAGAAGGAAGCATCTCCGATATCATAAAGTATATATATTCTTCATCAGCATCAACAGCCGAGTCGATATAGCCATGTCCGTCTGTCCGTCCGCCCGTCCGTCCGTCCGTCTGTATGAACACCTAGATCTCAGAGACTAGAAGAGCTAGAGCAACCAAATTTTATACGTAAGCTAGTATTGTCTGCAGGCAGATCAAGTTTGTTTCAAATTTTGGCCACGCCCCCTCCCGCCCCCGTAATCAAAAATGATGAATAACTCCCACAATTTTTAAGATATCGAGCTCAGATTTTGCAGTGCAGTCTATGTGACCAATCTCATTTTCAAAAGGATCGGATAATAAATGGCCGAGCTAATAAAATGTTGCATACTTATCCGAGCCGCATGAATTTATTAAACACTAATTGAACTGAGTAACGGGTATTTCGAAGTCGGGCAGGGCCGACTTTAACTTACGCTCTCGTTTGTTATGCTATTGAAAGTGGCTGTTAACAACAAGCAAAATGACTATACACAGCCCCCAAATGGGCCCTAAGTCGAGCTTCTCTCAATCTCTTTGCCTGTGTGCTTTGAATTTTTGCACAAGAGAAAGAGACCTACACAGAAAAAAAATGGGGAGATAAAGTCAATCCCAAAAAAACATAATTTTATCTCGACATTCGGATTGAAATTTCAAGCAAAGGTCGTTCTGGAGTCGAGATATCCGAGATCAAGTCAATCCAATCAATACTTGGAATGAGAAAATCCGGGATTGACCGACATCTGACATCGTTTGGGATTGATTTAATCCCGGATGGCTTGATTTTTTTTTCTGTATACAGTTGTTTAATGCCGAATCCGAACGGCAGAGTTTTGACAAGCTTTTTCATGGCTAGTTACTTCACAGCTGGCGCCAACAAAGTGAAGGTAACCGGGTGTATATGTTATTTAACGAGTCCCGAAACGGGCTCGAACCCACGACCTCTGGCACAGTAGGCAAACACACTAACCACTGCAGCACACCCGGCTACTGGTGGCTGGTAGTATTCTTGAGAAAAGTTGAATACAATTGCTTGCAATGGATCAAATGCATTAGTGGGATACACTTGACATTGTATGATTCCTGTCCTGTGTAAATATTTCGGCTGAACACAGTACATTCAGCTGTTTGTCCATCGATCAACTGTATCAATTATTTCATCGGGAGTGATCTAGCGGTTAATAAGACACTTAAGTTCGGCTAATCTGCCGGTCAAGATGACTTGATTGAGTATCTTTGAGTACATTGAGTATAACACAGAAAAAGTTGTTTCTTCTAATTAATTCACAATGCAAGCCAGGCCATTTGGTTGATTGTTCTCTTCAGCTTTTTTATTTATTATACTATTATATATTTGCTGTATATGCCACTTTCATTTAACAACAAAACTCAACGTTCGCTTTTCAAGGCAGCTGCAATAATAAATTATAAGAGTTCCAAAACACAAAACACGCTGTATTTTATTTATACATTATTTAATTATACATAAATGTGTGCGGTGCTTGTGTGTGTGTGTGTGCAAAAATATCGCTGCGAATAAAAATCATAATGCGTTTCCAGTTAAAATGAGTGAAAGAGAAATCTCGAAATTATTTGTGTGAAGAAAAAGCATTGCAAATATTTGCGAAAACCAAAGTTGAATACAAGAGTGCAAGCGGAAAATTTCATTTATGCAATGAGCTAAGTTCCCCAAAAGTTTTCAAACCAATTGAAACAATTCAACAGTTTTAACACCAAAAATAACCACACGAGGATAACACCCATCAACGTACAACACACTTAACAAAATGGCAGACACTGCCAATGACAAGGACAATGACGTCATGGAGGAGGAGGAGGAGGCGGAGGAGACAACAACGACTACAACAAAAACCTCGCAGTGGCGCAAAACGCGCTCCACCAAGGTGCGTTAATGATTCTACATGCTTACTTGCTTTTTGGCGAGGGCTAATCTGGGGAAGCCAAGTCATTGGGGTCGCTGTGAGTCAGGCTGGTCGGTCGCATGACAACCGCCCACGCCCACCCACCAAATTGACAAATGCCCATGGATTTAAAGTTGCCAAAATGCCATCTTTGTGATTTCAACCTTGGCCAAGACAAGTAAACAAAGACCGCGATGCCAAACTGTTGAAGAATTTATTTTTGTTGGCAATCGACGAATGTCTATAATAAAAATTATTTTCGAAATGGAAAGTCGACTTTGGGCTTACCCTATGCGTTTCAATCAGCCAACTAAAAATGGTTTTGGGCGTGCCCCGAAAAGTAGGCTTTGTTATTCTTACAAACCGGACTTGAGGGTTTTCTTCATTTCTGTACTGCAGGAGATACAAAAGTGTGTCAAATATGACGAAAACATGCAGTACCACTACATTCAGGAGTTATGCTTCCATTTGGTTCCACATAATTGTTTTGCCAGAGTGCAGATGGACTATTTGGTCAATATTGCATTCAATATATAATGCCTACATATCCACACCACATCAGTGCAGTCAGTTCAATGTGCTTCTGTACTATTTTTGGCAAGGCATTCAAGTAATTTGAACCAAGTACAGATGCGTTTGGAGTGAGATGTCTTAGCTTTGTCTATTGAAATTAAAATTGCACTGTTTCCGAAGTCAGTGTTAATGTCTTCGAGCGATTGATTGTTGCATCGTTGCAAGTAGCTTTAACCTTTTGTTCTTTTCTCAGGAATGTTTTGTATGTCGAAATGATTAACATGTTTCTTTGCCTACACTCAAAAAATTTATTTTCTAGTTTTTAGAAATGCACCCTAAATAATAATTCTTTCTTGTTTTTAGACAGTTTTTTCTTAAACTTAGAAAAAACAGCCCTAAAAAAGAATTTTTAGAAAATTATTTCTTAAATCTAGAAATTTGATTTATTTTTTCTTAAATTTAGGGTAATTTTTCTAGATTTTTTCCTAAATACTTTCTTAAATTAAGGGCGAATTAGCCCTTGGATTTAGAAAAAAATACATTGCAAATAGGGCGAATTTAGACAAGCCATTTAGAAATTCGCCCTAAAGCATAGACAAAAAAGTCTAGAAAATCGCCCTAAAGAAGAGAAAAATATTAAAAAGACACCCCTTGTAATTCTCAAGTACGAATTCCGTGCACTCGAAATATAAAAGGGGCAACTAATATTCGGCATGCTGAGAAAATCGCCCTAAAATATAGAAAACTAATCTTGAAAACCGCCCTAAGATTTAGAAAAATAGAAAAAGACACCGCATGTAATTCTCAAGTTCGAATTCTCTGCTTTCGGAATATAAAAGAGGCAGCTGAGTGCTTTAGCATTTGACTGCGTTCATTACTGTGACTCACGCGAGTGCTTGGTGGTCGAGTGCGATAAGATGCCTTTCGTGTTGAAGTTTCCCCGAGGTCCCGAGTTCGAGTCCCAGGCAAGGTAAAGTTAAAACTAAAATAATGATTACTAGTAGTGAACCAACAGAAAGAAAATATCCAATAAAAATAATATATAAGGGGTTATAGGCTTCTCAATGTTGCAGTCTCTTTCCTCTTCTCTCTCCAGTCCCGCCTTTCCCTTTCCTGTCTATAATAGTTGAAAATGTTTTTTTTCTAAAATCTAGAAAGGTTTTTCTAAAATCTAGAAAGGTTTTTTTAAAATCTATAAAATGCTTTTCTACAATTAGGAAAATATTTTCTAGCTTATAGTAAACATTTCCTTAATTTCAGAAAGTCTCAGTCTTAATTTTAGAAACAATTTTTCTAAAACATATGGCGAATCGCCTTTGACCCCTTTTTTAGGGCGAATTTCTAAATTTTAGGGCGATTTTGGCTGTTTTTTTTTTTGCGAGTAGGGACCTGAATGGTAAATCTATGCACATTATCATCATTCAGCTTCGAGGTTTCTATTCTTTCGATCCATACCAATATTTAGACATACACTGCAAGAGTTGCATTTGATTTTTACAACAATGCCTTCGATTTATATACCCTTGCAATTTTTTTAATTTTGACCAGAAGTTTGCCACGCATAGAAATATTCATTTCCGACCCCATAAACTATATATATTCTTGATCAGGGTGACGAGCTGAGTCGATTGAGCTTTGTCCGTCTGTCTGTTTCTACGCGAAGTTGTCTCTCAGTTTTAAAGCTATCGAGCTGAAATTTAGCACAGAGTCTTCTTTTTGCGGCACACTACTAAATTGTCGGAACCGACCGGATCGGATGACTATATCTCATAGCTGCCATTGGAACAATCGGTCGATAAACTAGTTTTAGTGAGAACAACTTTTTACTTTTCAATGGAAACATCTCCAAACTTTGTAATCGTAGGTTTTCTAGGTTTTTTTATAATCCTACCAATTTTTATTAAAATCGGACAACTATATGGTATAGCTGCCATACAAAAGATGGGTCTGAAAACCAGTCTTAGCTAGAAAAACTTTTTTGTTTTTAATGGTAGCATCCTGCAATTTTGTATTTGTTTGTTTCACATGCTATCACACAATTTTACAAATTTTTGTCAAAATCAGATGACTATATCATATAGCTCCCATACAAACGATCGGTCGGAAAATGGGAAACAGAGTATTATTTGAAAATATCGAAGCGAGCACTTGCAAGGGTATAAAAACTTCGGCACAGACGAAGTTAGCTTAGCTTTCTAGGGTTGTCAATATTTTATCGATATTTTTGTTTGATATTTCAATATATTTACGATATTTCTGATTATTCCTATACTTAGATGGAATGGCTGAGTTGTCGCTACACTTTCTGCAGAAGCCTTTTAAGTGCTATTTGATTACTTCTTTTTAGAGCTTAAGTAAGTCTAATGAGCTTAGGAGCCTGACATAACTTCAACTTAAGGGCATATGCCAGACCGTTTTGATATCCAAGACAAACTTAAATTAAGGTCTAGCTTAAGTTGAAAGGTTTGGGATGATTCGTGTGCTGAACACGAATCTGTTTTCGGAAATGGTTCATCACGTCTAGATTTTGGAGAACATATGCAATTCCACACGAGCCATTTGTTAATCGATTGTCGTATTATGCGAAATTAAACAAGAACAAACCTTTCCTACAGCAAGCTGCTCGTGCAAACTAGTATAAATGCTGGTGAAACTGATGTTTAGAGATGCCTGAATCTCTTGGTTGGCGATATATCTCAAAATATCGAAAATCTAAATTTTCAATATCGATATTTGATATATCGAGACCAAAATAAATCGATTATAAAGCTTACACAAGCCTGGAAAAGATATTTAACAGGGTCTACGCCTTTAAGACCACTAATGACCAATGCAAGTGGTTGTTCTTTCTGATCTTTCTAATAGCAAAACTTAAAGATATGATTGAACTATTTGTCTTAAATTAGGCTATCTTTTCAAAGAAACTTAGTAGTAAAGTTTTGTTTTTCAA
The DNA here is from genome assembly GCA_035044985.1 of Lordiphosa fenestrarum. Lineage (NCBI taxonomy): Eukaryota > Metazoa > Arthropoda > Insecta > Diptera > Drosophilidae > Lordiphosa > Lordiphosa fenestrarum. Next base: position 46,104 of record JAWNNO010004763.1, on the reverse strand, counting down.
TAACTATTTTCATTAGGTTTCGTACTTCTGACACAACACTTTACAAAATTCGAATCACTTTCAAATATCAAAACAAAAGCAACATTTTGTAAATATGTATTTAATACTGTGAGCAAATACATTTTATGATTTTCAGTTTACAGAGCTTAAAGAGTAACAGATAATATCAAATGAAAGATTGATTCTTCATACATTCTTCTTATATTGTACAGTTTGATTGGTGTTAATCTTTTAAAAGTCGTGGTTGGAAAACGATTTCAACAAAAATAGTTGCCCTGGATCTAAAGTACTAGACTATGGTTGATTGGTCAAACTCCCTTTTATGGTCGCTGTCGGTTTCTAGGGCAACCACTGATTTCACATTGCACTTTTCTTTATTGTACAATATATGTAGACTTTGTAATAAATCGCTTATACGGCAGAGACTGGCAATCAACGGCCCTATTGTCCCGAGTAGCTTGGCCCCTTACTCTGCCCAAAAGGCAAGGGGCATTGCTACGGTCTTGAAATTCTATGTGCGGAACGGTCGATATCAATGTGACCATGCTAGTTTTTTTCTTCTGATATATCGTTTCTTAAAATATCGACATATCGATAAATATGCACATAAAATATTATATCGCAATAACTCTTATCTTCAAAACAAAAATTTTTTCATATCGATATATCGATCAAATATCGACCACCCTTTTGCATTATCAGTTTACGCATTGCATTAATGTTTTCTAGCACAAACAACCGAATTTGGACGATCTTTGGGGAATTCATCGCTGCGAGAAGTACGACCACGATTGAATTTAGTTGTTTTTGGAGGTTTTTATAACCGTTACACGTAGAGTAAAAAGGGTGTACTAAAGTCGGGCAAATGTATGTAACAGGCTGAAGGAAGCATCTCCATCTCAGCAGCAACAGCCGAGTATTGTATGAATATTGTATGAAGAGCCAAAGAAATCGAATATAAAATGTAGACTAACATTGTCTGCACGCAGTTCAAACTTGTTTCAAATTTCCCGATCCCCCCAATAAAAAAAAAGCTGAATAGCTCCTACATGTTTTAAGATACCAAGCTCATATTTTGCAGTGTTGTGTATGTGGCCCATATCCACAATCTCACAAATTTTCATAAAGGTAGGATAATAAATGGCAGAGTTAAAAAAACGTTGCATACTTATCTGAGCCGCATGAGGTTATTAAACACTAAATGCGCTGAGTAACGGGTATTTCAAGGTCGGGCAGGACCGACATTAACTTACGCTCTCGTTTTTATCACCATACAGAGAACTGAGCTCATCAACACACTGTTCTGGCGATAATCTGCCTCAACTTGTTCGCAAAGTTATGACATTGCCATTTAATTCAAAACTTTATTAACCCAAATCTGATCATAAAGGGTACATCGTCTCCATATATTGCCAATTTACAACAATTCGCTACCTTGTCATAGTTAGTAAACAGTGAAACGTTAGTCATTTTTCGAATCTTAATATTTAGCCCCAGGAAACCTCAACAATTTGGTGGTCATCTCTTTTCATTGCAGACAAATCAGGATAATATATTTGCTTTTCCCCGCCGTATATACCCCAACAAATACCTATTACAAAATGCAAATTAGGTTTCAATACATTTATCTTCTCTTTGCTAATTAACTGAATCCTTTCACATCAACTTTGCACTTGATTAACCTTTTAATATGGGTATAAAATAAGCTCGCAGAATGAAAGAGGTTTTGCGGCGATTAATCAAATCGCGGACTGGCGACTAAACGCTGCCCTTAATGTATGCACATACATTGATGCTGTTATCCAATAGCCGATGGCTTGGGCCGTAAAAGGGTTTTCAGCATTACAGTCCAGCCTCAAGGCTGGCCCACTCGCTCACACTCAGACTGAGACTCTTGAGTCAAAACAGTTTCCAGGTCAGTGAATTTTCCACTGCAAAAGGGGAATAGGGATAAGCATAAGCACAATGGACGATGGGCGGCGCCCACAATTGCCACTTTGATTATATTTTGCCACATGGGACCCAATCTGTGGTTTGGTTTTTCGAGCGTATAAATTACATACAAACATGGACTACAACAGCAAGGGCATTAGGAGCAGGAAGAGAAATTGAAGGTGGCTCGGGGAGGAGAAGCAGCAGCAACAGCTACTTAAGGTTGGTTAAGCCACACTCACCTGTCGCAGGCAAACCAGGTTGGCAATCAATCAAGCTGTAAAGTATTTATTAAACGATATTATGAGGCTTACCGGCACAATGTGTCCCCACTCCATCCGCCCAGTACTCGCGTATATATTCTTTTTAATAGCTTCATTGTTTCGCTTAACAGGATTTCATTTCACTTAGAAGCAGGCACAAGTACTGGCACAGATATGTGGATTTCTAAGGAATTGTGTGTGGCGGCATTGCAGTGGCTTAGCTGGCAGGGGCGTAGTCCATAACATGCATAATTGTGTTTTATTGAAAACCCCCTTAAGTGTGCTGTCATACCTACTACTCGGCTGACTACCCTTCCCCATACCCTTGCCTTCAACACTCACCATTTCGCTTACCTTTTATTGTTGTGCTGACGCGCTTGTTAACCCAGTACGTTTTGCTTTTGGCTCGTGGCGTTTTGGCTGCTGCCTTCCGCAAATCAACCAAAAAAGAGGGAAAAATAACGTTAACTAGACTGACTGCCTGGCTGCATGGCTGTCCCAACTGTTTGTATGGTAGTTGACTTTTAGCAGGATTTTCATAGCAGCAATCAGGGCGCTTTTACAAAGCATTCTTGTACAAAGCATCCGCTTTGGCAGACCGCCCAGAAGGCGTTCCGTTCCGACTTTGTATACTCTAATGAAAGTTTTTTTGTTGCTTGCGAAAAGAGAAGAGCATCGGAGTATTTGGACTATGCTTTGCCAAAATGCCAACTGGCTGACTGAATTTAAACCAATAAGAGAGTCAGTGAACGCTGCTTCAGAATTTTTAACATCCACAGAATCAAAATATCAAATAATTCTTGGCAAAATTAGCTAAGATGGTTAATTTATAATCAATCTGTTTGTTTGCTCGGATCATGCATTGTTGTCAGAGACCAAGTTTTTTGTGTCGCTGTTGCAAGTGGCACTCCGCCAGCCTGGCTGTTGTCCCACTCTCTTAAAGGGCAATCAATTCCGACTGATCTACAAGTTTCTGTCAAGCCACGGCCTTCTGCTTCCAAGCTATCACTTTCACATGAGGCAAGGTCCACAAGCAAATGTTCCTCTACAAAGTTTTCCTCGATTGTTTTTTTTTTTGTAATTTCATTTTGATGCATCAACGCAAACAATTTAACTCAGCTTTTTCCAACCATAAGCAATAGCATTAATTAATAACGAAAGAAGCACAAAAGATTATTTCGTTACACTAAAAAATATATAGAAAAAACGCCCTAAGTCTAAGAAATTCTCCTTAAAATACGGGGATATATATTTTAGAAATTCATTTTCTAAATTTAAGAAACCATTTCATATAATACAGAAAACATTTTCTAAATTTTAGGAAAAATATTTTTTACTTTTGTATACTTTCTACCCTTTGGTTCAATCAAAGTATTTTCTCTCTAAAAAGTTTACTTACAAATTAGCGATAACACAGTTTTACAAAAAAAAATAAAAATAAACATACCTTTAACGGGACTCAGTATATTTCGTTGGGCAAGTCGAGTATAGCATTTCCTTATACTTGGTTACTTCCTAACATCCCCAAAATGTGAAGTTATGGCCATTTTTCATATAACCTTGGCAATTCCTGCCGCCACACAAAACATGGCATACTTTTAGGCACAGATGGTAAAGTACACACACAAATATGTAGGCTAACATAAAAAATAATACTATATAGTCGATATGTGCTTAGAAATTAGCGAATAACTTCGTCTGACGGTAACCAAATTCATAGATCCAACATCTGTTCTACGGAGAATTGAATGGGCTAGCATAATAAAACTTAAAAGAAAATCACATTGAATAAAATAGTAAAACCAGCGAAGGTCGAAGTGGAAAATTTAAAAAAAAAACATTGAAAATGCCAGATCTGTAACCCGCATTTCTCAGCCCACGAAGTAACTCGATCAAGACATTGATTGTAATAATTTAGGTTCCTCTAGACGCTATCGGAATTCGTGGTGTTTTAGTATGTTGAAGAAACATGATTTAATTTGAAGGGAAAATTTCAAAAGCTCACTTTATCTAATATATTTGTAAATAAAATTTAAAAAAAAAAGTGTTTTGTAAAGCTACATTAATGTTTCCATAAATAACAATAAGATTCAAGTGGAAGTTACACTTGCCGCCAATCTTAAATCTTATATCTTTTCCATTATTTTCAAAATATTTTTTTTTATTTATTACATTAGATAACTTATATAATAAAATATCTAATTACATTAGAGTACTAGCTACCAGGGCCTACGACTCTATGGTTACTAACAGACAGTTTAAATTTTCATGGTTTAGTTTAGGGAGCGTAGGTATTCGTAGATCAATTGAATATTTTCGGCTGTGGGTTTTACAAGGAGATCGGAGGGTTTTGTATTATTACAAAAGACGTTTCTATTTCTGGCCATATCCGGGCAGCTGTCTAAGATGTGGTCAATGCAGAGAATAGCGCCGCAGGAGCAGCGTTGAGCCGAGCTACCAGATAACAGGTGTTCATGAGTAAGTTGCGTATGACCAATGCGAAGGCGAACAAATATTGTCCATATGTGTTTTGGGCAGTTTGCTGGATATGATGTACCAGTACCATCCTGGTTAAATGTTTTGTATCTGTGTTGGAATGTGATCCAGTCTTCGGTATGTTTGATTGCAATATTACTCTTAACGTGTCTTAGAAGGTCTTTGTCAGCCAGAGGGTTGTTAAGTATTGTTGGAGCGTCGGCATTTTAATTACCGGGTATGCCTTGATGGCTTGGAGCCCAGCACAGTGAAAGTTTTTTCGGGTGTTGGATGCATAAGTTCCGGATTTCTGCGATTGTGTTGTTATGACAGTTTAGATTTTTGACTGCTGTTATTGTAGAAAGGCTGTCGGTGCAGATAGTAAATGACCCTTTGTTTTGTTGTGCATAAGTGCAGGCCTTCAGTACAGCCGTTGCCTCTGCGGTGAATTCAGAGCAGTATTCAGGAAGAATTCCCCCAGCGATGATGCAGTTGCTACTGTCAACTACGGCAAACCCAGTGTTGCCGTTGTTCTTAGAGGCGTCTGTGTATAGCCATTTAGTTCCTTCTGATGTAGCCAGCACCTCTTGGAAGAGTTTCCTAAAGATGGAACTGTTAGTGGACTCTTTTCTGTGTTAGGTTGAACGATGAGTTTCGCAGTTTCCATGGTGGGTGACATAGTTTCCGTCTAGTCTTGGAAGGAAGGGATTTCTTTGGGCCGTACATTTTATGCTACATGGCTTAAATAAATAGTTTCCACTTTCTCCAGAAAGTGTTTCATTACAGTCTCATCCTTATCCATATCAAGATTTTTGCTCTTGCTTAATTTTTTAACTTCTTTCAATTGTTTCGTTTCCTTTTTTGACAACTCTCTGGTTGGGGTTTTGGATTTGTCAAGTGCAGCAGAAGAATGCACAAATCTTCTTCAGCTTCGCTTAGGCCCGATTTCTCAAAGGTTACGGTTAGCCAACCACCGGTCAGATTTGACCGTCAAGATGACGAGCGGTTAAGTCATTTGGTTTTCTCAGCAGCAGTTTCGCCTCATATCGGCAAATGCCTATCGCTGCTTCAGTGTGACCATACTGTTTGACTAAACTAACGAGTAGACAGCTGACTCGGTTTGGTTTGTTTGTTTTTTAATGCGATTGGTTGTTGCTGCTAATTGTTTTGCGGAAAAGTTGACAAAAATTCGATGTTCCGCCTCATCGAATTGCGTTTCCATTGCGTGGAGTTGAAAAATTCGTTGATTCATAAACATTTTGTGTTGCAGCAAATATTTAAATAAACAAAGCAAGTGTGCGGCCAGCTGTTTGTATATCGATAATTTCATCGGGACTGAGCTCGCGGTTAAAGTTGACCGGTGGATGAGCAGCGGTTAAGTTTGTTCCTCCGGTTACGCCACACACATCATGAGACACTCAAATTTGGTTAAACTGCCTGTCAAGTTGACCAACCGGACATTGAGAAATTGGGCCTTAATCGGTCTGTTTCTAAACAATCGATAACATCGTTACGTAATTCAACGATCTCAACCAGACGGACTATCAAAATTTCCTCACGTGCCTAATCTGAGTCGGTCTTGTTACGCTCTGGCTGACCCATCAACACTCTTATTTCATATTCGAAGTCGGCTTGATCCTGCTCCAATCGATGCTGTCGGCGAAGATACATTAACTCTGCTTGCCGACGGAATAATTCATTTCATTTCGTTGACTAATTCAAATAGCTGTAATATGATGTCCTGCACTTCCTTTGAGTTTTACGCCTGTTCAAATGTTGAAGAAGAGGCTTTGTGGCAAGGTTATACACAATCAGACGGTCTATGCGTGAGTAATTTCAATTTAAATAGAGCCAAATGCAGTTTTTGGGCCATAACTTCAGATTTTTGGGGGTGCAGGGAAGAATCGAAGTATAAGGAAATGCTATACTCGATCTGCTCTACAGCGTAGGGTAGGTCATTTCGAAAGTATTTTGTGTTATTTTAGAGCGAATTTCTAAAAACTAGAAAGTAAATTTTTTGAGTATTTCTTTCTTTTTCTGGTCGTTAAGAAAGCCAAATTATCTGATCTTGTGTGCTGAACTTTTCAGAAATTGTACGCTTATTTCTAGAGCTGTTTAAACTGTGGGATGGAAATACGGGACTATATTTGCGTTTTTGGACTGAGACAGAGTTTACTTCAATTTCCAATATTTCAGATGATTTTTTGCTTTAAAAATCTGTGTCATAGTTTACACATCAGATTCTAAATGACTTTTTGTATAAATTTAAGTGTATTAAATCTTCTGTACAGTCGAAGGTAGCCTTACATTTTGGCTAGTGGTTGGTATTACCCACAGGCTGTTGAATCTGTTGTTGCTATTGTTGTTGTTGTTGTTGTTGCTTAGCTGCTCAACTTTATATCCTTTTTTATACGTTCTCTTCATTTTATGCGTTTTGATGCGTCGCACCTCATGAGAGGAGACAGTTTGCACAGTGCTTTACTGAGGACCAGCGTTTTTATCTTTTAATTAAAAGTGCTGATGATTTCTCTTTGCCTTTTTTTTCTTTTTTGTATGTACATATGTAGGGTGCATTAATTAAGCAAGCATTTTATTATTATTTCAGTTGTGCGAGGAACAGCAGAAAGTTAAGTTAGAGCCTTGGCATTTTGTTTTATTTGCTCGACTCTCACACAAACCTAAAATTGGCTGGATTTTTTTCTGCTTCTCTTTGTGGGCATTTCAAGTGGAGGCATTGTGGCAGCTGCTTTTCAGTAATTTTGTGCAATTAAGTTGCCAAATTGAATGGAAAAGACGGGAGATGGGGAGCGCATGTGGGGAATTAAGGTTCAGCAAAAAGGCTAATTGACTTTCAGCTTGTTTGCCCCTGAGGCGAAGCAGGTCAAGAAATTTCAATGAAATTCTGCCTACTGAAGCAGTTTAAAAGTTTTTAGCTGATTTATTATATTGAGCAGAGATTTAGAGGAAACGGAACTCTTTGATTGGATTGTGGCACACACAAACTTTTATACTGCTTGATAAGAAACTTTACTAGATTAAATATTGTCGCAATTTATTACGAAAGTATTTCCAACTTATTTTCAAAGAAGTTCAATATTTTTGGTTATTTCAAGTATAATATATCCATGTCAAGGGTTTTAGTCAATTTGAAACTTAAGATTAAAGAGCAAATGTAAATCATGGCAAGGCTTTGAAATAGAAGAGACCTAACCAAGGCGGCAGGTTCTTGTAGAATGAAAACTTAATATCTGCAAAAATCTTACATTGTACGAATCAATATGTTCAAAAAGTCACACACTATCTTTGGATATAGATTTGAATACCCTCGTATAAATTATATAAATAAAGGAGTTAGCTTACTTTAACACTTCAATTTAACTTTCGCATCGAAAAATGTTTGCTTTTGCGTTATAAAACGACTTATAGGCTATTTACACTAGGAGTGCGTTATTACAATTAGCTTTTTTCCCATACAAAAGAAGCTGAATGTTGGCTATTAACGCTTAACAAATCTCATCTCGTTCATCAAATCTGCTTCCATTCTCTGGTTTCTAGTAAATATGTCCAAAAGGTGCAAAACAGCTGCCTGTAAAAGGACAAATTACGGTTTTTCCAAGGGGAAAGGGGCGTGGTCAAAATTGAAAAAACTAACTTGATCTGCCCGCAAGTAAAAAAAACTTCTTATCTCTTACATATCATACCTCCATTTCATATCTTCTCTGAGTTCATACGGACAGACACATACAACACCCAGAAAAAAAGTAGAACGAATAACTTAAGATCAAACGATCTTAAAAAAAAATGAATTCGTTCTTGAATTTTCAAGAATTTCGCTCTTGAAATCGGGATAAATTCTCTCTCAGCTTGTTGCTTTAAGGCGAGGGGAGTGAGGTTAAGAAATTGAGAGAGGAGTGCAAGCACATATGAAAGAATAGCGTTGAGTCTGCTCTTACAGCTTTGTATTTTATGGTAGTGGCGTGTGAGGGGAAGCTATCGAGCGGAGAGCGCAATCGATTTTTGCACTCAGGTTGCTTTGGAATTCCCAACCAGCTATGGCATTGCTGGCATGAAGAGACCTCTGTTCGACTAACAGTTGACAGACAAAGACTGATGCTGCTTTGAGGTGTTGTGTATTCCTCGACCTGGACCTGACATGGTTTAACAATTAATTTTCGATAAAACAAATTTAAACACAATAAAAAAAAAACGAGAAAGCTAAGCTAACTTCGTCTGTGCCGAAGTTTTTATACCCTTGCAAGTGCTCGCTTAAATATTTTCAAAAAATACTTTTTCCCATTTTCCGACCGATCGTTCGTATGTGAGCTTTATGATATAGACATCCGATTTGGACAAAAACTTGTAGAATTGTGTAAAAGCACGAGAAACAAACAAATACAAAATTACAGGATGCTACCATTAAAAACCGATTTTAAATTGGAATCCTTTAATGCTCCTGATTTAAGAGTCAGCGATCTTACTCTTGAATCTGATGAGCTTTTGATAATATGTATGTATGCTCTTGATTCAAGAATGAGAAATCGTGAGTTTGAGTATGATTAGCACTTGATTCAAGAACTGTTCTGCTTGATATGAGAATGATTCGTATTTAAATCAAGTACTCAATCAAGAAAAATGCATACTTGTATCAAGAATTTCGAATTTGGATCGAGAATTTTCAATCTTATTGAACTATTGATCTCTAAAATTCTTGATCCTAGTATGAAACTCTACAGTTGCCTCTGTGTACCTTTGGTACAGACCTGCAATTAGTAGTGAGCTGCATGCAAAGAATGCAACAAAAAATATGATTATGTATACCAGTGTTACCCAGCCATGCCCCGTGGAGCGGAACACTTTTGGCAATTCACACCGAGAGCTTACCGAAGTAATGCATCAGTGAGTGTCGGAGAGAGACAGAGAGCGACAGATAGCCTTTCTTCTTGGGGAACCCTGATGCATACTGTTGATGGCTTATTGGGCGTCTCGCTCTCTCTCTTATCGCACTCCCTTTCTCTCTCTCTTTTCTTTTGATATGTATTACAAATCCAACTCTATGGCGTTTACTGTTTGTTTTCAAAAACAACAGATCAAGAGCAAAGGAACTATACATACTTAAGTATTAGCAGTGTATGTGCACTTTGACCGTGCGTCTGCCACTCGAAAATCATAACAACCACTGAAACCGCAGTCAAAACAAATGACACTCAGTCAAAGAAATACCAAAACGACAACGAGTGTGTCTTTGAGTTGACTGCATATTTTGAGTATGAGTGACACTGCATAGGCTTTACAAGCGAGTACTCTCATTGTAGAATTTTTCGTGTTTTGTAATTTGATTTCTAAAAGCCTATTTCCACCAAAGAAATAAATCATTCTCAAGAAGGAATTCCAGTTATGCTTGAAACGATTTCATTATTCGAATTGCCAATACATTTTGCCACATCATTGTGAAATTCCCCTAAAATGAATTTTGGATTTTTTGAAGAACACTCAGAATTCTTCTGATGCTCTCAATCAAAACTCTTAACTAGCAGGAAATCTATAAATATATATAAAATTGAAAGAACGTTTGTATGTTTGTATATTTGTTCCTTATGGGCGTCTAAACCGCTGAACCGATCTTTACAAATTTATCACAGTATGTTCATGTCGATCAGGATTGTCATAGGCTATGTCTCATGTCTGTGACTTGGTCCAAAAACCGCTAAAATTGCAAAATTCAACCGTTCATCCGATTGCGATGAAACTTTGGGAAATGGCTGACCGCTTACCCGGGTTGGTTTCTAAGTTAAAAAAGAGGCCGGGAAATGGTCTAAAAACCGCGTAAATTGAAAAATTAATCCGTTCATCCGATTGCGAAGATACTTTGGAGAATGGTTAAGTGCTTGCCCGGGAAGGCTTCTAAGTTGAAGAAGTGGGCGGAAAATGGTAAAAAAACCGCGAAATTTGCAAAATTCAACCGTTCATCCGATTGAAACATTGGGGATTGGTTTAACGCTTGCCGGTTAAGGTTTCTAAGTTGACGAAATAGGGGGAAAATGGACCGACAACAGCGAAATTTGCAAAAATTTATACCAATCATCCGATTGCGATGAAATTTTACGGAATGGTTGGACGCTTGCAAGCGAAAATTTCTAAGGTCCAAAAATCCGGGAAATTTCAAAAATAATCATATGTATATCCATGAAAGCGCTTAAAGCTTAGATTAAAGTCCAGCCGTGGGTAAATGGAGAATGCAGATTGAACGGCTGAATTTTGATATTTTTCATTTGAGCTTATATTATTATGAAGATTTCATAGACGGCAATTGTAGACTGGTTAATAGGAGGTGTATAGGAGTTACAGTTAAAACTTTCATTTTCTCACAATGCAAACGACCCGGGCGACGCCGAGTATTCAGCTAGTTTACATATATAAGTGTATTCAACAATAATCCTTTGACTTAAATTTAAAATGTGTTCAGCTTTTCGAATATCTCCCATGGCCTTGACATTGGTATGAATTTGATCAAATTCAGCGCTTAATATATTAGCTGCTCAATGATTATCTGTGATTCCACAATGCATATCATCTAACTGGGAAAGCATAAGCAACATTTCGCAACTTTCTTTTTATCCAATTTAAATTTGAGTATGTTGGTTTACCATAAGTGTGGTTAGTTATTCTGCTTCGCGGTGGGCCTGAACACTGAAATACAACTCTTTTTAGCGAGAATCCCTTTGTATTTATTTGATTTACCAAACAGCTGTTGCGACGAGGGACGTTGAAGCTGAAGCTATGCGCCGAAATGCAATATATTTCTTGTTTTAACTCGCACGACAGCCATTCTTTATTTTTGGCGAAAATAACTCTAAGAGCAATGGAAGCCAGTGTGGGCCCACCGCTGCTTTAAAACATAGAAACAGTCGTTTCCTATATTCATTACAGTTTTTCTTTTCAATATTTTGCTGCCTTGTAGCCAGTTTTCTACCGGCTTTTGCTCGATCTCATAATGAACTTTAAATCAATATTTCAATAACAATAAATTTCTCCCTTCTTCCACTTTCAGGTAAGCAAATGGTTCAATAATTTTCGGCTTATCATTTATCAGTAAGTATAATTTCCATAATTTTTTTCTGGGCCATGTTTAAGAGCCAGAGAAGAGAGAGCGCAAGCGAAAGAGCAAACCCATACCAAAACACTTGACAACTATACATATACAAATGCTTATGCATATATGCACGCGTGTGTGTGTGTGTGTGTGTGTATGAACAAGCAGTTATAAATAATTTCTGGCAAAAAATCAGCAACTTTTTCCGTTGATCTCCAAGTATAGAGCGTTGGCCAGTTGCCAAAACGTATTGCGCACACGCCGTGTGGTACACTTGTACACATGTCTGTATGGGTTATGGCATTGGTATTTTGGCTCACACAACTCTCTTTGTCAGTGTGCGGCTGGACTGCTCTTGGGCAGCAAATTTAGCAAAGAGCATTGTAATGAAAACAAACAAACGAACGAACAAACATCAAGTGAATCATGTGTGGGCAATGGAGCAACATCCCTTCTGCCTTAAATCAAACGAATTCGCTGGCTGCCGCCGTCCCAGCTGCCAATTTGTTTGTCAGTTTTTGCACATTTTCACATCAGATTTTCATCACATTTGTGGCTGGTTGCCGTTGTGGCTGTTTGTTATGCCACGGCTCATTAATTTACGTCCAATTAGTTTTGATTTTTTTGCGCTCTCTTTTGTTTCAATTGTGCACAAGATATTCCGTTTAGCAAGGACATGACTTTGGCAAAGAACTTGTCTCTTCAGACATCAAAGTGGCCGACGAATATGTCACAAGTAAATACTCGAAAAATTATTGAAAATTAGTTTGCCCGCATTTCCCAGGCGGCAGCTGTCTGCAGCAATGAAAAATCGACTGTCGGGAAATGCCCAACGAAATCCAAAAATTGTTTCTTGACCAAATTTGGTAAAGTTCATTTCAATGCAATGAACGAAACAAAACAACGAAAAGCCATTTCCCCGGCTATTTTATCCGCTGTACGTTTAAAGCTCAGACATTTTGGCAGGCGATAAAAACCAACCACCCACCCACCCTCTTCAAGGCGTTCGCTTGTTGCACTGCCCCTTACACCCCCTCCCCCTCAGAATGTTTCTATGCACTTTGGCCCATTGCCAAGTTTTTGCCGAGGACGTGAGGACTGGTGCTGACATGACAGCCTGGTGGTCCAACCCAAATCTTCAAGTTGCCTTTGCTAAATGGAAATTTTGGCTACGTTCTTGTTTTGTGGTTGGATTTCGTTTAACATTTCAATTTTGAATGGCATCGCTGCATTAATGAAATGGCCAAGAGAAATGATTGACATCAACTCAATCGAGGTGGACGGAGGCAATAAAGTGCCCAGATTGTAAATTCTTTTGTACATTTTTTTGATGTTTCAAAAAAAGGGAAACCGGCAAGCTGTTTGACTGGTGTAAAAAGTTACTGCTCGAAGGGTATTAAATGATTTAATGTTGGTGAGGAAAGTATAAAGACCTCGTTGCACTTTGTCTGTTTTGTATACTTTCGTCACATTTGCCAATAATCTGTGTCAGAAATCGTTCACTACTTTTCGGCTCCGCAGCGCACCCGCTTCTGTGATCCTTGAGTTCTTTTGCCTCCTTCGCCAATTTTCCAATCAGCAGAGTTTGTGGTTTTTGTGCGCGGGAGAGTTTGTTATAGTCGTTCCTGCTAGACTTCGATGTACCCGCCACTCAGTGGAAGAAATGTGTAATGGGCTTGCCCCATGTTAACAGAGAAATAACATTATAGTATGGCTGTTGGGTTAAGTGTCACGACAAAATTAAAAGAGTATCAGGCCGGATTTCGAGAAGGGTATTCGACTGTGGACAACATATACAACTTAATATCCATAGTGTATCTGAAACAAGAGGAGAGGAAGCAAGTAAACGCCTTCTTTGTCGATTTTCGTGCTGCGTTTGATAAAATCCCAAGGAAGCTTTTGATGTACAAATTATATTCGATGGGAGTCTCGACCAAATTCCTAAATGTGCTGGAGAATATTTATGCAAACACGAATGTGGCAGTCTGGACAGGCACGGAGCTATCTGGTTATTTCGAAACCAATATCGGAGTGAGGCAGGGCTGTCTACTGTCGCCTCTCTTGTTTGCGCTCTTCCTAGACGAGCTCCATGATAGCATAGGTGGCGGCCTAACAGTGGGAAGTGAAAATATACGGCTTTTATTATATGCGGATGACATAGTCATAATGGCTGATGAAGTCATTGTACTGCAGGAAATGATCGATCGGCTGGAAATTTATTGTCAGACTTGGAATATGGAAGTGAATATGGCCAAATCGGAAATAATGGTATTTAGGAAAGGAGGGCGCCTTGCAAAGAATGAAAAGTGGACATTTCAGAGCGAACCCATAAAGATTGTACCTGAGTACAAATACCTAGGAGTTATGTTGACGCCCACTTTAAATTTCAAGAAGCATGTTAAAGCTAGAACTGCGGCTGCAAAGCAAAGCATTAACATAACCTGGAAGAGCCTTCTCGCCAAAAACAATGTCTCCGCTGAAGTGAAGTGGAAAATTTATGAAGCCGTATGTAGGGCAATACAAGCTTACGGAGCGCAAGTCTGGGGCTATGGCCAACATGAGGAAGTGGATAAGCGGAAGCCTTTTTCATTAAGCGTATCTATAACCTGCCACAAACAACGACACACTACGCACTTGCTCTAGATACGGATAGATACGGTAGCAGATTCTACATGCTGGACCAGCACCTTCGGTATATCTACAAAACTCTGTTTATATATGATAGCCATAGGTTGCCACGAATCCTGTCGCAGTTGGTATTGGATAAAAATGTATTCTGCATAATGTATTCATTGCATAACATAGAGTGGAACTGGGGCAACGAGACCTTATGGAATGCCAATCGCATTGCACTATTAGCGGAGCTTAAGAGACACAGACTTACAGAACTCGTGCAGCATAAATTAAGAAGTGAATGGAGAATTTACAGAGAACTGGACAATACCGTCGGCAAAAAATATGCACAAGTAGATACCCGGGCAGTGTCATGGATTATTAAGGCAAGAAGTGACATGATATTCTTAAATGGAAACAGATTCATTACAGGACCAACTAATAAATGCGAATTGTGCAACACAAATGAGGTAGAGGACATAAATCATTTTCTGGGTAGATGTCCAATACTACGGGAACAAAGAATTTTATGTTTTAGCCAACCTGTCTTGAGCCCAACTCAGATTAGAGACATTTTAAATGATGCGAGCGACACTAAGTGGAAGGGCTTAGTAGAGTTTCTGCAAAAGGCCACCCAGTATAGGAAACGGATTTTGGCGGAATATTTTTGAAACACAACAACACAAATAATATAAACTATAGAAATTTGCTGGGCCCCTTATCCGACACTAGGTCCCAACGATCCTGTATCTCGCGACGAGCGGGGAAGCAGGGTGTAGTAAGACTTTTTGTATGGTATCTAGGGAACCCTCAAATAAAATAAAACAAAACTCAACAAAACAATAGAAGCGAATTCTCCGACTGACGACATATAGTCATAGTCGAGTACTATTTAAAACCCTTAGTATGGCTGTTATTCCACTCTTTTACTTACCGTTCCTGCTTGAAGTCGAAACAAGTATTAATTCTCTTTTCTCTGCATATCCTCAAGATAGGACCTATTTCTGATATCTCAATGCTATCAGCCATTCTCAAGCTGTATGAAATTATAAGAAAATCTCAATAACAGCATTTTCGTCGCTCAACATTTTCGCAAGCTCAGAATGGTTTTATGAAAGGTTATCGGTTACTACAAATATTGGTTAAGTTGTCAAACAAAGACCATACGGTTCGACTTCTGCTTAAACTTGCTAGGCCTTCCTTCGATTCTAGTGAACTAGAATAAGTATTGTTTCAGCATGTTACTTTTATTTCGCAGCTTTCCAGCTTCATTCGAGTATTCTCTGAAGTTCCCTAGAGAAACCCTCTGTCTCTGTCCGTTCTGTTTCCACTTGTTTTATTCGAATGTCTTAACCAAGGTAAGAAAATCAATGAACCGTGTTTCGAACCCAAATTTTCGGTTCGTCTTAACATACCCTGCAGTTTTACGTTTCAGTACTGAATTTTTCCAAGCAGAGCAAGAATTCATACCAAGCATCTTACACACCTTATTTATCATATTATTTGAAAAAAAAGCTCGCCTGACTAGAATTGAATTAAAGTAAAGAAGTTCTACAGCAAATTTTAAATATTGTGCACTAGACAAAAGAATGCAGATTAAACGGAGACAGGTTTATTAAGAGATCTGCTAATTTCCCTACTTCTTGGAAAGAATCTTTTATTATTCCCTTACACAAAAAGGGATCACGGTCTGACATCTCTAACTACAGGGGTATTGCCAAACTCTCTGCTATACCTAAACTCTTTGAACAAATTATAACCAGTCAGCTTCAACACTCATGTTTCCCTTTTATCTCACCGATCCAGCACGGGTTCTTCAAAAATAGATCCATCACTACAAACTTACTGGAATTTACTTCTACAGTAATTCAAGGCTTTACTCAAGGCAAGCAAACCGATGTTATTTTCACGGATTTTAGTAAGTCTTTTGACAGTGTCTCTCATTGTATTTTGATTTTGAAATTGCGTTTGTTGGGATTTCCGTTGGTCCTTCTTAATTGGATCTCATCTTATCTACAGTCTAGAACTCAGAAAGTTGTATTTAATAATTGTACCTCTTATCCAGTATCTGTGACCTCTGGAGTTCCACAGGGCAGTCATCTTGGACCACTTCTTTTTGTGCTATTCATTAACGACCTGCCTAATGTAACTAAGCATTCTAGTGCACTTATGTACGCAGACGACTTAAAAATATTCCAGAGCCACAATTCGCCCAACGATTCTGCTTTGCTTCAGGTTGATTTGAACTCCATATATTTGTGGTGCTCTAACAATTTATTGCATTTAAACAGGGACAAGTGTAAGTCTATGACGTTTTATCGTATAATAAGTAAGTACTTATTTAATTCTTATCAGCTTGAACAGGTCGAATCTTTTCATGATCTTGGTATTACCCTTGATCATAAGTTATCTTTTAGCATTCACATTGAACTTTCTGTGAATAAAGCCATGGGTTTGCTAGGTTTTATTAAACGCTGGTCTAAAGAGTTTAATGATCCCTACACGACTAAGCTGTTATATACATCTTTAGTGAGACCTATCTTGGAGTTTGGGTCGTGTATTTGGAACCCCCTGTTAACCCTCTCTCTCCTTTTGTTTGCCCTTCGCAACTTGAGTTGGGACCCACAATTGAGGCTACCCCCTTTTTTATCCAGACTAAAGCTTTTAGATTTACCGACTCTTGAACATAGACGTTCTATGTTGGGTATAATGTTTCTGCACAAACTTATAAAGGGTAACATCGACGCAGAGTACCTGCTTGGGTGTGTGAACTTTAATGTCCCATCAAGACAAACACGGAACTTTATACCTTTGAGGCTTCCTTTGGCTTCTTCATTATATGCCTCCAATTGTCCGTTTCGCACTCTTTGTAGGGATTATAATAAGATCTTTCCTCTTCTCATTGGTAACATTTCTGATGAAGGCCTTAGGTCTTTTATTCTTTACAATCTTGCCCTTACATAGCTTTCAATACTCTTTCTTTTTTTTTTTAACTTCCTTCTGATCACCAATGCTGCGAGCAGGGGCGTAGCTGGTCATTACGACAAATAAGGAACCCCCAACGGATCAGAAGGATTTCAATTTTATCTTTGTTTTCCTTTTTTTCCATTTTTAAGTTATATTATATTGTAACTGTGTCCAGTAGACGTAGTTTCAATTAAAATAAAATAATAATAATAATTGCGATGTCGAGTGTCGCCAAGACTAGATTTGTAGAAAAAATGCTACTTACGGTCTCTCTGCATCCAACAAGATGCTGAGCTGTATTAGGCATGCATTGCACCTACATCTTAGTAGAGCAGACATACTTTAACACACCTGCAAGCGAACCTCTGCAGCAAGCAGTTTTCCATATTCATTCCAAACATCTTTCGTCGATTTCAATTCGATTTTTATTTAATTTGCCATTCATTGTTCAGAACTAACTACTCGCACAATACACGTTTCATTGCATTTCTCTCATAAAACCTTAAATAGCACATTAGACAGTTTTCAGTTTGGCTTATCACTAAATTGATTCCATTAATACGTTGTATATGCATATATATATTTAGGTTTGTCTATGTGTATATATTTAACTAAAACTATTATTGTTCGAATGTATGCATGTATGTGTAGAGTAGAGTAAGTATCGTATAGTAGTAATTCGTTAGTATAATCCATAAAATGTTCCTTTAGTATAGCTGATATTGTAAAATTTGGGTTTTCGGTTAATTCATTTTGATTTTTCGATAACATTTGCTTGCGATATGCAGATTCGGGAATGGGAAATGCGTTTATGCTGAATTTTTTTGTATTTTCGAATATTGTGCCAGACCCAGCCTTTTGTAAAGTTTCAATGGTCGACGCACTCGCAGCGAACGGGGTCAAGTGTGTGTAGGCCGCTGAAGTGCTCCACCGACTTGGTTCAGGCACAAGAAAACAATAAACTGTGCGGAAAATGAAAACGAAAAGCAAACGCAAGGCTTAAGTGTGGCTAGAAATCAATGAAAACAATCAAAATTGAAACTAAAGCCTTTGGCCACGCCTCGACGCTCAAGCAACACTTGACAATTGTGCTGGCTCATTGCCGTTGCACTTGAATCGAACCGACCAAAACGGCAAAGAGAAATCACAAAAATGTGAAAGAGCATTTTTATGGCCACCCAAAAAGTAGGCAACGCACATTTTTAAACCTTTAGCCTGCTGTGAGCTCGTGTGTGTGTGAGTGTGTGTGTGAGTGTGCAGGGAAGCCTGCCAAAGGGCTGTGCGTGTGCTCAGTCATTAAATTAATTATATGCTTATCATATTTCTGCTTTATGAAGACCACAAAGTGCCCTCTTAAATTGAACTCTTTATGCTTAATTGTGATGCAATGCAGCGAAATGAAATTTTTATTAAAGTGGAAACGCGACACCGTACGGCAATTTAATAAAACGGTTTAAGGCCACAAAAGAAAACACTTTTTTTGTGAGAAACTTTACCAACAGTTTACTTTTCCTACGGCTCGGTTTCTTTAACAAAATGATCAAATTTTGACATTACTGAAAACACGAAGAGCAGAAATGAGAAATGAGAATGAGATGCAAGGATTTCTCTTTTGGACACTTGTAATTTGATGCCTCGAAAACTTTCCAACATATTTCTAGAATTCAAGCATTTCAATACGGATATTCACCAGTCCTGCCACAGTCTCAAATTCCAAAACTCAAATTTGAAACACCCTCACATTGCAATGCATTGCTTTGTTGTGCAAAAGCAGTTCGATGTATTTTACAGTTTTGTATATCTGTGGACTCGGCTTAAGACATAAACTTCAAAAACACAAAACACAAAGCTACCAAAACTTCCATGACAAAGACAAATTCGGTTGCTAAATTATTTGGCAACCAAAACTGACAATAGAAATCTAATTCGCTTTAAGCAGGCGGACTTAAATCGCTAAACTATTGTCATCTGGTCTAGTAACCGAGCAAGTTTGATTCCATTTATAAAGGAAAACCACTAGACCGAGATGAATTTATCTACAAGGTGACATAAACTGGATTTGCACTGTGGAACAAACATCATGAAGTTCTTGAAAAAGCTTTCTTTTGTAGGCAAGAGGTGTAGAGGGGCAAGCTCCACTCCACTACACCACTTAACCACAAGCATGAGCCTTTTGAAAAACTTCATAAAGCAAACTTCACCGTGTAAAACCCGTCATACTCTGTCTCGACTCAGATGACAAACTCTCTGAAAGTCAGAGCACAAATAAAAGACAAGCAGCTGTGCTGAATACGTCCACCTCGTAAGTAAATTCACCTTGCACTAGAGTAAGAATGCCCGCAGCCTATACGCGCCAGCTGTATTCGTTGTTGTTTTCGGCAAAGCCATTGCCATAACTCCCCAGCTGTCGAATGAACTACAACTGCTGATTTTCTATAAAGGCATAGTAAACAGAATGCGTACAATCCGCATTACAATTTAAAACAAAAAGTAATACACATTTGTTATGTGAATCCGATGACAGTTCGGCTCTAGCATACAACTTTTATTACTAGTAAGGCAGGATGTGCGCACCCCGTCTACAAAGCGGCCATGCATATGGCAAAGTAAACTAGACCGTAAAGGATTGTTTCCGTCATACTGAAGGCAAAGTAATGAGAGAGTAATCCATTATGTAATGACTAAATTGTCTCTCTTCACCAACATTTTACTTAAAAACGAATACGTGAGCGTTCGTATGTGAAAAAATTTGTTGCAGTGCGACGAATGATTTTGTGTGCATCAGCAGTTTCAAGATAACATACAGAAACACCCAATAACTGTATATCTCTAACGTTTTATTTTGGTTGTGGTCATTAATGTTTTCTTCATTTGTATTGGTGTCTATCTTCCGGGTTTCAGTCTTTGCACAGCACACAGCACAGCGACTCTGGCTAAGCAATAAACGCTGATCTGTCGGGCAACAAACAGAAAAACGCTTCTCAACAATATTGTTTATATCTTTAATTTTGTAAGAACTTGGTTCTTGAAATCAATTTCAATTCTTTCTTAAACTGGGTTCTACAAGCGAGGGATGTAAGAATAAGTAACTCAGCGGAGAGAAAAAGCTAAAGAGCTCAAAACTTTTGAATCTAGAAATTTGGTTTTAAAAGATTTTGGATGAAGAATATACTATACTCTGATAAAGAGGCTTCTTAATCCAAGCATGAAAATTTATATTTTCTAATAAATTCGGGTTAAAAAGATCCAGCTCCATAACTGAGTCATTGTGTGAGAGAGAGAGTGATATGTTCTTACACACATACTGCCGATGCTGTTAACAGACTGAGGCGCACACACATTAAGCATTAATTAATTTAGACTGTGCTCTTTAGCACTTAAAATTTGGAAAGAAAAGTACTTAAAACTGATCAAAACTTCACTTTCAAACCCAAAACAGTAAGAGCCAGCCTGTTGAAGTGTTCTCAAACTCAAAATGTTGATGCATTCTTACAACCAATCAAAACTCGTTTTATTCAGTGTCTACGCATGCTTTCTAGTTATGTTTTCCAATTGCCAAATCAGCTGCTTTGTCAGAACTATTTCAACTTCAAATCACACTAACTATAGTTTAAGTTTTAGCTTCTTCTTTATAACTGAATTAACACAGATTTCCTTAAGTTGCCAAAGTCGTTTAGCTCCGGAGTCGAAATTTGGTTTAAATTATCAAGTTCGAACCGAAACAGAATGTGATTGGCGTGCCCTAGCACTTAGAGGGATTGTTAGGAGAAATTTTCTAATCATTATAACGAATACGGTCACACTTTTCACAAAAAAGCTACTAGTCTGCAGCCACTAAAGCTTTTGCTTTATGAGAATGTCTTTGTTTCACCGAAGGCAAGCAATTCAAATTCAATCCCTTCTCAAACATCTGGAATTGAGAGAATTGCCCACAGCCAGCTTACAGCTGAATAAGCGCCAATACAAACGAAGAAAATTTGAACAAGGCAACTACCCAGCGGCGGAAATTGCCATTACATAATGGATTACTCCTGCATTACTTTGTCTTCTGTATGCCGGAAATAATACCATACAGTCCGGTTTACTTTGCCATATGCATGACCGCTTTGTAAACGGTGTGCGCACAACCTGCATTACTGTTAATACAGGATGTATGCTAGAGCCGAACTGTGATCGGCTTTCCATTACAAATGCTTATTACTTTTTCAAAATTGTAATGCAGCTGGTACGCAGTCTGTTTACTAATCCTTTATAGATTAGAAGCAGGTGTAGTGCATTACTTTTTCGTCAGGCGTAATGCATACTTTCAACAGAACACATTTAGCTCTACGCCGCTGGGTACAATCACAAAAAATATCAAGAGAATATCGGTCACTAGTGTGTTGCTGTCTGAGGCACACGTCTGATTCGTCGCCAACAACAAATTCTACCTCAAAACCATAACAAATGCGACGCAAGCGCATAGGCTGTGGGCACAGCAACTTCTACAACAGCTTGCACCGATGCTTGCTTCAAATTTGCATCTTAATCCTGTTCCAAAGTTTTAATCAAAATTCTGTCCAGACTTCTCATCTCTAGTCCTTGCATCAGCATCCTTATGAAACAGCAAAGTCATATATAAAACATGTTTGAATATTAAAAGAACTGACTAAAAACTATATACCAATTATACCAATTTATGGATAGAACTCAAAGAACATTTTGTACCGTGTCACGGTTTCACCACTCAAATGTGCATAACTTTTTGAGTTTCAACTTTGGTTCTTAAACATAATTTTTTGCCCCTCCTGAAAGTTGATGCGGTTTATTGTTCAGCCAAGTTTCATTGTAACTCGGTGGCCTGGGTGCGAGTGTGTGTGTGGGGGTGTGTGCATTCGGTATAGCACTCCCAAGACAACCGTAACTAATTAGCGCATAACCCAGTTTAACAGTTCTTAGCGAATTTATCTCGACTCGCCAGTCAACAGTTGCCGTTGTGGTGCAGCCTTAACTTAAATAGAAACCAACATTTTCGCCTGGCTCTTTGCCTTTGTTCGGCCGCTAGACAAATATAATTTCATTGCGCTCCGCCCTCTGGGCTGCAGTTGGCTGTCGTTGGAACGCGTAAACGTTGACGATTAACTGTGCCATGAAAATAAAGCAAAATAAAACGATTAGAACTAAATACAGAAAGATATCGCGCAACATGACGGGCTTGGCAGCACCAAGCTAGCTGGGTCCTTGTCTTCGTCCGTCCCTCTGGGTGATGACTCCCTTTCGCTGTCTCCTGTCTGCCAGTTATTGCCAAGAGTTCCTTATGCTGTGACTGTGTGGCACATGGGCCAAGACTGAAGCACTTTAGATTGCATTCCGGCTCTGGGTCCTGGGTACTTTCCTCATTGCCTCATTGCCGTGGGTTGTGGTCGATGTCGACTTTGACTTGGCACCAGCTGCAACAAGAAGAAGGAAACGCACAGCTTGAGGTTAGGGGTGTCTGAGTGGAGAAAGGAGAGCTGCAAATAAGTCAGAGTTTTATAGTTGTACTGTGGGGAGATGCATTGCAACAGTGCCCAAACAACTGGAGCAGGCGAAACTCAATTGCGGGAATAAGCTAATTAGAGATGGCAAATAATGAGAAACACAATGAAGCAATTTGCAAAATGGTAAGCGACTTAAGATGGAAGCTGAAAGGACTGAAAAATTAGTTCCTTAATACTTCATTTGATGTCTTAAGGTCGTAGGCTTAACATTTTATGTGTGGCTATAATGAGTACCTTGGGAACGAAGAGGAAAAGCATAAAACTAAAACCGAAAGTACTTTAAGTTCTACTTCAAGCTCATTCGATTGAAAGATGCTTGAAATTATAGTTATTAATTGAATGGTCACACTGAATTCGGTAAAAGAGAAGTCAAAGTCCCCTGTTAACACGGTTTACTCAATCTAACCTGCTGTATTTCTCTGAATCTTACTTTCAACTTTCAACACATTTACTATTATAGCTAATATGCTTGAGTACTCCCTTAAAGCAAAGACCAGAAAAACATGATTTCTCACCCCCATCCCCAAACAAAAAGTTTTGCATCAATTCCCCTGGCGACTAACAAATGTATCACGCATACGCCACGTTATCCAACTACATGGAATTCTGTTGCCTCTGCCAAGATGGCAACAACAGCAAAAGCAAAAGCAAAGAAAGAATCGCATTCAGAGCAAGGCACACATGTTGCATAATTGCGTTTTATATTGCCAGCTGCTGCTGCCTCAGTGCCTCAGTCTCTCATTCTTGTCGTTGCATTCTTGTAGTCATTTTGGTGTTGCATATGTTGCCCAATATGCTCCACCATTTCATTTGCGACCAGAGCCGCACAGCAAACAAAAAAGTTGGCAAACAACAAAGGATTGACACTGTGAGAGTAAGGGAGGAGGAGCTCGTGCCAAATGGAAATTACAATGGAAATTTAAAACACATTTGTCATGCATAAGAAAAAGACAAACAAAATAACCAAGAGCAACCAAGAGGAGTAATGCGAGCAATTGATGCAAAACGCAAGGCGGATATAATCTGGCAGTTAGCATTATTCTTTGATGAGAATGTTATTCCAGAACTAAATGAGATTGAATAATGAATACATTGGATTTAATCAAGTTGCATAATACTATTACATATAACACAGTAGGACAAAATCAACCTTTTGGAAAAAACCCGGTATCAGACCCTTAAATTCTGATAGAAGGCGCTTCTGAAAGCATCGCCTCATACCCAGTTTTTCAACTGTACCCTAGGTTCGCGTTCTACTCTTGTAGTAGCAACAAAAAGCGACAACAATTTCAACATAGTTGTTAATGGTTCAATATAAAAATCTACAAAATTCAGCAGACACAGACAGGGTCATTGGGAACGTAAAATCAAAAAATCGCGGTAATCGTACAATTTTTTAAGGTACCTCCAGAAGGGGTCAAACCTAAATTGGCATAATGGGCTTTTTAATGGGCCTAAGAGCTGTTACTCAGCCAAAAAACATTGAGATGGAATACCATTTAAAGATCCACCCTCGAACCACGCTAAATGGGTCATTAACTAGATTGAACAATAAAGAAAGTCGGTCAAGCCGGACTATAGCATACTCTGTACCAACGAAATTATACGCTCAGCATAAATTTTAATGCAGCTGAAAGCAGCGCTGCCGTTGCGTTTTTTGATCTTAACTCGACAACCGTTCATCCGATCTTCTTGGCGGATCGATAAGTTATCCTAATAACTAAATATGTCCAGAAGGAACGACCGATCTATCTTTAAAACTGTGGGAGATATGACGTTTTTACTGAATTGCGGAGGCGGGAGGGGGCGTGGCCAAAATTGAAAATAAACCTTATCTGCCTGCAGACATTAGAAGCATATGTCCCATACATGTCAAACCTCTATTTCTTACCATCTCTGAGATCTGTGCGTTCAGACGGACAGACAGACGGACATGCCTAAATCGACTCGGCTGTTGATGCTGATCAAGAATAGATATACTTAATGGGGTCGGAGATGCTTCCTTCTGGCTGGTACAGAGTATAAAAATAGAGAAAAGCTAACTTCGGCTTGGCCGAAATTTGTTTACCCTTGCAGCACTTTTTCTAACTAATTTGAAGGACATGTCCACTGAAAACAAACAAGTTTTACTCAATAAGACTACTTTTCTGACTCTACTTTGTTATGACAGCTATACTATATAGATGTCCAATTTCGACCAAACTTGGCAGAATCGTGGAGAAGCATAGAAAACTAGTATATGCTGAGTTTGGAGACGTTTGCATTATAAACAAACTAAATTTTCTAACTAGAACTAGTTTTTCCACCGATCGTTCCTATGCCAGCTATATTTTATAGTCATCCGATCCGGCTGGTTCCGACAAATGTGCAGCTTATTTGCAGCGAGAAGATTTCTTGCAAAGTTTGGTGGCGATAGCTTCAAAACTGATGGAAGAGATCGCATAGAAACAGACGGACATTGCTATATCGACTCAGCTCGTTATGCTGATCAAGAGTATATATACTTTATGTGGTCGGAAATGCTTCTTTCTATGCGTTACAAACATCATGACAATTTCTATATACTCTCTGAAAGGTTATAAAAAGCTTTAAAGCAGGGGTCGGCAGTGGGAGCAGAGAAATTGCCAGAAGCAAATCAGAAAATAGTCGTACACATACAGAAAACGGACAGAGCTTAATTATAACTAAGAGAACTTAGTATAAAGCTCTTTGTTTGGTTGAGCTCAAAACGTTGGCAACAGATTTGACGACTTTTTTGGCACACAGAAAAATAAAAGATCCATTTGGAAAGAATATGTCTTAAATATCCTTTTAAATAGCTGGATCATTATTTTTCATATCCCTTTGATAATTTTTAGCTCCATTGGATGATTAGAAGGATATTTTAGACATATCCCTTCCAAATGGATACCGTAAATCATCCAATGGATATTTTGTAGTATCCTTTTTTTACCCGTTACTCGAAGAGTACAGAGCGTGTACTAAAGTCGTGGAAAAGTATGTAAAAGACAGAAGGAAGCATCTCCCACCCCATAAAGTATTTATATTCTTGATCAGCATCAATAGTCGAGTCTGTCCGCCCGTCCGTCTGACCGTCTGTCTGTATGAAAAAATCTTGAAAATCTCCTACATTTTTTAAGATATCGAGCTCATATTTTGCAGTGTAGTGTATGTGGCCAATATCTACAATCTCACAAATTTTTATAAAATTCGGATAATAAATGGCAGAGTTAAAAAAACGTAGCATACTTATCTGAGCCGCATGAGCTTATTAAACACTAATTGACCTGAGTAACGGGTATTTCGAAGTCGGTCAGGGCCGATTTTAATTTGCGCTCTTGTTTTTCTTTGTGTAGCAGCAAAAATATCGCCCAGCGGCGAAGGGGAGCTGCTGCAGACAATAGAATATTCAAAGAAAATTTCGCACGGCAAGTCCTTAAGTACCATTATCAACGCTATCAAACTCAGCTAAGATCGTGCAATAGGAATTCATCGATGTGCCATGATTCCTTGTTGACACGTTAGTAATACTTACTCAAGAATGCTGTTTCACAAATACTTACTCAACTTCGGAAGGGCTTGATCGAGTGTAGGTGTGCAACCTTCATCGGAATAGTATGCACAAGCAAGCAGTTGTCTGACTCATTGACAAGCTGGTGCCTTAAGTAAAAGTCCCTTTGATTGTAAACAAAAAAGTGCAACAAACAAATCTTTCGCTTTGCGATGTCTAGCTGTCACTATATTTTCTCACACACAATTTCCTTTCACCCAACTAGATGGCACAGCACTTTAATCACAAACCCTTTACAGCTGCCAACTAATTCCATTGAATACTGTATGTTGCACTCAGCATGCTTCCATGCTCAAACACTGTGCACATAATTTAAAGTAAATTCAACCAGCATATTCAAATTAAAACTCCATGTAAGTAAACGCTCACAACGAGTTAACTATCTGTGCCTGGGCTAAACTGTTTGCCATCAAGTGACTTGAAAAGCGAGTCCTTGAACAGCCCTCCAAAATAGGTCCAGGTCAGGGAGTTGAATGCACGGCTGCCATTCATAAATGAAATAAAGTCAACCCATCTATGGCATATGTGCGATGCAATTCATTCACAGCCACTGGGCATAACTCTCGGGGGGATTTGTGTATAGAAATTCAATCATGGGCTACACTGAGCAACTTTCAATTAAACGCTTATCGCGGGCCCTGCACACGCAGCACCGTGCTCCAACTTTGAATCGAATTCCTGCCCCTTTCAAACAGTTCACAGCATTCCATTCTCACATCATTAGACTGGAAAAAAATAGCGCATCAAAGATTATGAAACTCATTAAAAAAGTTTGGGTAACAAATTTTCCTTTTCAAAATTAAAACTTTTCCCCTCAAGCGTTAAAAATGCAGGGAAAAACAATCCCTGAGCCTGGACATCCTGCAGCAGAGGGTCGGTGAGTTATGTTTTTTTGCGATGTCAGAGTGTGAGGATTTGTGAGGGTCACGAGCTGACTGTATTAGTTGCCACAAGCTGTAAAAATTCCTTATTAAAATAAACACCACATGAGCAGCGAGCAAACACAAACAAAACAAAAAAAAGGAAACATGTCAAGTAGCGGGAAAGATGTTGGCGCTCAAAAATGTTACCCTAACATTAGCGCCATTAAGTGTATTAGACTACTTGTGTAGGGTTTTAACCAGGTCGATCATAATTTATACCCTTTGGTTTATGTAAATGAAAGTGTTTTTATTTTGAATTATTTGGCTATACACAGCCCAAAGGGCTACTTAAGTATATTTTGTATATCTGGGATTTGTAAGCACCTCTCTCTGACCCTTAAAATATATATGCATATCTTCTTCATGAGTTGACAAACCTTTAAGTGTGACCAGATTTTATCTGAAACATTCCACTTTACCACTTTTCGTTATATCCTAAGTTTGTGAAGCACTTCATTGGAATAGAAACATTTTTGAAATGCTTTGAAAGCTGACTTTTTCAGTTACTTCAAAGCAGGCGCCCATAGCTAGTGAAGGTGACAGATTGTGTAAGTTTTTAAAGAAAATAACGAAGGTTTGTTCGGAGGTTTGATACACGGGGGTTTAAGAAAAAATAAAAGTCGCAAAATTCTCAGCAGATGGCGCTCTTCGGTTTTATGTGGCGCAGTAGGCGGTCGTTCTATTGACGTCTCAGCTTATATGCTTTTTGATTTGCTTTTTAAGTTTCAGTTGCTTACTTTATTTTGTCTATTTGAAAGGTAAACTATTGATCGTTGAGTTCAATTTTATCACTAATAGTTCGATATTTGGTATGATGCCTAGAAGAGGGCAAAGTGACACTAAGCTGCATTCACAATGAATGAATTTGGTCATTTCCGTTGATATCGAATGAATTAAACGCTTATTTCAAGTAATCGTATTTGAGGCGATATGTGAAAAACATTCTATTAAGTATGAATAGGCAAGTGTTACGGCAACAGGATTGAACCCCCAGAAGCTATCTGCAACGAACTGTTGAGCATCGAGAATGTTTAACATCGATTGCATTTGCCATTTGGCAATTCACTTCAACTGAAGTTCAACTCATCATTAAAGTATATTCGCACTTTCTTCACAATTCTTGTAACAACATTTGGCTAAGCGCAAGCGCAGCTAAGAATATTCAGTTCAATGACTTCAACAGGAAGATTTAAAATCAACTTTCCGAGGAATTCTGAAACTCATTGGACTAGCCTCATCATTTAACTCTTAAAATTGGAACTGTTGTCATTATGCTATACAATCTTCAAAACCTATGAGCAATGTCTAATACCTAAATTCTCGAATTCTCTTGACTTCAACCGATTTGCCCAATGAAACTTGCATTTGCTTTGATATATAAACAAATCACAAAGGCAGACACTGAAGGTGTGAGGGCAATAACTGAAAAGTTCATACCTTTCGCATTATATGTGGCGTGTTCCCGAGCTGGGAAATCAAGCTCAGTCTTTATTTAACGCCACACTGCTGCAGTTCTTAATGATCGATTTCCAAATTGGATAATTGTGTATATCATCTTAGCAATTTACTACAATTTGCTTTGTTTTGAGAGCGGTAATGGCGGTTTGGCATAGTTTGGTTCAGTGTTTGAAAGTTTCAAATTGAAACTACAAATACCATTAAAATAAAATCAATAATAAAAATTACAATTACCATTACAATTACCAATACAATTACCATTACCATTACAATTATTGGTTTTTAAGCCAGCCAGGAGTAAAGCTGAGTGAGCATCTCTGTTGTGTGCTCTCTCTCTCTTTTTCTCGGTAGCTCTCGAGGTAAATTTTCCATAGAGCTTAGTCAAATATACCACTTAGGCGTCATATAGTTTTAAGCCAATCGATGTGACATACTTGAAGTGAAAAGAAGTGAAATATAGAGAATACCAGCGTGGCTAATAGCCATTTTCATTTTGGAAGACCAAAAAGAAGTCACCCCCCAACAAAACATTTGGTCCTTCGAGCCGGATATTCCACCCAAGTGGAATATATGGATTATGGCGGTACCTAACGCCTGGAGTGTTGCTCACAAAGAAATCTTGAACGTTAGCTTGTTGTTGGGATGAAGTGGTTGGCATTTGTTGGATTAGAAACTGTAGAGGACTCATTTCGGTGGAGTAGTGTATTGTGCCGTCCATTGAATGTGTAGCAATTGTGGGCACCTGAACAATTTTGAAACTGGTGACCCCTCAAAGTATTCTCTGCTTTATGTAGGTGAATATTTCATGGACCGTCATTTGAAGGGTGGTTCTCCTTGGAGCAAAGATTACAGCTTCTACCCTTCGAAATTACTTTAGCTTCAAAAGTATTCACATTTTTTGGAGGCCACTTGAAGCTGGTTTGACAACTTCAATTGCTTCTTATGTCCAATGCCTTTCGCTGAGCAAATGATTCATTTCGCCCCATGATGTAATCTCAGATTTATGGGAGAGCGACTGCTCCGACAAAGATAACGTAAGTCTGCGTAACTTTAAGGAGCATAGGAACACTAAAAAATATTCAAAAATATAATTACCATTACAAATACAATTATTTCGTAATGAAGAATGCTTTAACCAAGGCTGCAAACCTCAAAAATTATCTAGGTGGCTCGGTCCGGGGTTCGAACCCATTGTAAAATTCAAGGTTCGGTTCGCGGACCGGTTATTGGAACCCCTGAGCCCAAGGTTCTGGTTCGAACCTTGGTTCGCTTGCACATAAAAGAATCGTTTGTTTTTTGATTTATTAATACGTTTAATATGAAACAAATATACCTTCTATCCATATGCTTAATCATAGTGATCATTACTAAACTTATTTCAATTATCAAATCCATTAGGTGACATTAACAGCTTTTGGACACTGCTTAGTTTAAGTCAATTAGCATTATAGCTTCCAGGAGCTGTTCATCTATACTAACTCTTAATTCAGAAAGAACAAACTTAAGTGTTGAAAATGCTCGTTTAACTAATACGTGAGTTGCCGGTACAGCTGGTATAGTAAATGCAATCATTTTTAAGTCTTCGTTATTATGACCTTTTCAAAATTTTGAAACATTTGTAGATGAATGTGATCTTGGACAATTTTCAAGGGAATCTATCACATCATTCACCGATTTTACATTTGATATTTGTTTATTGCTTTCATTAACTTCTCGCTTTCGCAATCAGACGTTGAGTCATTTATTGTCAAATTTTAAAGCATATTTTTTTGGCGCTTTTGCATTTGTGCAATGTGATTAAATTGGTGAACCGTACCTCATTTTTCGAAAAAGTGGTCCGGTTCGGGTTCAGGTTCGCGGAGTCAAAAATGTATGTCGCCTGGTTCATGGTCTGGTTCGCGAACCCCAAAAAACCCAAACCGATCCGGCTCTCAGAGGTTCGGTTCCGGACCGGTTTGCAGCCCTGGCTTTAACAATTACTCCAAATAATTCAAAAATTTGTTAATTGAAATAATTGTAGTAAATCCGGTATGTTCATATACTTTGTAGTAGAGCCCTGCATGAGATGAATCAAAGTTCCCCATGACTTACTTACTGATTTGATCTATCTATGAATTTCCAGTCATAGTTCACAAAATTATTGACTCATTGAATTATAGCTCATGACATGAGGCATGAGCTATATGATCTGTTTGAAATAGTTCAGCTCAGCTCAGCTCATGCTCAACTCAAATAGCTCATGGGGTTCAATGTCAATCTGAACAGCTCAGAGCCTTAATGTCATAAGTTTCTGGACTTGTTTTTATTAAAAATTTTAATTTTATTGCAAAATCAAGAACTATTAATAAGAAAGAAAGTCGGTCAAGCCTGACTATAAGATACTCTGTACCAACTAAATTATACGCTCAGCATAAACTTTGATGCTGCAGTAGCAGCTGAAAGCAGCGGTGCTACAGCGCTGCAGCAGCGAAAAGTCTTTTGATCATAAGTCGAAAACCGTTTATTAGATCTTCACCATTCCTTTGGCGGATCGATAAGTTACCTGATTACCAAATACGTCCAGAAGGAACAAACCGTCTATTTTTAAAACTGTGGGAGATATGACGTTTTTATCAAATGGCGGGGGAGTGAGAAGCATATGTCCCATACATGTCAAACCTCTATCTCTTAACATCTCTGAGATCTGTGCGTTCATACGGACAGACAGACATGACAGACATGACTCGGCTGTTGATGCTGATCAAGAATATATATACTTTATGGGGTCGCAGATGCTTCCTTCTGGCTGTTACATACTTTTGCAAAAACTTAATATACTCTATGTACCCAAGGTACAGAGTATAAAAAGCACAAATAAGAAATGGGGCATTATTTTGAATAATGAGACTGCACTGGACTTAAACCAATCTATATTTTACTACATTAAATGGTGGTTTAATTTATAGCACGTTTAAACGATTAGTCGATTGCCGCAAAAATGGTTGGACCCCACAGATAACTCTACTAATTCAATGTTTTCCTTAATTCAAAAATAGTCCTCATCGAATTCCACCGAGTCTTCAGAGACAATCTCAGAAAGCATCAAAAGGTAGTTTATTTCAGGAGAACTCAAGATTTG
The DNA here is from genome assembly GCA_035044985.1 of Lordiphosa fenestrarum. NCBI lineage: Eukaryota > Metazoa > Arthropoda > Insecta > Diptera > Drosophilidae > Lordiphosa > Lordiphosa fenestrarum. The sequence continues at coordinate 14,175 of JAWNNO010004763.1, read as the reverse complement.
CCAAAAGCGCGGAAGAAGTAAAGGAAGGTCGCAAACTTTTTTGGCTGCAGAAAGTGCTGCAGTGTTCTTTATATCTGCTGTCAAGGTTTTTATACATGGGGGAGTTAGGTATGGGGTAGTTACGCATCGACTGGAAGCCAAGAAGGCTGTATCAGGAGCATAAGTGGAGGTGTTTTAGGCGTCTGAAACCAGCATGTCGGCGGTGTGCAGTTTCTACATAACTTGGCCAATTAAACTTCCTTGGAAGCATATATATTTAACTCGTATCTAAGCTCGACCATGAAGCAGCGCTCTTCGCTAATTGCGCAGTTGGGAAATATGGTAACAAAATTTTTTTGTGTTGACTTAATTTTTGACTTGATATGATCTAATGAACCACTGGAGCACAGATTGGAGCTTGATCTATTTGGAGCTTGATCTATTTGGAGCTTGATCTGTTTGGAGCTTGATCTGTTTGGAGTCATTATAAATTTGAGCTGACTAACTCGAATCAAAAAATTTTCAGACTTGATTTACTTGACCTTTTTTTTTTAAACATGAATCAAAGGGCACTTTGATTCCACTCATGCAGGGCTCTACTTTGTACTCTGTAGATACATAGAGTATTATAAGTTTGTGCAAAAGCATGTAACAGCCAGAAGGCAGCATCTCCGACCCTATACATTCTTGATCAGCATCCACAGCCGAATCGATATAGCCATGTCCGTATGCCCGTCTGAACGCACAGATCTCAGAGATGGTAAGAGATAAAGGTTTGACATGTTTGGGACATACGCTTCTTATGTCTGCAGGCAGATCAGGTTTATTTTCAATTTTGGCAACGCCCCCTCCCGCCACCGCAATTTAGTAAAAACGTCATACCTCCCACAGTTTTAAAGATAGCTGGTTCGTACTTTTTTGACATATCTAGTAATCAGGTCAACGTATCGATCCGCCAAAGGATTGTTGAAGATCGGAGTAACGGTTGTCGAGTTATGATCAAAAGACTGTTCGCTGCTGCAGCGCAGTAGCAGCGCTGCTTTCAGCAGCATCAAAATTTATGCTGAGCGTATAATTTCGTTGGTTCAGAGTATGTTTTAGTCGGGCTTGAACGACTTGATTTCTTGTTGCGAAAGACACAAACGCACACACCAAAGTGTTAGGCAACAAAATATTGAACTGGTAGATTATATCATGTTTTAATTTCCAAAAAACGAAAAGTTTACCCCCAAGAAACACTGGGGCAATCCTTCTTTGTTCACTTCAGATTTATTCGTTTCCGGCCTGTTGCATATTTTGGCACTCAACTGTTATTCCCCTGATACCATTGGCATCCATTGGTGTTAAAAACAGCATGGATTGTGTCTGGGTCAGCTCAAACAACACATTCATAAATTAGACGTCAAAGCTCAAGCTTTGGCAGCACAGCCACACACACCCACACACACGCACGCTCATTGGCGCACACATGAGGCAAAAAGGGTAAGGCCTTGGGCATTAGCCTGGGCCGTGTCCTAACTATTTTTCGTTTCAAACGAACAATAAAAAAACACAGAAAACTTTCAACAAACTTATTAAATTGAGTTCGAAATGAAACAAATTGCCAAGCGGTCAGGAGTAAGGCAAACTTGTCAAGAATTTGTGGCCATTAATTTCCGGTAGAGCCTGGGAAATGCAAATAAATGAAACTTAAGGAATTTTCCACAAAAGTCAATGATGTGTTAAGTATCCTGCGGCCAAAGCGAAAGGTGGCTCGTCCACATTATCCCTTCTTGTCCATGCTGGGGTTTTATTTGCATTTGCCGCGTGCTTTGCTTTCATAATGCGCTAAACACACACACACCCACACCCACACACACATCCTGCCCCTCATCACATAAAAACAAACAACGTGAAATGTTTAGGGGCCATACAATTAAGGCAACAGCTACAACATCCAAACAAAATTCGCGGCATAAATCACTGACAGTAGTCGGCTCTGTCATTGCGCTTCCATTCATGAGGCGAGCATTTCATTCATACGCACCATTGTACACAGCCGCCACATGTTGGGCATTTTCGATGGTCCGGTCAAATAATCCAACGGCACGCACTTCTATGGCATCGCTCTGTCCGCGTGTGTGTGTCCAACAGAAGCAGGGGCCCGAATTGGAATCTCACTAACAAGGGCGCGTCAGAGACTCGGTTTGCGGTACATTGCGTTTTGGGTTTTTCAAAACTTTCGGCACAACGCGGCGAATGCGTGATATTTGTTGTTCGACTGCTGCCGTTGCTGCGTTTGACTCGACGTGGCGGACGCGACTCCGTTCGCATGTTAGTTGAAGCCGCTTCTTATAGTCCTGCGACTGGTTGCGTCGGCAATCGTCTCGGCCTTCGGCTCGGCTCCTTCGGCTGTGTTAATTCGTTTGCGTTTCTCGTGTCAGGAAATTGTTGTTCAGGCAAATGCAAAAGAGTTTCCAAACTGGCAACAGGCAAACATTTGGCAAAAAAACAAAAACGAAAAACAGGCACAAGCACAAAACCGGTTTTGGCATAATGAAGCGACAAATACTCTAGCAGAAGGAACTAGACTTGGGAAATATTTACAAAAAAATATGTCAGAACTTCAACTGAAATTGAAATATTTCCTTAAGACTTAAATTGAGAACCGAATTGGACTGCGGAACGCACACTTTAAGCCAACTTGACCCCTTTTAACCACAACCTGAAATCCGGTTTCTAGGAAGCCAAGAACCACTGGAAAAAGTGTACAAATAAGTTAAAACCTTAAGACACAAATGAATTTTATGTTTTCAGACGTGCGTTTAAGAGCCAGCAACATGGCCTAATAGATATGCTTTCATAGTGAAATCGGCCCAACCCTAAGCTTGATCCAAATCCAGAACAGGACGGTATGCATAATGAACCCAGAACAAAACTCCTTAAACTAATTATACTCTGTACCGTACGTACATAGAGTATTATAAGTTTGTGCACAAGTATGTAACAGCCAGAAGAAAGCATCTCCGACCCCATTAAGTATATATATTCTGGATCAGCATCAATAGAAACGTCCGTCTGACCGTCTGTCTGTCCGTATGAACGCACAGATCTCAGAGATGGATAAGGCACAGAGGTTTGACATGTAAAAAAACAAAAACTTCTTATATCTGTAGGCAGATCAGGTTTATTTTCAATTTTGGCCACGCCCCCTTCCGCCCATACAATTTGCAAAAAAAGTCATATCTCCCAGAGTTTTAAAGATAGACGGGTCGTTCCTTCAAAACATCTATAGTCATCAAAATAACTTATCGATCCGCCAAAGCTATGGTGATGATCGGATGAACGGTTGTCAAGTTATGATCAAAAGAATGTTCGCTGCTGCAGCGCTGCTTTCAGCTGCTACTGCAGCATCGAAATTTATGCTAGGCGCATAATTTTGTGGGCACAGAGTATGTTATAGTCGGACTTGAACGACTTTCTTCATTGTTTTTGCTCTCAGTTTTCAAAATCTCAATTTAAATCTGCATAAAAACTATAATAAAAGTTATTCATTCGAAATTCAGTATCAAATCCATACTTTGTATGTACGGCTCTACCACTTTGAGAAAATATTCAACAAACCTATTGTTAAAATGCTTAGAATTCCTATATCCGACCCTTTTTAGGCACGTTTTATGGGAGCCTAATGTGTTAACTCTTCTCGATATTATCGTAAAGTATTACGCCTTTGCTTTAAAACAAACTAGCTCAAAGAATTCTGCGATTTTTTTAAGCGATGATATACCATTTTAGAGAATTAATAAATTGTCTACTGCCCAAAAGTATGCTATGCAAAATCACTATAGTTGACTTTTCAACAACATGCCTTCAATAGCTACATGCGGTACAAAACATGTATTCGAAATACATTTAATGCATTTGCTTTGAAAAATCTTACAAATATATGGAATAGTTTATTTCAAAGCTCTTTTATTCTTCATAATTGAAAATGTTTCCCTCATAAGGGTCAAAATAGGCATTTTATGCAACTTTAAGCTTAAATTATGTAAAATCTAGTTGAAATGGCCTACACAGGGGAACAAATCGTGTTCAGAAAATAAGATTATTTCATCTCAAAACAAGAACAGAATGTGCTCTCAAATTTTTGAGAACAAATGTTCCGAATGTTCTTGAAATGAGCACAATTCAGCTCAGCACCGAAAAGTATAAGTAGCCATTCAGACGTGCGGCTGCAGAATTGGGCAATAGCCTAACGAGCTAACACGTCCGCCGTCGCGTCGTTGCGCGCGGTGGTCTTGGGCTCTACTCCCAGTAAGTCCCAAAAATTTTTCTTTCTTAATTTAATTATCTAAGGCAGGTGGGGTGTTGTACAAGGCGGAGAGGTCTCTGCGGACTTGGAGCTGGAAACAACGGACCCTAGACCTGGAATTGGACCAGAAATTGGACTCGGAAAATTGGATCTGGACCCTGGTCTTCTTCTGGTGCTGGACTGGACCTGGACCTCAAATTTTTGGAGTTTAAAGTTCTCAAAAACTGAACATTTCAACTCACATCAAGACTTTGCGTTCTCAAAAAAATGTTCTAGAAGTGAGAAATTGTTCTTGAAGTGGGAAAATCCGTTCATGATTAGTTTTTGACAACGAATGTGCTCATATTGAGTCCAATGTTCTCGGTTTTTATACTCTGTACCGAAGGTACATAGAGTATTATAAGTTTGTGCAAAAGTATGTAACATCCAGAAGGAAGCATCTCCGACCCCATAAAGATATATATTCTTGATCAGCATCAACAGCCGAGTCGATATAGCCATGTCCGTCTGTCCGTCCGTCCGTCTGTCCGTCTTGTCTGTCTGTCCGTATGAACGCACAGATCTCAGAGATGGTAAGAGATAGAGGTTTGACGTGTATGGGACATATGCTTCTTATGTCTGCAGGCAGATCAAGTTTATTTTCAATTTTGGCCACGCCCCCTCCCGCCCCCGCAATTTAGAAAAAACGTCATATCTCCCACAGTTTTGAAGATAGATGGCTTGTTCCTTCTGGACATATTTAGTTATTAGGATAACTTATCGATCCGCCAAAGGAATGAAGAAGATCGGATGAACGGTTTTCGAGTTATGATCAAAAGACAAATTTTCTTGGTACAGAGTATGTTATAGTCGGGCTTGACCGACTTTCTTCTTGTTTCCCTCTGTGTATTACCAAACACAGATTCGTGTTTGGCATTCGAATATCTTTAATGTTATCTACAACCAAAACTCATAAATATCATAACCGACTTAATTGTCCAAACAAAACACTTCTGACCTTTCTGGTTTTGCCAAAATATGTATAAGACCGTTCAGCAGTACCGGGTTTGGTCAAATGCTCCTGTGTTGTAGTGTCATGACAGGTGCTGCTGTATGGTCAAGGAATCTGTATCTGTAGACTCATGTTTGCTTTACCCTGACTCTTACTGCATTCCTATCTTTCATAGAGCTTGGAACATCTCTTCAGTTGTGGGTAAAAGAAGTGCATACCTAATTCAGCTCTTGCAACCAAAACAGAGGTTAGATTTGTTATTCAATTGTAAAGGTAGCCATGAAACATAATCCAAGATATCTATGTGCGTGTCAATTTTTATTGCATCTCCTTTAAAAACGCAGTTTTCTGCTGTTCTTTTTAAAGACTTTTTCCGCAGATTTTACTAAGTTGACTTTGATTCCAGTATTTCTCAAAGTTGTCTCTACGGTTTTATATTTTAATTCTACTTTGTCGGCTAAGATAACGATGACATTCACCTCCCAAACAAAGTCTTCCTTGTAGATTAGTTATCTTGCAGATCTTCCATTCTTACGATGCTTTTTGATGGCTGTTAATACCTTTTTTAGCAGCAATAGAACGATTTTTCATACTGCTCGGTAAATATATGGCAACTTTCTTTTAAGTTTGATTCGACGCCTTTCGAGTTCAGTCCAAGATCCTAAACTCGATTCTTAGACGAGGCTAACATAATACTACCAATATTTATAAGATTTTGTCATTTTCAGAGAGAAGATTAAACAGTTCAACACTTTTAGCAATCCTTCTAATCCTCTTAGGCCCGATTTCTCAAAGTCCGGTTGCTCAACTTGACAGGCAGTTTAACCGAATTTGAGTGTCTCATGATGTAGGCGGCTGCTCATCCACCGGTCAACTTTAACTGCGAGCTCAGCCCCGATGAAGTTATCGATATTTCTATCGATATACAAACAGCTGGCCGCACACTTGCATTGGCTATTTTGTTATTTGCTGCAACACAAAATGTTTATGAATAAACGAATTTTTACTCACGCGATGGAAATGCAATTCGAAAAGGCAGAGCATCGAATTTAAGTCCACTTTTATGCAAAACAATGACCAGCAACAACCAATCGCATTTAAAAACAAACAAACCAAACCGAGTCAGCTGTTTACTCGTTCGTTTAGTCAAACAGTATGGTCACCCTGTAGCAGCGATAGGCATTTATCGATATCAGGCGAAACTGCTGCTGAGAGAAACAAATGACTTAACCACTCGCCATCTTGACGAACAAATCTGACTGGTGGTTGGCTAACCGGAACCTTTGAGAAATCGGGCCTTAGTTATACAAGCTAATGAATAAAATACAATTTTTTGTCTTTTCTGGATTTTTTTCATATTTCATTTGAATTGTAAGAAAAACAGAACATGTTTGACAGTAACACGTGTCACGAAAACATCTAAGCTGCCAAAACAGTGTTGCCAAATAGAAAGTTGCTTAAAAATCATCCTTTTTAAGCCATCTTTGTCCAAAATTGTTGAATTTAGATTAAGATTAAGAATTTTCCTGGAGTCTCTGTTACCATTTCGTCTGTGTTTCTGCACCCATCTGGCAGCAAGCCTTCCGTTACCAAGCTTTTAAATCAAATGTTACCATGTCAGTTTCAGGTGATTGTCGATTGTGTTTAGTAAACCATTTCTGGGGTGGTCATTCCTTTATCCTAAACCACTAAGCTTTAGTTAATTGTTCTGCTTTAAATCTGTGTTAGGCAGTGCGAGCAGAGAAGTTGCCACTATCAACTGCGATAATAGCAAAGAGCTCTCAAACAGTGGCAGCTTGAAGCCCTTTGGTTGAATAGCTCAACACATTAACATCTATTCTCTGCCGACACATGCAGCCACCAAAATCTGCCGACCTCTCTGTATTAAAGAGTATTAAAGTAATGCCAGCCTTATCTGTTGGCAACCGTTGCCCCGCGCTGTTGACATGTTTCTATATTTGGTCACATCATAAGGCAAACATTTTAATTTGCCCCAGCCGCAAAAATATTGACACTTAAGTAAGCCGCTAGACAAACGCATGGAAGTTGACCAAATTCACGGTTGACACTTTTTTTCTTTTCCAACAAAGGGATGTGGTGGGCTCCTGATGATGATGATGACGGCAATCGAGGAGTGGCGAGGCGACGCGTCCTGCCCTGAATCCAATCAAGATGGCGTCAGCTGGGCTTGATGTTGCTGCCTGCCTGCCTGCCTGCCTGCCGACAGTTGGTGTGACAAGCAAGACTTTAGACTTCAGCAGGCAGTTTGTTATTATTTAAATCAGGAAGTTGAAGAAATTTCCGCCCTGCACGGGCAACAAATTGGCAGCTGACTTCCGTTTCGTGTTGCGATGCCGTTTCCTTTTGCCAGCCAAGTCAATTAAATTTTCTCTTTAAGTGATTTCTGTCGCCATAAAAAAGTATCCAATGGAATAGGCCCAGGAGGAGAGATGCTATTCTCTCTGCCATAATGAGAAATCGATGTGTAGTAATTTGTTCAAATCCAATTTAGTGCACTGAGCAAAAAGCGTCTAGACTTGGTATGTTAACTAGAGAGTGAGTTTTAAACACAGCGCTACATATTACATAGAAGTGCAAAAACCTGGGAATATGGCCCCAAAAACCATTTAGTGCTCATTTTGCTCACTCAACTTGGAAACTTGAAAACTAATGCAACATCTCTGTTTATATTAACTGGCTAATTCCGAAAGCGATGAGCTGGATCTTGTATATTAAAACCAATGCGATAAATGCGAGTGTTTATTTTGAGAAATTTCTATTTAAACCAACACTGGTTTAACAATCTTACTCCCAGCTATTTTTCCTCAGAGTTTTTTATATTAGTCCATTTAATTCTACGTTAGACAAATGCTGTTTAGATTAAATTGGTTATCGATTGTTGATGTTATTGGCGTATTTCTGAGACAACATCGACTATATAGTATTCTTTTTTATTTAATGTGCTCACAGAATAATTATAGCCTTACAGCGGGCATATTGAAATTGTGCAGATGTTTGTAGCGCATAGAAGGAAGCAATTTCGATGACATAAAGTTGATATATATATATATATTTTTGATCAGCATGAAGAGCTGAGTTGATTTTGCCTTGGCCGTCTGTTTCGATGCTATCTCCTCGTGCTAACTTTGCACGACGTCTTATGATACAAATAGCTAAACATTTGTCAGAACTGGCCAGATGGTTGACTACAACATATAGCTGCCATAGGAACGATGGGTCGAAAAACTAGTTCTAGTGAGAAAAACTTTTTTATTTTTAATGCAAACGTCTGCAAACTCCATATTTACTAGTTTTCTATGCTTCTCCATGATTTTGTCGAGTTTGTTCGAAAATCGGACATCTATAGAGTATAGCTGCCATAGAAAGGTAAGGTTAGAAAACTAGTCTTAGTAAGAAAAACTTTTTTGTTTTCAATGTAAACCTCTTTCAAACTGCCATATATTTATTTTATAAGCTTTTACAAAATTCTTGAAAGTTTTGTCCAAATCGGATGACTATAGGTTATAGCTGCCATAGGAATGATTGGTCGAGAAACTAGTTTTAGTGAGAAAAACTTTTTTGTTTTCAAAGAAAACGCCTACAAACTTTGCATTTCTTAGTTAGCTATGCTTTGCCATGATTCCACTAAGTTTGGTCGAAATCGGACTTCTATATGGTATAGCTGTCGTACAAAAGTCGAGTCAGAAAAGTACACAGAAAAGATGGATATAAAATGGATGTCCTTTGGATGATTTCCGGTATTAATTTGGACGGCAAATGTCTTAAATATTCTTTTAATCATCCAACGGACCTAAAAATCATCCGAAGGATATGAAAAATGATGATCATTTGGATGATTTTGCATCTCCGCTGGATGATTAAATGGATATTTTAGACACATCCCGTCCAAATGGATGTTTATTGGATCTCTTTTTTTTTCTGTGTAGATTAAGTGTGAAAATTTGATTGTTTGCAGTGGAAATGTCCTTCAAATTAGTTAGTGTTAGAGAAAGTTAACTTTCATGAAAATCTAGAAGATTAAAAGCTAATATCAATACAAAATGTAACCCACAATTCCCAAATATTTCGTTTGTCTTCCGGAACTATTCATCTCTTCGCGCTTTTCGAAAAGTTTTCTTTTCTGATCAAATTAGGATAAATTTTGAATGGCTCAAGCCAAGAAAATACTTGTCCCATTTTAGTTCTAGTTTAGTTAAATCTAATACTAGTTTCTTTTGGCCTCAGCATAAGCTCTGGAAGATATATAAATAAAATCTAAAATCAGAAATTTCGGCATAGAAATCGATGTACTTAAATCAGGGATTTTGGTATTTTAGTTGCCCTTTGTACTTGGCTTTTTCTCCGACTGTAACATCAAGTCCAGAGAGTGTCGCACCTGGCCTCCAATTGGCATCCTCTCATTCCTGCCGTGCGCTTTTTAATGAGTTTTTATTGCGCTTCAGGTGTTTTGATTGCTGTGATTTTTAACTTGATTTACGCGAGAATTTAGCCCACTATTGATTTTTCAATTAAGCCGGACCCCCCGCCCGCCCATTAGGCAGCCCCCCAAAGGGCTGGCACGTCTTCACAATGCATTTTGCATGTCTTTTGCAAAGTTTTGTGCCTCACATCCTGTCGGTGTACTGTGGATTGCTGCTGGGTGGGGCCTGTGTGTGTTTTTTCGGTTTGTTTGTAGTTGTCAGAATCGCGGCTGTAGCGCAATTTATGCGGTAATTGCTTTTTTAAGCGCTTCGCATTTATCTTTTCGACACAAAGTGAAATGAGTTTTTTTCGCCTTCATGGCATTCCCTTTGCGTGTCTGTGTCGATTTGCCTGCAACAACAACAGTTACAACAGCAGCAGCAACAGGATAACAAGCGAAGCAGAAGGAGTCGCCATAACAATGGCAACAAAAGCCAACTCAACTACTTACAATGGCATTTTTATGACTTCTTCTATTTGTCCGCGCCTCACGTCCTGCCCCGAAAAGTATGCAATGCCCGCTGCCTCCTGCCTTTCGCTTGTTTATGGAAATTCCCTCAGTTGGCTGTCGTGACTCTGCTACCCTAATTAATTTTACGCAATGCGTTTAAAAAATTATATTACAAATGCTGATAACAAATTATGCAATATTTATGCCACAGCAAAATTTCCTTTTTGATTTATGCCAAGACAGTGTACTTTCCTGTGTGTGTGTGTGTGTCTGCTTGTCATTAAATTTAATGTCTCTACTCTAAGTGGTCATAAAAATGACTTCTACCGACAGCAAAAACATAATTTAATTTGCAAATTTTTCAGTATTTAAGAGCAAACCGATTGCATTTCGAAGGCGAATCCATGTTCACTTTTAATTGTTAGTTATTAAAAGCATAACCATGTTCGATAGAAACAAGCAAATAGTGTTTATAATGCAAATTACTTTTCGTTTGATCATGTTTATGGCATGACAAATATATAATATTAGATAATTGCTTAGAAAATAAACTGCACTTAACCCAAAATATGAACATGACATTCTTTAAAATTTGTAAGCACAAATGTTCCTGCAATGAGCACAATTCAATCCAACTTAACCACCGCATAGAACAAGGGCGTAGGCAGTATTGAAAATAGGGGTGGGACAAAACATATCTTTTACTTTATACCTAACATTTGAAAGATCATTTTCATAAAAATGACCTTGATAAGTCTTTTCCGACTCCTTTTGATGATCCAAAAGAGATGCCTATCATATGCGATTAATTATGCGACTCGAAAACGACTCATGAATATGCTCAAAATGTGATTCAGTGAAATACGATTAAATAATGACTCTCAAATGACTACAAAATGATTGAAAACTCATCAGAAGAACGGGTAAAAAAGCGAAAGAGACTCGAAAGTGATATAAAATTTGGAAGTTGTTGGAAGTGGCTTTCATTATTCCTTAGAGAAGACTCTAACTCCAAGTCTCTGTATAATCGTAGCAGCCTATTTAATTCGATAAACTATGTTAGGTAAACCCAGGTATCAATAGATACCTATATCTATAGATAAAAGTCAACCGTCGTGGTTCCTCAGCGTATCTTTGTAAAATTTCTAACCAATATTCTTCTCATTTTCTTTCTTTCACAGTTTTTCTGTCCTAGACAGTCCTGTAAACGAAATTTGTGATTTTTAATTTGTGAATTTATTAATGTACTTATATTATTTTTTATTTACCATTCAAACGGTTTTCCATCATGGTTGAACGAAGCCAAGTTTTCACCTTTCTCAATGTGCTGAAAGTTCTATCGATCGAAGATGTAGTACAGGGAAGAGCTATCACTGTAATAGGCAAAAATTCGTCCGCTTTATGTACAATATCGCACAACTCTAGTCTCTTGAGATCCTCTATGCTCAAATTCTTAGATTTCCAATGATCGTACCACCTCCTGCATGCGACCTTCGCAGAGAAAAGAAGAAGTTGTCGTCTTGACCTGCGTCTTCAAACGCGTGCAATGGTACAGTGAGCTAACATGCTGTGCAAATGGTCTATTTACTGAACATTTGGGCGTCTCAAATTGTTCGGAAGAGAAAAAATTAAGAAAGTGTCTAGCAGACACGTAATCAACGGCAAATTCTAAGACATTTTCCCAAAGAAAAATATTGTCTAACATATACCCCGTTTATACACAAACACAAATTCATGAATTTGGACCTAGAGGTATGCTATATTTATGAATGTTAATAATTATGGAGTATATTTTTTATATTTGCCCCATAATTATTAATAATCATATATATAGCATACCTTGAGGGGCAGAATTCATGAATTTGTGTATAAACGGGATAATAAATTCCTAGGTAGCGCCCAGCAAGGTCAAAATTTGTAAATACTCTCATAATAAAAGTCCTAAATTCGGCCTAATAATTTAAGATTGAAAAAAAATTGGATCGTTGTTTTACCATTTTTCTTAAATTATTATATAACAGGTCTGTCAAAATCGATTTAAATGTCAAAATATTCTCAAAATGAAAACTAATTTGGAGAGTTGGCAAAATTTCTTTTGAAAAAAGCCCAAAATCAATGATGTCCGTTGTCATTTTTAGATTTTTCAATACCGATTTGATAAAAAGCTATATACACGATTTGATATATTAACTTACGATCCACTTAAATGAGATTCCCCTGAATGTGAGATTAATTTTTAATATTTTGCCTTGAACTCTATCAAATTTCTTAGTTTTCAACTCAAATCAAGTTTTTCCGTTCTCAAAAATTTGTTCCTGAAGTGAGAACATTGTACCACAAGTAAAAATAACCGTTAATGGCCTGTTTTTGGTAACGATTGGGCTCGTTTTGAGTATTATATAATGCTGTTGAGTTTTCACTCGATATTTTCTTACCCTTTAGTTGGTACGATGAGGAAATTTTCTATAAATTGTTCTCATTGCTCAACTTACTTAAACTGAGCTTAAGCTGGCTTAGTTTTGAAACAACTGCTGGAAATACGGGAAATCTTCTACTGCATATTATTAACAGAATCCAATACAAATATGAATTCAATTTATTCTATTCAATAGATTTGTAGTATTTTCAGCAAAATATCTAGCAAATCATACATAGTTTACATTATTTTTCAGAAATACCATTGTTGTTATTAATGGTCGAATTTTTCATGAAAATGTAAATCCAATTTCGAGTTCAAATCCAACAATTTCACAGTGCTACACAAACTGTGCCGCTGACGATAAAGGCAGTAACCCTCAAACTGCACGCTCACTCTCTTTCCCTCTTTCTCTCTTTTGTTGTTGGCTTGCTCACAAGAACAACAACAACAACAACCGCCAGGGGCACACAGTGCAAGAAATGTGCTAAAAAATCCCAAAATTTGTTTATCAATGTAAACATAATTAAACACATATTGCCATTAACATTGCCATTAATTCAATTTAATTCCACATAATTTATCAGCCAAATCATCATTTTAAATTTCCCCGACTTACAAGTCCGCCACAATATGTGCTATCGATATATCGATAACATATTTCACTAACCCAACTCAGTTTTGAGCTGTTTCGTGGAGTAGTTTTGTGGTTTTTGTTGTGCTTCAGTTGCTCTTTGAGCTTGGTTTGAGTCAGTTGTGTTTGTGTGTTTCCAAAAGATTTTTTTCCACCAAATAAACCGCAGAATTTGTTCATTAAATCAATTGCCATTGCTCTGGCAGCACATTGTCAGCAAATTGAACTAAATTGTTAAAGCAGAGCGTGTACTTTTCTGTCAACAAATTAAAAATTTACATTTTCAATCACGATTGTCACGCCCAAACATCAACACAGAGACGAAAAAAAAAACCCGACAACAACATACAAGCGAAAGATACGTGCGTGTCAAAAGTGCTAAATAGTGCTTTAAAACGACAACAACAATTGGTTTTCCAATTAATAATTGTAATATAAAATCATAACTGCAAACAACAACAACCAACGGAAGGCCATGGAGGTTAGTAGAGTTTTGAGGGTCCCACTCAAGTATCTTTTGGTTTGAGTTTTTGAAGGCGGTTTTCCTTGAATGATTTCATTTGTGTGTTTGAGTGTTTCTTTCGCTCCCTCCCTGCGTCCCTTGCCCAACGTACGCTGCTGAGTGAGCGTGATTACGTCAGTTTTGTTTGCCAGCTCTCTCTCTCTCTCTCGCTGCGGGCTCTCACTTTGAGTTCTGGCTGTGGAGTTTGCGCTCTGCTCGTGCCGGTCTTCGTCATCAACAAAAAACAAAGAAATGAAACGAAAAATGTATCTTCTGACATTCAACTTCAACCCTATTAATTATCGATTGCGTTTGTAAATTAAATCATAGTTATTATATCATCAGGTGGCTTTCATTTCTCGCTTTGTGTTTTTGCTTGCTCGAATGTTTTACATAATGAAAGCCAATCCCATTCTCCATTGGAAACAG